>CM076582.1:1146685332-1147072832 GCA_034641835.2 Pinus albicaulis
GAAGCTGTGGAGGAACCCGCATGGGTTGATGCCATGATAAAGTCTGGGTCAGTCATGAGAACGTGCAAATTGTCCCAGAGCTTGGATTGGAAAATGGGTGGGTAGTTGAAGCATTTCTACAAGGTGAAGCGAGGGCGGGCGCGGGAGTGTGGAGAAGTACAAGGCGAGATTTGTCGCCCGTGGCTTCTCACAGATCGAGGGGATGACTATGAGGAGACTTTTGCACCTGTCGCAAGGTACTCTTCCATACGGACGATCCTTGCTCTCTCAGCGCAGATGGGGTGGCACATTCATCAGATGGATGTGAAGACTGCGTTCCTCAATGGAGTTATTGAGGAAGAGGTGTACATAGAGCAGCCTGAAGGTTTTGAGATCTTCAGCGGTGAGTCGCATGTGTGCCGACTCAAGAGAGCACTGTATGGGCTGAAGCAAGCACCTCGTGCTTGGTACACTCGGATAGACAGCTACTTCACCGGGCTTGGATTCTCCAAGAGTGAGGTGGATCCAAACCTATACCAGATTGTGGTGGAGGGGAAGCTGTTGATCATCGTACTGTATGTAGATGATCTGATTTTGACTGGCGATGAGCAGTTGATACTTTCATGCAAAGAGGATCTTGCACGAGAGTTTGAGATGAAGGACTTGGGCATCCTTCATTATTTCCTGGGATTGGAGATTTGGCAGCGCAGCGGAGGACTGTTTGTTTCTCAGGGAAAGTATGCTCGGGAGATTCTGGAGAGGTTCAACATGCAAGGCTGCAAGCCTGTTGACACTCCTCTTCCTGGTGGTTGGAGGAAGGAGAATGCTACTTCAGCAGAGGTAGTGGATGCCACTGTCTATCGACAGTTGGTGGGGTCGCTTATGTATCTGGTCAATACACGACCCGATATATGCTATGCAGTTAACCAGCTTTCGCAAGCTATGGTTAAGCCTACCAAGCTCTTTTGGAAGGCAGGCAAACATGTATTGCGCTATATCAGAGGCACATCGGGATATGGTCTATGGTACAGACAGGAGGATGGAGCGAAGCTTTCTGGCTTCACTGATGCAGATTGGGCAGAGAGTCCAACGGACCGGAAGAGCACTTCTGGAGGATTTTTCAGCATTGGGTCGACAACAGTTTCCTGGTACAGCAGGAAGCAGAGATCCGTGGCACTCAGTTCAGCAGAGGCCGAGTACATGGCAGCAAGTTTGGCTGCATGCGAGGCTATTTGGATGAGGAAGATCCTCGCAGGTTTGTTCAGGTTTCATTTGGAGCCTACAGTGATCTACTGTGATAACCAGAGCTGCATCAAGCTCTCGGCTAATCCAGTATTTCATGATAGGTCCAAACATATTGACATCAGGTACCATCATATCAGAGATTGTGTTCAGCGGAGAATCATGATGCTTTCATATGTTCCCACGGAGGATCAGGATGCCGACATCCTGACGAAGGCGCTCACCAGGAGCAAGTTCGAATTCCACAGAGGCAGGATAGGGGTTGCGGATAATCCATATCTTGCTGAGAGGGAGTGTTGAGAATGCAGCAAGATGATGGAGCTTAGTGAAATGAAGTCGCCTTCACTAAGTGGGCCCGCAGGCAAATTCTGGCGCAAAGTCTATTTTTAGACTATGTCTATTTTTAGACATACGAAGCATGATTCGGGGATTCCAGTTGGAGATTCTTGAAGCATGCGACATGTTGGTAAAAATAGATGAGACTCTTATTTTTAGGTCCCAGGCTATTTTTAGACTGTATCTCCTAAAAATATGGAAGTCAAATATTATTTACCCTTAATAATATTTAGACTATAAACTACAGTTTACTCTCTTGGAGCACTTCGGTTCGAGCTACAGAAGTGGCTCATGCATCTGACAGAGGAATCACGTGGTTCCCAAGGGTTTGATGGCATCATGCATGGTTGACTTCAGTTGGACTTCAGTGGCAGAAGTTTGGAGGAGTTAATGAGACAGCTAGTGGAGTTGTGTTCTGTTTATTTTTAGTTGAACTAGTTGAGATTAGTTTAACTAGCTAATCAATTAGTTATGAGTGGAGTGAATTAAATATTATTTAATTCATTAATTAGTAACTCATTATTCAACTCAAGAACACATCAGTTCACTACAGTGCATGGACAGTTGAGTGGAGACCAGTGAAAGAGGTAGATGAAAAGGGTGAGTACAGCTATCAGTTGTGACATCAGTTGTGCATGAGATTTGCACCACACTTGGAGGCAATTTCCCATGATGATTGCGCTGTCAAGCCAAGGAGATTCGAACCTTGGATCTCTATTTAGACAAGCCATGATTGCGCAATAGAGGCAGGCAATTAGTGGATGTGTTTTGAACCTGTGACTTGTTCAAAACCAAGCTAGTTTGTGTGTAACTTCATGAGATAGTACTGAGTACTTGTGAACTTGTGAAAGTGTTAACCTAGAGAGGTTACATGATTTCTCCATTTATAATACAATAAATTTGTGGGGTTTTCAGCTATAGGCTTTCCCCATACACTCTTGAGTTAATGTGTGATTGATTTGATGTGAGATTACTTCTATTATTTCGCATGTGACAATTAATTGTAGATGAGATTATGTGTTATGCATGCAATTCGGGAGTGATGTGTAATCGGGTTAATCTCATTTGAATAGTGATTTATTGATAATTTCTACAAAAAGAAGTATGTTGAAAGCAGGCTAGTTTTAAAGTACTTACCTGATCTTAGATTATTTTGCATTCTCCCTTAAGTGCATGCCCAAAAGCAAGATAGTTTCAAAGTACTTACTTGATCTTAGGCTGTTCTTTGTTTTCTTCATGTGTTTTATTTCTTTCATTTCATTTCTTATTGTTTCATCTCATAAAATCAACTTAAAGAGATCATTTGACATAGATGACTTGCCCCATGGACCACTCTTGAACCTTGTTGTGCAATTAAATCCTCTTATGACTCCATAGTCTAATGGATTAATACTGCTCCTTGCCTATCTTATTAGCTGAACCATTCCTTCACCTACTCACACCTTCACCCTTCATAAAGACTTCCTTCATCTTCATTATACCATTGCCCAACCAAAACAAACAAAAACTTTGTTCTTCATAACTAGCCTAAAATCACGTTTCAAGCCTTAAAGATCGTATCTTTAAACACATATATAGAGAGATCCCTCTCTGAATCTAGGATGGCTAGGTCTTCAGATTCCAAAGCGGTTTTGATGTAGGCTCTGCAGCGTTTGTACTTACCAATCTTGCAAACTACGGAAACCTAACAGGTGCACTCAAAAAGTCTTCCTACAACCCAAATGCCCGTGCCGCTCAGCATTACAGTATAGTTGAGGATTTGGCTCAAGCACCATCTGTTATGTCTATGTTAGAAGTACTTCAGAGTTGTCCATCGCAATGGAAGGCTTTGTTATCTTCCATCAGAGGGATTGATCCCGCCCATTCTAGCCTTATCACTTTCAATTTGGAAAATTTTGTCCTACGTCTCCCTCACCAGCTTGCACTAATCATTCAAGTTGAGATTAATGGAAAGAATATCCACTGAGTGGTCGTGGATGAAGGTGGATCTACATGCGTCATGTCTTCTTCTTGTTGGAAAGACATCGGTTCTCCAGCCCTTAATTCATCTCCAAACTCTTTAGAAGCTTTTGACGGAAGAGAATCTCGCCCTGTTGGTGTTCTCGCTAGTTTACCTATTACGTTAGAAGGGAAAACAATTAACGTTGAGGTTGAAGTCGTTGACGCCAAGCTCAATTACAATCTTCTTCTCAATCGCAGTTGGACTCATGCCATGTTGTGCGTTCCATCCACTCTCTTTCGTGTTCTTCGATTTCCGCACGAAGGAAATTTTATCACCGTCGATCAGTTGTCCTTTTTCACTTCCACGTCTTTCGAGAGCAACGTTCCATATGTAGATCGTATTCCTACGCCTTATGAGAGCATAGGACTAGGTATTTTCAAAGATCGTGCCCGAGCAGCTTGATTCGTTTGGTGACGTGATGTCGTTAAGCCCAATAGAAATTGATTATTGTGAACTTATCTCGGCTTCGACGACTCCTCCCTTCGATCATACTCCTCTGAGTATGTCTCTTGACACGTATTCTCAATCCCCTTGGCTCGGCACTTCAAATTCGCCTGATCCCTTAAACGAGATATTTTCCACTGATGAAGCCATCGTGGAAACTATGTCTCTTGAGGATCCTCCTTGGAACGATAGTCATCATCGTTCCTCTTTCATTCCTGGCCTTGGGGCTATGTCTACTTGTCTTAAGAAGTTTTCCTCTCAAGCTCCTTCTCATTTGCTTCAAACGCGCATCCTTACACACGAAGTCTTTGTGAAGGCAACTTGGGAAACATTACGCAAACGATGCCTCTATCGACATCTTCGTCAAATCGAGGATTGTCGAGAACATCCACATTGGGGTGACCTGTTCTCCTGATGAGATCGAGGTCTATACTAGTCTCTTTCACGAGTTTCGTGACATTTTCGCTTGGTCTTATGAAGAAATTCCTGACATCGATCATAGTATAGTTGTGCATGAGATTCCTACTTATCCTGGTGCGAAGCCTATTTGCCAATGTCTTCGTCCTGTGCACTCTAAAAAAGCAATCGCTATTAAGGGAAAAGTTAAAAAACTTCTTAAAGTTGGCTTCATTTATCTGATTCCCTTGACAAAATGGGTTTCTAATATTGTTCATGTGGATAAAAACCAGGGTACTATTAGTGTCTGTGTAGGTTACAGAGATATCAACTGCGCTTGCCCTAAAGATAACCATCTCACTCCTTTTATTGACAAGATCATTGACGAATGTGTTGGGAGTGAGATATTTTCCCTTCTGAACGGGTTTTCTGAGTACAACCAGATCAATATTCTTCCAGTCGATCAACACAAGACCACCTTTATCTATCCTTGAAGAACCTTCGCCTATAAGAAGCTCCATTTTGGTCTTAAGAATGTTGGGGCTACATTTCAAAGAGCAATGTCGTATGCTTTCCATGATATCAAGTGCATTGTTCAACCTTACTTGGATGATCTTCCGGCTCATTCTGCGAAGTGTAAAGACCACCCAGATCATCTCCTTCAAATATTTCTTCGCTGTAGATGCTATAACATTCGGCTCAATCCGCATAAGTGTGTCTTCTGCGTTGATTCCGATAGACTCTTAGGGTTTTTCATCTCTAAAGATGAAATTTGTCTCGATCCCCTCAAAGTCGAAGCTATTGTTAACCTCCCCTCCCCTTCCTCTTTACATCAGTTGCAGAGTCTGCAAGGGAAAGCTAATTTCCTGCATCATTTTATACTGAACTATGCTGAAGTAGCAAAAGGCTTCACGCGATTACTTAAGCAAGGCATCCCGTTCTTCTGGAATGAGATCGCCCAAAAATCCTTCGATGCATTGAAGACATTGTTTATCAATGCTCCTTTGTTGTGTCCTCCCAATTATCATCGCGACTACTCCCTCTATTTGGTTGTCGCATTTAGCACTATTTCCATGGTTCTGGTGCAAGACAACGTCGGTGGTGACAAGCACGTCATTTATTATTTAAGCTGCAATCTTCTCGATACCAAAACACGTTACACACATGTTGAGAAATTGGCGTTGGGTGCTATTCAAGCCGTCCAATGTTTTCACCATTATATTCTACTACGCACAGTAACTATAATTTTTTATTGCAACCCCATGACCTACATATTGACTCGTCAACTGCAGGGGGGGGAAATACTCAACGTGGAATGTTATCCTCCAAGAGTTCAATTTGGAGTTTGCTAATGCCAAGTCAAAGAAATCATTGGTTTTTGTCGATTTGATTTGCTCTCTCCCTTCTGATTCTACTCCATCTGGTTCCAAGGAACGCATTTCGAACGACACCCTTTTTCTCATTAGGACCCTCGATCCATGTACAGTGATATCATTGTATATCTTTAGACTTCTACCTTCCGATCTGAGTTGACGAAGGATGCTCATTGATGCATCCGTCATCATTCGCAACCTTATCGCATAGTCAGAGATACTCTCTACAGCATCGGCGCTGATTCTGTTCTCCGCCGGTGTTTAACTCTCGAGGAGGCTAAAAAGGTCCTCAATGATTGCCACTCTGGCGCCTGTGGCGAATCACATGTATGGATATGCTACCGCACAGAAGATTCTTTGTGTTAGATATTTCTGGCCTACCATCTTTAAAAACTGCATTGTTGATATCTGCAAGTGTCACGATTGCCAGATTTACCAGCGCAAAATGCGCACGCCACCTGCTCACCTCCATCCTGTCATTACCGTTGGTCCCTTTGCAAAGTGGAGCATCAATTTTATGACGTGTAACTCCCACTCAGCCGAGAGGCATGCTTATATTATCATAGTCGTTGATTACTTCACTAAATGGGCCGAAGCAATGCCTACACTTACAACTGACGATAAGGCAACCGCACAATTTATGTTCAATCATGTCATTGCCAGGTTTGGTGTCCCTCAAGCCATTGTTACCAATCATGGTTTTCATTTTCATCATTACATGATGGTTGAGTTGACTTCCAAGTTGGGTTTGTGTCACAACAGCTCAACGACGTACTACCCTCAAGCCAATGGCCAAGTTGAAGCCGTGAACAAGGTTCTAGTCACTATACTTCCAACGTACAATTGAGTTGCACAAGTCAAACTAGAACCTCATGTAGTTTTAAGCTCTCTAGGTTTACCAAACCTCAGTGAAGAATACAACCGGATTCACTCCATTCCAGTTTGTTTATGATATGAAAGCTACCCTTCCAATTGAATGTGAAATCCCTTCTCTCAAGATAGCTAGTGAATTGTTGCCTAATACTTCGTCAGAAGAATAGCGTATTCTATATTTAGAGAGGTTTGATGAAACTTGCCACTCTGCTGCTCTGGTCATAGAAGCACAGAAAAAACAGGTCAAAGCTCATTTTGATCAATCAATCAGTTTCCCCTCGTTCCTTTGTAGAAAGAAACCTCATCCTCTTGTATGACCAAGCTCGTGATAAGCTGGGGCAAGCAAATTCCAACCCATGTGGCATGGGACCTTTATCATTAAGCACATTTTGCAGAACAAGTCTTATGAGCTAATTGACTATGAAGGTTATCTGTTAGATCAACCTAGAAATGGGTTGTATCTCAAAAAATATTATGCATGAGTTTCACATGCATGTTTTTTGTACATAGGTGTTTTTTTTTTCATTTTTGTACATTTTTTGGCTTGATGTGCTTTGCAAACAGTTTTTCCTGCTTATTATGTTGCTGCTTACTGTGTATATGTCTATCACTCCTTGTGTTGGTTTCGTGGATGGTGCCTCCCGCAGTTTTTCCTGCTTATTATGTTGTTGCTTACTGTGTAGATGCTTATCACTCCTTGTGTTAATTTCGTGGATGATACCTCCCGCAGTACCTAGAACCTGTCTTCTGCAACCTAGGTGATTTATAATCCTAATGGTGAGTTGATAGACCTTCAAAATATTTGTCTTGGACAAACCACAAACAATGTCGCTAAATATAGTGCCATCATTGAACTCTTAACCAAGGCCATTGCTCTTGACATTCGTGCATTAATTGTTAACCTAGACTCTCAACTACTTGTTCTTCATCTTAATGAGCATTATTATATTAGAAATCCTCAAATCTTAAGGTTGTATTTGCGTGTTCGTTATTAGAAAGGAATTTTGATTACATCACATATCAGCTTATTCCTAAACAAATGAATGCATTAACTAATACAATAGCCAATATTGTATTAGATAGACATTTACGTAATTTGTAAAAACATCATCATAACATAATAAGTTTCATACAAGAAAAAAAAAATTCATGTAGTTGGAGTGTTTGAATTGCATTTTTTATGGTGAAAATGAATCCAGCACCATTAAAAACCCTTAGGGCACCCGAAACACTAAAATTTAAACATTGTAACCTAGATTTTCAAAAATCTTTACAAGAATTTTTCATAATCTTACCGGAATTTCTAAGTTATTATGTGGGTTTTTTTAGACTGTGACTTTTAAAAATCTAAAAATGAAAAAATTTAAATAATTATACAAAACATTTAAATAATGTAATAACTACATAAATAAACAATTAAAAATCTATCGGCTTGCAAACCTTTTTTATGGAGTGCATATTTTGAGTTGATCACTGAAGGTGCATAATAAATACCAAGTTATATAGATCTAAGCTAGTATTATTTATATTATATAAATTTAGCATATGTATATATAAAACTATTCTCATTTTTAATTTATTAAAACTTCAATTTAATTTCTATCGAAATATTAAAAAAGGTTATAAAATTAAATTAAAATAAAATATTTGCAAAATATTTTGATTTTGAAATAAGTTATGGTTTTTGGGCATGTAATATTGATAAATCATGATACTGATTCATGCTATTTTAACAAAATAATTAAAATCCTACATTCATAACAAAATAATCAAAAACATAGATGGGTCCTAGTATTGATTCTTCCCTCTTCTCCCTGTATCCCTCCCTCTTTCTATCTTTCTCTTCTAAGTATTGACCTCTTCTCCCTCTCCCTATCTTTCTCTTCTAAGAATTGACCTCTTCTCCCTCTGTCCCTCTCTCTCTCTATCTTTCTCTTGTAGGTATTGGCTCTTCTCCCTCTCTCCCTCCCTCTATCTTTCTCTTCTTCTAGATATAGACCCATGATATTATAAAAATGCCTATTTATAATTTAATAATATCCATGATAAATATTTATGATATAAAATATTGTTATATCAGAAGTATTAAATTTTTATCTTATAAAAACCACATTAAAAATCTTGTTGACACTAGATATTTTAATGTCATATTTATATTATATTATTTTTATTTAAAAATTTTGTTGAAAAAAAAAACTCACATCTACTACCTCTATATCTAACACCCAAACATTTACCTACACATCCAGCACCCATAAATCTGCCTATATATCTAACACCCAGACATTTACCCTACACATCTAACACCCATAAATGCTGCTACATTATCTAACACCCAAACATTTACCTACACATCCAGCACCCATAAATCTGCCTATATATCTAACACCCAGACATTTACCCTACACATCTACCCTACACATCCAACACCCACAAATCTACGATACAGTGAGGTATAGTGAGCTGTACAGAGGGCCCTCAGCTCAATAAATAGAATCTCATTTAAATTGATGAACTCCTTAAACCACGTATCCAACTGAATATTTTAAATCCAATTTTGCACAGTACATTGGTGTTAGTGTTGTATAAAATGTTTTGATGAAAACGTCTTCCAGACAAAACATCTTCCTGCATCACGGAGAATATGGGAGAATTCATAAGAATGCACAAATTTCTGAAATAACGCACAGCATACCCAAAGGCTGTTATTGCCAGACGAATAAGAATAAAATTAAATTAACACAGAAGTAACGAGAACAAATTTAGAACCTCTTTTCCAACACAGAAGTCGAGAGAACAAATTTAAATCATTTTTTCCAATACAAGCTTTATAATTTCACCATTTCGCACCTGATATTTAAAGGAGTTGCTAACAGAGGCAGAGGAATTGTTAGTATAGCCAAAAGAATTAAAAGACATTAAAAAAAATTGGAAATGAATTCAATACCATCAAAAACATTCAAAATCTTGAAGTTTGATAACTATAATTTAAATTTACACACCAAAATTTTATTAATTTCCATAATTTTCAAAATACAACCAAAAAAACAACAAAAACCAGCATTACATAACCCTTTTAAAAACAGAAGCTTCAATAGTTTCACCACTCCGCCCCTCAGTAGCAAGGCCTCATTTAATCACAAATTTGGCTGGTGCAGACACCCCACCATCTGTGTGTACATGCCCTCTTTTAATGCCATTGGTCTATAAAAATTAAATTTTTCAGAGTTAAAACAGGATCACAAAGAAAAATAAGAGAACAAATCTAAAGATCTAAACACAGAAGCTTTAGTAGTTTCACCTGAGAAGCAAGACACCAGTTTATCGCATATGGCGATTGTGGACGCCCTATCTGAAGGCAGATGCATTTTTTGATCCCACTGATGCATACAAATTAAATGTTTTTACACAACTAAGACGGTATTAGAGGCAGAAATAGAGGGAGAGCAAATTTAAAGGACATAAAAGCTTGAACAGTTCAACCTGAACAGCGATGGATCATTTAATCACAATCAGTGATAGTTGTGAACGCCTGCATTCTTTTGATACCACTGATGCATAGAAATTAAATCTTTCATACGATTAAAACAGGATTAAAGGGAGATATAGAGGGATGACAAATTTAAAGATCTGGATGGTGGTGTGAAAACACACCATTGACTTTCATAAGCAAAAACGTTCAGTTTCTAGGCCCTCTCTCCCCGAATGCGGCGAGCGAGCTGAATATCTTTGGGCATAATGGTAACCCTCTTGGCGTGAATGGCGCAGAGATTGGTATCTTCGAAGAGACCAACAAGATATGCCTCTGCCGCTTCTTGCAATGCTGCCACTGCGGACGACTGGAATCTCAGGTCCGTTTTGAAATCTTGGGCAATCTCCCTTACAAGCCTCTGGAAGGGCAGCTTTCTGATGAGAAGCTCAGTGCTTTTCTGGTATTTTCGGATTTCACGGAGAGCAACAGTACCAGGCCTGAACCTGTGAGGCTTCTTCACTCCGCCTGTCGCCGGTGCAGACTTCCTAGCTGCTTTGGTCGCCAGCTGCTTCCGTGGTGCCTTTCCGCCTGTTGATTTACGGGCAGTCTGCTTAGTCCGTGCCATCTCTTCCGTTTCTTCTGTCTTGCAACTTCTCTGCTCTTTCCCGCAAAATGCAAATTCAAGAAACCCTCAAGATCGATGAATGTCTCCACCTGCACAACGGGCCCTTTTAATAACCTTGAAGAATTGAATTCTATGTTTCAAATTGCAGTACATCTCATCTCCACCGTCCCCTCTTTACCTTAATCAACGGTCCACATTTCAATCCGCCCTTTTCTCTCCCCACGCGGCACGGATCACTAGTTGGGTCGGGGATAGAAAATTGACTCATTATAAATTTAAAAATGAAATAAATTTAAAATCTTTTTATGGAAAATATGATTATTCAAATTATTAAATTATTTTATTTTAAATTCTAAGTCATAAAAAAATATTTTAATAGATATTATAATTATTAAATTGTTTTATTTTAAAATTTTAAATTTGATTTCAGTTTTCATGGAATATAGACCTAAAGGATATGAATAAGGAGTCCCTTTAACATCAACGATTAAATTCATCTCAACGATATTTCATAGTTTATAAGAAAATTATGGTTATAACACTGGAAACTTGGATAGATGTATAGATGTTCCTTACTTCTAAGAAATTAAAAAATTATTTATATATATTTATGCTCCAAGGCATTTTTATTTGAAAATAATTTTCTTAGTTGTCTTTTTGTCATAATATGTGTTATTAGATCTTTTGTTAGACGATTGAGACATAATGTAATGAAAATTTTAATTAAGTCAAAATAATAAAATAATATAATGATAAACTATAAATACAGCGCATGGTATTGACCCATGGTATTCATGTAGAATGTAGTTTCTTTATAGGGGGAACTAAGATGACCTAAATCAATCTTAACTCCGGATCTATACTAATTATTTAATAAAATTATTTTTAAATGTTTATAACCATTATTCTTTAAAAATTTTACTTAATAAAATGTATCTAAATTTTCATACATCCAAAAATACATAGTTTTTCTTGTTCTGTATTATTTTTGTTACAACTATTTTATTATTCCAAAAATACATGGTTTTTTTTGTTATATGTTATTTATGTTACAACTGTTTTATAATTCGTGATTTATCTTGAGCAATAATGATGAATGTTCATAATTCTCATTTCTTAAACAACACTAAATTTACCTTTAAAGGGGTCGGTATTAATTGTTTGTATCAAAGGCAAGGTGTTTGTATCAAAGTCAAGGATACATAAGAAAGGAGACATGGTGAAGAGAAGCTTCCAACCTTACAACAAGCCCTAAAAAGGCATAACGTTGAATGTATGGAATCCATTTTCCCTGATACACATGAGAAGTGCAATGAAAAATCTTGGAATTTGGAAAATGTCACGAAGCTTATCTCATGTTCCATTCATTTAGATCTGAAGTATATGGAAGAAGAAAAGCAGGACAATGGACACTTATCAAGAATGTATGATTCTTTAGAAGGAAACGACATTGACAAGGCTATGGAAGACCAAATAGAAAAATTAAAAATAGAAGAGGACTCTTCAGAAAATAGGTTACTCAAGGATTTTGGAATCCAAATGAGCTACATTACCTCACTGATTCAAGCAAGCGCTCAAAAAGAGATAGACAATAGTGATATAGAGACAATTTATTCATAAACAAGAGAAAGCTAGAATTATAACCCGAGTAGTAGTTCACTCAACATAATTCTCCACTGCTTATTCTGGAGGAGAAAGTTCCTACTACCTCTTCAATTGAAGAAGGCCCACAGGAGAAAATCAGAAGAGATTCCTCGATGTTATTTTCATTTGACATTCAGTCACTCTGTTCTTTTTTGTCTAGTAGTCTCTTTACCTCTGCCCTTAAATTCAATGACTTAGAAAATACTAGACAAAAGACACTTACCTATTGCAATCAGTTGAAAAAAAAGGTATCTCTAAAGGGTCACTTGGGGAGGAATCTATTATTTAAAAGATCGAGAAAATAATTTCATTTCAAAACAAAAATGTACTATCACTAGGGAAGGGAGTTATTACATTTAAAATTTGTTCCCATTCTTGTCACTACAAAATTTGATTGTTGCTTTTTATTTGATGGGAAAATAGATGATCTTTAAAAGGCACTAAAGTCTTGAATTATGATCCTTAAAGAAGTCACTAGATTCCCTGATTATGAGCTGGTTTTTTCTTCTTACTTTTAGGTCTTCATGATGTTTGTTATTCTAACTGAGGTGAAAAGTTCCAAAGAAGTGGAATATTGGTCATTCAAAAAGGAATTATGGAAATATGATTGTAGATAATTTACTAATATAAATTATCTGAACTGAGATTAATTAATCATCCCCGTGGGTTAAAAAGGGCCCAAATGTCTCTTATCCATAAAATTGACGATTAAGATAACTCTATGCTCTATGTTCAAATGACAGGTGAAGGTGGATTTACCATACTTAAGCTTCTTAGTAATCTCTTATGAAGTACAACATGTCATAGTGATAAGTTTTTATTTCATTAAATAATTCTAGCTATAGAGCATAGACAGGATTCTACGAGTAGTATCAGAGGAATTCAACATTGTGAATTTGATAGAAGCAAATATTTTCATGGAAGGGTGAATTCTGCCCAACTTGGTCATAAAAACCAAGTGCATCATTCCTGCAGAAAAATAAATAAATAAATAAACATGCAGATTTGGTCATATAGAGGTCTTGAGTACTTTGGCCAAAATGTCTCGTCCATTATGAAAAAACACATCTTACATGCAATTAATAACAAAGAAGTTGTTCCACATCAATTACCCAATATGGATATTTTGATTTGAGGTCCAGTAAACATAATTCTCCACCCCTTATTCTAGAGTATCAGTTGGAGCCTAGAAAGTTCCTACTACCTCTTTTTTCTTATATGTTGTTCTTTCCTATACCACAACCTTACGGCGTTTCCTTTGCAACATGTGGTGCAATTGCTAGTATAGGTTTTTGATAAAGTGAATACATTTATGTGTTCAAAGGTGGTGTTATTATTGGTTGATAACATATTATAAATTGTAAAAATAGTTATGAAAAGATTTACAATTTACTAAGATTAATGTGTAATATTTTGGTTTTATTTTTATCACTTTTTTTATCATATTATTATTTTTGTTGGCTTTAATTATCATTTTTCCACCTACCACGTGGTTTTTTAGAGTAATTTGTTACTTCTTGTGACTAGAGTATTTTGTTGATTACATACTTACCTATAGATGCCATGATCCAGCCATGGATAATGAGAGCATGAGATCTACATTTTTGCCACTACTATATCACCAAAATTATGTAGAAAGACCTCTTCCTTTTTCCATTCCTTAATGAATCACACTATGTCATTGATATTGTTGCTCATAGATTGTGGATTTGTCATAATACCCTGTATTTTTTCCTTATTAGTCCATTAGACCATCTAGCTCCATTATTGTGTGTGGGTTGAGCTCCTTGACCTTACATGTAATAGTAGACCCTCCTTGGGCATGTTTATATATTGATGTGTGGCTCTATCTATCATTAACCCCTGTATTATTTAGTTTAGGTCCCATAAGAAGGTTTTTCCAAAGTTAATTTATCAACTCAACCTTAAGGAATTCATTGGGGATTAGATTATTAAGGAACATTTGTGATATGTAAATTCACATGACACTTGTTTTTTATGCCAAAGCTCGTACCACAAGATCCATGACCAACTCATGCCCACCCACAACTTCAAACTACCAAGTTCCTCAATCTAAAGCTCAACTAGCTACTCAAGTTGCCAAGAACCCTAATGGATGATGGGTTTGGGTTGTTTATAAGAGCTCCCAAAACTATCATAAAGTAGTTTCTAACTAAAAGGATTAGCTTAACAAATCAACCTCCTCTAGTTTGTCAATGTTTTATAAACCTAGACATTGGTTATTGGGAAGAAGGAAATCCACCCTTCCTAAAAAGCTCTTATCAAGGATTTGGTAGGATCGCTCACTTTCCACCTTCCCTTATGAACTCCTAAGAAACTCCAAACCCCTGGGAATTTAAAAAAGACAAATTTTCACAATCTAGGAGATTGATTTTATTACTCTATGATGAAATGTCCAACAACTCTGAATTTTTACAAAATTATGCATAAGTTGGGTAGTTATTCTTACAAAGTACTATGGACTATGTTAATACCATTTATAAATGGATTTAACATCATGGAAGGCTAGGCACCTTACTAACACCTATAGGATAAATAGAGTCCACAAGATAAGGATCATGCCTTAGAATATTGATGTTTCATGTATTTAGGAAGTGAAAATAATAGTTTTTTGTTACAAATGCCTTGAATTATATTTCATCATGTGTTGCTACTTTCATAATGAACCATAGTAAGGATAAAGATGGATTTGCAATTACCTTTTCAAAAATGCTTTTTGGAACTAACCTGTCAAACAAATTAGTTTAGACAGAGTTAAATGCAAATGATTAAATGATGGGTTTCTGTATATATGAATCTAGTAATGCTAAAGAGTTGGCCCTTAAAATCAAATTAGATAGTTAACAAAATCCCCAAATACCATTGGCTATTGTGAGGAGATTTAAACATAATTAATGAATAGGAAGACGAAAAAGGAAAGTTATTTGGAATTCCCTCGAGGCTAAGTTTGTCCTCAAACAACCAAGCTCCTCAAGATCAAGCACAAAAAATGACACAAGTCACCAAAAACCCTAATAAAATGGGTTCAAGTAATATATAAGAACTCTCAAAACAATAAAGCAATTGCAACAAAAAAAGCTTAACCTATAAAGTTCACAATTGTTGGTGTGTCAATTCCTAAAAGGCCCACAACCTTAATTGGTGGGAAGGACATGGAATTCCCCAATTCGAAACACCTCCTTTGAAGGATGTTGTAGGAGTAATTAATCCATTAAGTCCCCTTTAAAACTCCCAAGTGGCATCAAACCCAAGGTAACTCAAAAATTACCAAGCTTCACACTAGAATATTGGCTTTATTCCTTGGCCATGAAAGGGATGACAACTTTGAATACTTAAGAATTTTTGTCTAGGTTGAGAGAAAATGTTAATGAATATAATATGGATTATATTACTATAATTTTGCAAATGAAGCTAACATCGTAAAATATGAAGGACCTTAAAGATCCCTATATAAAAATCATTGCTTCTGATATAGGGACCTTGCTTAAAAATCTTGATATTTTGTGTGTAGAGTAAGTTAAAAGTTTTAGTTTTTTGGATTTATGTGCCCAAAATTATATTTGGTCACATGTTGTCTCCATGAATTATCATGGCAAGGTGGAATTGTAACTCTAGTCTCACCCCCTCAAGAATATGTTGGATAATGGACCCTTCCTAGAAATTAATTTGGATTTTAATGAAATGGATTGATTGAATATTGGATTTCAATATTTAGGCATACAATGATGTTTTGGAACATACCCTTTTATGGTATTAGATAGCCAACAAACTCCCCATGTCCCACTAGTTATGTGGGATGACAACATGAAGGACACTAAAAAAAGAAAAAGAAAGCACATAGCTCATTAAAATGCCTAATAGTGATAACTTTACCAAAAATGTCTTCTAGGGCAAGCTTTGGGTTGTATGGTCCCACTAGATTTAGAAGGAAAGATTCATTTAAATTATGGTGTACATGGTCTGCTCTTTAGAAGGGCAACGCAAGAGTTATAAATAGATTGGTTTGAGCTTTATTGTTTGAGCATAATACCTTAATTTTACTACAATTATGCAAGGTTGTAAAGATGTCAGGAGACAATGCTCTTCCACACAACCAATTAATCTAGTTTTATCTTCCTAATTGAGCTAATGAAATGCAAACGGATACGACTTGTTTTATCTTTAAATATGTCTCATTCAAAAACCCAAATTTTAATAATTTATTTAGCATGGTCTATGCACGAGGGCTTCACTAGGAGAGCAATACCATACCACGTGGGTTTCTATTGGGGGATATATATTGAGGATAAACTGCATAATATATTGGGGGATATGGGTTTTTATATTGGCAGGTATAAAAAATGGAGCTCAAAGTTAATGAAAAATATAAAGGGGTATAAAAAATGAATGAAAAAATGGATATCTACAATATCCAGTGAAAGTAGGGGTTTTTTAAATTGGGAAGGTGTATTAGGTTCATATTGGTAGGGGGTCAAATAATGTGATTTTTAGAGGTATTTTCCAATATGTAGTCAAATTAAGTATATTGTTTAATATGTCATGAACACACATGATATGGCAAAGGTTCATTGAGTGAAATGATCCCTTGTACACACCCAAGGACGAAAATGGATGGGTTATATGGTATGAGGATGGAATTACATCTACATGGCGTAGATGAAAAATTACCTCAATATAATAGACATGACATGAGATTGTTAAAGAGGGGTTAGAATATGTTAACCAATTACATTAATCTAACCCCTTTGATGAAAAACATAATCCATGCTTAAAAGACTTTATCACTTCCTGCAATTTGATGAAGTTCATCGAGCCTAATGGGTTGTTCTACCCAATTTTTTTTATATACACTATATATTCCCATTATAAGTTTATTTTAGTGATGTAACAAGTATGGGTGCATTATCTCCACTTGGGATGGTACATGGGTGACGTGGGGGTGTAGGTGATAGCATTGAGCCATGCATAGCCCCTTTTATTTAATTAAGTGAAGTGGAGAAGGGTAAGTTCCCATACATAAGTTAGTCCTTTTCTACATCCCTTTTGTAGTCACCATGCATGCAAGAGTTGAGGTAGAGGGACTCCACATTCATGGTGCACAAAGAACCAAGTTTCCACAATTGCAATAGGAAATAACGAATGAGGATGGTGAGATATGACCTTGATGCAAAATTAAATCCTCCAGCCATTTCTAGGAATGATGAGGCTTGTTAAATGCAAGCTCATTGACTTATGGGGAAATTCAAATGATAAAGACCCTTGCAATACTCTGAGTCTCATGGGGAACTTCAAATGATAAATACCCTTGCAATACTTTGAGTCTCAAGTTATTAGCTTTTTGTCAACTCGTTATGGTTTATTAGTTGGGTTCTCTACCAGTCCGACCTCTTGGTTTTCATGTCGATATGGCTCCCTGCTAAAGGAACAAGGGTAAGACCCCTGCTACGGGGTTACTCCACAACACAAAGGTAGAGAGAGATGCAGTGGCAGCTACAATTTCCTTTCATATCTCTACCTCCTCTGAATAGATATGTTGTGTTATCACCCAAAAAAAAATTCAAAACATCATTATGTCAAATCTGTTTTTGATCATGGTCTCTAAAAGGTTTGAAAGTCATTTTAGGATTTTTTTAAGGGTAGGTCATAGTTTTTATAAGTTTAAAGGTCATCATTTGAATTCAAATAAGGTCTTTAGAGGTCCACTCAATGATCAAATGCTCACATTTTCCTTTTGGAAGTCATTCCATTAGGTTTCAGGTTAAATTCCTGCAATTAGCCAAGAATCCTCCGTTTCGTAGCGTCGCTAGTTCAAAAAATAGGTTTTGTGCTACGAAAGCACTAATACTTTCGTAGCGCAAACTACGAAAAATACACTATGGGCGCTACGAAAGCGCTGTTTCTTAACCGTCATGTCAATCAAGCCAGAATCTGTCAGAAATCCGTTAAGAAACGATAGGATAAGGGTATGGTGAGTCAGTAAGAGGTCAGATTCAATGTACTTACCCATCTCACAGCCATCATCATCAGGATAGAGGCATCATTTAGTCATAAGGTGAGATTTCAAATTCAAAAGAATCTTGCCTAATTCGGTCATTCTAGTTTTCATATGCCTACACACAACTGTCTAAGCTCTGAATCAGTTAAGATAAGCCCGTGGTTGTTCTATACCAAGGATATCTTCAACATAATCAAGCGAGCCAGTTTATTTATTTCAAGCGAGGTTGTTCATTTCTTGATCAGGCAAGGTTGTTTTACAAATTCTAGAGAAGCTGACATGTTTTCAAAGAAGCATGGTAGAGGAGAAGAAATTCCATAGAGGGGGACATTATTTAAGATATGAGCCTGAAAATGTGAAGGCTATAGTTGAGGATCAAACAGTGACGGAGGATTTTAGCAAAGCAAGTTGTCTCCAGTTTTGTGAAAAGCTGCAGGGTTGCCACACTCAGGTGTCTAAAGAGTTTTCCTTACACTTCAGTGGAAAAACTACCAAAATTGGCATGTTAAATGTGCCAGTCGCACCTGAGATCATTGATTTTGTAACATAAATACCAAGGGGACAAGAGACTTGGTTTAAAGGTTTTAAGTTTGACATGGAACCATGTAAGGAATTCATGAAACCTGAATATGCAAATATGGACATGAACAATGCAATACCTAGAAGTTGTATCAAAGACACCTATGCCAAGCTGTTGTTCAACATTCAAAGATACTTTACATGTGAAGGAAGGTACCATAAAGTTTATACTTATCATTTCAAGCTACTTCTGCATTTCATAGGTATGATATCACTAGATTTTCCCTTTTACTTGCATAGAAGCCTTGCCAAAATGTCTATAAAGTACAAGCTAAGTCTGATGGTTGTGAAACATCTTTGTTTCACCATGGTTTGATAAAGCTATTGGTTTTGAATGAGCTTCCGAAAATAAGCAGAGATTGGTCTTCCTTTATTTTTATGAATGGATTTGAATTGGAGAACCTAACCCCAGCTAGAAACCCTAAACCTAAAGGAATTACTTCAACACCAGTAGTAGAGTCTAGTCAGCCTATGGTTGCAAGAGTAAAGAGGCTTGTAAAGTTGAAACCAAGGAAACAGGTTGAAGATAGGATAGAGAAGATTAAATTTCTTCTTGCAGAAACTCCATCACCTGCAAAACAGAGATGAAAAGGTGTCAAAGAGGCTAAACAAAAACAAGTGGCCAGCAAACAGGAAATCCAAAGAGTGACAAGAAGCCAAGCAGTGGCATCAAAGGGAAAAACAGTTGTTTCAGGTATAGAGGACAGCCCAGTGATAAAAGGAAATTTAGATGACATCCTTCATGCAATTTATATAGAGGAATCACCCATTGTGCAAGCTTATTTCATTGGAGTAGATGAACACAAACAGAAAAGAGTTAAGTCAACTAAAAAACTTGAATTTGAGGGTGCAAATGTAGCCTTTATCTTTCAAGCAAGGAAGCCTTTAACTAGGCATGCAAATAAACTCAAGTAGGGTGGTAAAGAGGTCTAAGAAACTATTGAAACAGCTAGAGTCCCTGAAGAGGTGGTTGATCTCTCATCACCAATAGTGGAGCATGCAGCTAGCAAGATAACGAAGGGAAAAGAACACATGACAGAGAGTCAACATCTTGAAGAGAGATTGAAGCTAGCAAACCAAGAGATTTAAATGATGAGGAAGAGGGCCAGAAAGCATATCATTGAGAAAATAGAATTCAAAAGAATGAAGGTAGTATGGGAAGGCCAAACTGGTTCTAGGTCTGAGATTCCAAGTAGTGCAGAACAATTTTTCACATGGACAGTGCTAGCTATCAAAGAACCTAAATTTGTTAGAGTAATCAATAACCAATTGAGAGCCAGTAATAGAATACTAAGAGGTCAAGTGGAATATTTGGAGCTACAATTGAAACTATCTCAGGATGAACTAAAAAACAAAGGTGCAGAATGACAAATTCAAAGGCAAAATCAAATGGAAAATAAAGAATAAATCTTATGAAAGTTGTGTTTTTAGTTCATATGGTTGATTGTTTTGATGAAACCAATAGTTTTTTGAAGTTTTGGAAAAAAAATTGTTTGAATTTTGAAGAAATCTGGACAAAACTGCTCACTCAGCAGTTTCGTAGCGCAAACAGTGCAAAAGGGGTGAAATGCGCTATGAAACTGCTGTAGCAGTTTTTTTCACCCTTCTCCATCCATTTTTGAAGGGCATATCTGTGCATTTTGACCCGAAATTTCTAGGGAGGATGTGTTAAGTAAATATGAAGATAAATCTGGAAGAAAGAAGCCAAAGTTTTGAAGGAAAAAAGGCAAAAATATTGCGTTACGAAAAGCACTACGAAACTGTGTTGTTTTCGTAGCGCAGTTCCGTTTCTGCTATTTTGGACTGTTTGATGGTGATTTTGTACAGCTGGCACTTAAGGGTTATTTTGGGCATATGTTTTTTCAGTTCCTGACAGTAAATACCTTCGAAGTCATGGGTTAATGGTGGTTACAATGTCTCAAGAACATAAAGGATCCAAAGCCTATAAAACAGGGGACAATTTCCTAGTTTGCAGGAGATCAGCATTAAGGTCATAAAGTGCTAAAGCTTATCATCTGGATTCAACCTTATGGGAATACAATTGGAAAATGATGTAATTTAGTTTAGATAAGGTTGTTAAGAGTAAAGTTAAGGAGTTTGAGTCCTATTTGTAGTAGGACTGTTCATTAGGTTTGCAATTGTCATTTTGTAATAAATACCATGTCTCATGGTTAGGCAAGGTGTCAAAAAGTATGAATTCGATGTATCTAGATGAGGATAAGGTTATCCTATGATTGTAAATTATCGATAAATATGAAGAGGTCGAAATGCTAAGGGTTGGACATTTTTTAGCAAAAATACTGTATTTACTGTAAGTGACTGTTTTCAGCTTAATACAGAGTTTTCTACATAGCCAACTCAAGATTCATAAAGAGTTCTAGTATGTTCTTGTTTTGATGGCATATTTTTAATATCCTATTGCAGTGGTGTTTGCTTATGTTACTCAAAATTCATCATTGATGCTCTAACTTCCTTCATCGACAAACTGACTATGTGTTTTACAGTTTCACATATGTATTCATTGACTTGAACTCCGATATGCCTTAACTTCCATGCTAAGTAGATTGTTTGGTTTTGTTGAAGCTATTATGACTCCATAAGCCCAATGTGCACTTGTTAATGTGATTTACAACCAATATCTATTTTTATCTGCTTTTTACCCCACATAGGGTTAGCCATCTATATTACTATTAAAAATCATTAACCCTTGAGAGAGCCCTCTCAGGTTGAGGAGGCTAAGCCTCAATCAAAATATTGGTTTGAAAAAGTTACATGAGATTAACTTGATTGGTAGCCTATCAGGTCTGATTTTGTGATAACATTTTAATGCGTCTGTCGGGAGTCTGAATATTTTACTTTCCCGAGATTTTGAAGCTAAACTTCTGAAGGTAGCAGGAGCTCAGAAATTTTTTCGAGGCTGCATCTACCTTGGTGACTCCATTTAAATTTTATATGATTAAAGGTAGCTTTGAGAAGGAGATATACGAGGAGTAATCCTGACCCAGATCCACATACCATCGTGGACAATCCAAACACCATTTCCAGAGGCAGTAAAAGAATTTCTGAAATATCAGGTACTCCATCACATTCGAAATCCTTGTCCTCTGAAATTTTAAGAAGTCCTGAAGATAAAAGAGTTGATGATAAAATTCATGAGGTTTTGTTTAGATCAGAAAGTGAAAAAGAGCTAATTGAAATTATCTTAGACTTGCATAAGAGAGGAATTGACACATCAACTCTAGTAACACAGGAAGACAAAGAAGAATTTTGGGAAGCTGTTACTTCTGAGTTGTTGTTGGAAAAAGAGTCTTTAGATAAATTCAAAGAGCTTGACCCTTTTGAAGTATTGTTGAAAAGTAAAGATGGTTTTCCCCTTCCAAATTGGAGTTCAATTATTAGTGAACCACTAAGACCAAATAGTCCTCCTCATAGCAGTTTTTCATCCTCTATTTCTGCCATCCCTAAAACTACTACAGTCCCTTTAACCATGGCTGGAAATCCACCTGTTGCACCTTCTAGATACGAACCTCTTGTTCTTCCTGCTGTTTTACATGACCTCCCTAGCAAATATGCTGCTAGAATCAAAACCTGGGGGAGTGATGAAGACATTATAGCAGAGGATCATGTGGATCAATTTAATGATTTTATAAACAGGGAGGAGGTTGATGATGAAGATGTTAAGTTGAGGTTGTTTTCTCAGAGTTTTACTGGTGAGGTTAAGAAGTGGTATAAAGCTCTTACTCCTGGAATTATTCATAATTGGAATGAATTTGAAGATTTTTTCCTAAGAAAATGGGGAAATAGAACTAATCCAGTACAAGCCCTCACTAAATATAGTACTTTGAAGAGAGCTGCTGATGAATCTGTCCAAAACTTTTCAAAAAGATTTAATAAGGTGTTAGACTCTATTCCATCCTGTTTGAAACCACCAGAAGCCTTAGCTCAAATGTGGTATGCCGAAGCTTTTGACTATGAGTTTTCTATATTGTTGAGAGAATGAGAATCCCCTACACTTGTTGAAATGAAAAGTGATGCAGTGAAGGTGAAGGTTAAATTGATAGCAGCTAAAATTTCAAAAATGGGTAAAGCTAAGTTGAAAGAAGAAGAGAAACCTTCCTCCTCTACCTCTCACGATAAGCTGGATTCAATGATGAAAACAATGGAAAAGTTAATGGATAGAATAGCCCTTGGGAATACCTCTGCTCCTCCTACACAACCTGAACCTCAATTTAGAAACCCTCAGTCCAGGAGACCTCAGAATCAGCAAAGACCAAGAGACAATAGAAATCAGCAGCCTGATCCTCCAATGAGACCTCCTTTTCAGCAGAATTTGGTTGATGAGGAAGATGATCCTGAAGTTCCTGAGGAGTCTATTCATTGTTTTGATGAAGAAATGTCAGGAATTTTCTTGACTAAAGAAGAGCATGATCAATCAGATCAAAACAATCATGAAGAGGAAACATCAGATTATCTAAAGGGATATCAACATGATATTTTTGAGATGCAGAAACAATATAATCTCAGAAATAGGAATGTGCCTATCATTGAAAACTAAACACAGCCTAAGAAGGATACACCTAAGGTTGTTGATGGCAAGAAGGATGCTCCTAAGGTCACTGAAGGTAAGAAAGATGCACCAGTTGTCCCTCCTATCAAAGAAGCTGAATATGTTTCTGTTTTCAATCTTGAGAATGAAATTTCTAAGATAAAAATATCAGTCCCTCTTGGCGAGATTCTCAAGGTAGATGAATATAGAATCAAGATTGTTAAAATGTTAAAATCACAACCAGGAGCTGTTGATATCTTGAATGTATTAGAAGATCATCCAACCATATATTTGGGTCCAAGACTAGAAGATGAACAGAATGAGGAGGTCCCTCCTTTTTATGTGAGCCTTAGCATCACAACATGACATTGCATAATGCTATGTTGGATTAAGGATCCTCTCACAATCTTATGCCCAAAGTAATCATGGAAAGAATGGGGTTAGGAATAAATAGGCCATATAAAGACTTGTTTTCTTTCGATTCGAAAATAGTTCAATGCATTGGTTTAATCAAGGATGTTGTTGTTGGTCTAACGCAAGTTCCTGCTAAGGCTGTAGTCATGGATATTGTCGTAGCAGACATTACAACGAAGTTTGGTATGCTATTGTCAAGGTCATGTGCAGCGAAAATTAAAGGTACAATGCAGATGGATCTTATTTATGCTACATTTCCTGTCTTTTGGGAGCAAAGAAGGTTGTATCGAGAGACATGAATGGCCTACATGGTGAGTAGTAAATACAAACCCCAAAACTTTCCAATTTATGCTCTTGATACTAAACTTGGTTCTGCTATTCTTTTCAATGAGTTGACTAATGAAGCAGAAAAGGAGAGGAAAGCAAAAAATCTGAGTTCTGAAATTCAGCAGTCTAAAAATCAGCAAACAGAAAATCAGCAAGTTAGCGATAAGGAGGAAGAAGGTTGGTGGTCATTGCATTTTGATGGATCGACAGGTAGAGAAGGAGCAAGAGCAGGGATTTGGATCAGTAATCCAAGTGATGAGAGTACGTTCTTTTCCTATAAACTGAATTTTGACTGCACAAACAAAATGGTTGAATATGAATCCTTGATTTTGGGTCTAGAAGTTTTGAAAGAATGAATGCTCAAAAAATTTCTGTTTTTGGAGATTCAGAATTAGTCATTAAACAGGTTGAGGGCGTTTATCAAACAAAAGACACAAGGATGAGAGCTTATAGGAATTTGGTTTTGGACATGTTAGAAAAATTTCAAGCCTATTCATTCATGGTCAAAACTAGAGAACACAATTCCATCGCTGATTATCTTCCTGTCTCTGCAAGTATTTTCATTATTCCTATGCACTCCACAAAAAAGTATGAGGTTGAGATTCGCCATAGACCAGCTATCCCTAATAATATTACTCATTGGCAAGTTTTGAGGATGATCAACAGGTTAATAAATTTATTGAGCTGAAAGAAGAGTTTGAAAATGTACAAGTAAATCAGAAAAACATGTTGGCTGAATCTAAAGGGAATTCTAAATTTTTACAACTAAAGAAAAAATCCATACCAAAGGGACTCATACCTCTAGAGAAACTTTTTGATCAGAATGATGTTTTTAAATCACCTAAAATACAAGCTGATGATGAAGAAGTTAAGAGCTGTAACCTTGGTACAATAGCTATTCCCAAATTGATTAAACTTTCAAAGTTCCTTTTAGCTGATATGAAATTTAAGTATGTTGAAATGATGAAGAGATTCATAGATGTATTTGCTTGGAACTATGCTGATTTGAAAGAATATGATCCCACTATTATTCAACATACTATTCCCATAACAGAAAATGAAAATCCTTTCAAGCAGAAGTTGAGGAGGATCAATCCACTTCTCATGCCATTGATTGAGAAGGAGTTCAAAAAGCTCTTCAACGCTAAAATCATTGTCCCAATTAGATTTTCAAATTGGCTTGCAAATTTGGTTCTGGTTAGGAAGAAGAGTGGAGAAATCAGAATATGCATTGACTTCAGAAATTTGAATAAAGCCTCTCTAAAGGATAATTATCCCCTCCCAAAGATGGATCAAATTTTACAAACTATTGTTGGTTCTCAGAGAATGTCTATGCTTGATGGTTTTTCAGGTTATAATCAGATCCTTCTACATCCTGATGATTAGGAAAAAAAAACCTTTACCACACCATGGGGCACTTTCATGTACGCCAAGATGCCATTTGGTCTCATGAATGTAGGAGCTACTTTTCAGAGGGAAATGGACATTGAATTTTCTGAAGAGAAGGACAAGATGGTGGTTGTTTATCTTGACGACATAACAATCTTCTCAGGGAGGGAAGAAGATCACTTGAAACACTTGGAAAGAATTCTGCTAAAATGTAGAAGGTTTGGCATCTATTTAAATCCCACCAAAATTATTTTTGCTTTAACTTCAGGTAAATTACTTGGACACATCATTTCTAAAGATGGGATTAAAATTGATCAGGGTCAATGCAATTCAGAAGGTGGATTTGCCAAGAAGTAGGAAAGAGATTCAATCTTTCCTTGGAAAGGTAAATTTTGTAAGGCGTTTTATTCCTAATTTTGCTGAGATTGTGAAGGATATAACAAGGATGCTGAAGAAGGGAGTTGATATCAAGTGGACAGCAGAAGCAAGACACTCATTTGAGGAAATAAAAAGATCACTCACACAAGCACCGGTATTGATCAGTCCAGATTTATCAAAGGAATTTCTGGTTTTTACTTTTGCATCAGAGAATGCTATTGCTGGAGTTCTGCTACAAAAAGGACAACAAGGTACTGAGCAGCCAATTTCTTTCTTTAGTAGGACATTAGCCAATTCTGAGCTGAAATATAATATCTTAGAGAAACAGGCCTATGCCTTGGTGAAGGCTATCAAGAATTTCAGAATTTATATTCTGCATTCTCACATTGTGGCGTTTGTTCCTAATACTGTTGTGAAAGACATCCTCACTCAAGCCAACCCTGATGGTAAGAGGGGGAAATGGATCACCAAGTTGCTAGAGTATGATATAGAGATTAAGCCAACAAAATTGGTCAAAGGGCAAGGCTTAGCAAAGATGATGGCGCAATCAAACTTTGACTGTCTTAACATAAATTTGATTGCAGAAATATCTGAAATTTCAGATGATGAAGAGGAACTAGTTCCTATTGAAGAAAAACACATCACTTCAGATTGGTACAAGGAGGTTGTTTTTGTCCTACAATGCCATAAAGCACCAACTAATTTAACAAAGTCCAAAGCAAGGTTTGTTAAGCTAAAATCTTTGAGATATTTTATTTTTGACAAAAATATGTTTTGGAAGGATACTGGCGGAATTTTGCTTAATTGTTTGCTGGAAGAGGAGGAAAATAAAGTAATTGAAGAGTTCCACAAAGGAGATTGTGGAGGACACCATTATTGGAAGGCAACAATGAAGAAAATTATGAGAGCAGGGTATTATTGGCCTACAATGTTTAAGGATGCCTACAAGAAGGTTTCTCCCTGCCATGAATGCTAGATTTTCGAGGGTAAGAAGAAACTTGTACAATTACCTTTGATGCCTATCTATGTAGAAGCGCCATTCCAGCAGTGGGGGCTAGATTTTACTGTTGAGATTCATCCATCATCATCAGGTTAGCATCGTTGGATTCTCACAGCGACTGATTACTTCACCAAATGGATTGAAGCAATCCCAACTAGGAAAGCAGATGATTATGTGATTATTTCTTTTTTAGAAAATAATATCTTGTCTAGGTTTGGTTGCCCCATGAAGATTATAACTGATAATGCACAGGCATTTAATTCTAAGAAGCTGATCAATTTTTTCCATCAATATCATATTACTCTTGGGCATTCTACTGCATACTATCCGCAAGGAAATGGCCTTGCTGAATCTTCTAACAAGAGCCTTGTAAGGATCATCAAAAAGGTGTTGCAGGAGAATAAGAAGGCTTGGCATTTAAACTGAAGTATGCTTTATGGGCTGATAGGATATGCACAAAGAGGTCGATTGGAACTTCACCATATGAATTGGTATATGGCGTTGAGTCTATTTTTCCTACATCGCTAGGGGTACCTGTCATGACATTGATTCAAGAAATAGAAGAGGAACCAAATGCAGTCCAGAGAAGAATTAATCAGCTGATAGCTCTGCAAAAGAAGAGGAATGAGGTTTATGACAACAATCAACAATCTCAAAACAGAATCAAGAGGACATTTGATAAGAATATTAAGGAAGAAAGTTTTCAAATTCATGATGAAGTGTTGAAATGGGAGGCCAGAATTGAAGAGAAAGGCAAACATGGTAAGTTTGAGAACCTATGGAAAGGTCCTTTCAAGATAGCTGCTTTTCATGGAAACAATACTTACATACTACAGAAGATGGATGGAAAACCATATGCTGGAGGACCTGTCAATGGCAGGTTTTTAAAGCATTATTCTTCCTAAAATCTGATTGATTATTCATGTCATTGTACATATTCCATTTGATGAAGTTTTTCTGCTAATAATGACAAGCTAAATCAGCAAGCTTGAGCCTGAAGTGAAGGCCATTAGAGCTTGAGGAGGAAGCTTGGAAATTACAAAGTTTTTCTATTTTTTTCAAGAAAATGGATAGCAGCAATGGAACTATTGGTTCTTAGTGTACCACAGGGGCACACTATCCCAAGTGGAGCCACTATTATCGCCCAAAAAAAAAATTCAAAACATCATTATGTCAAATCTGTTTTTGATCATGGTCTCACAAAGGTTTGAAAGCCATTTTAGGATTTGCTTAAGGGTAGGTCATAGTTTTTATAAGTTTAAAGGTCATCATTTGAATTCAAATAAGGTCTTTAGAGGTCCACTCCATGATCAAATGCTCACATTTTCCATTTAGAAGTCATTCCATTAGGTTTCGGGTTAAATTCCTGCAATTAGCTAAGAATCTTCCATTTCATAGCACCACTAGTTCAAAAAAAAGGTTTTGCGCTACAAAAACGCTAATACTTTCGTAGCGCAAACTGCGAAAAATACACTGTGGGCGCTACGAAAGCGCGATTTCTTAACTGTCATGTCAATCAAGCCAAAATCTGTCAGAAATTCGTTAAGAAATGATAGGATAAGGGTATGGTGAGTCAGTTAGAGGTAAGATTCAATGTAATTACCCATCTAACAACCATCATCATCAAGATAGAGGCATCATTCAGTCATAAGGTGAGATTTCAAATTCAAAATAATCTTGCCTAATTCGGTCATTCTAGTTTTCATATGCCTACACACAACTGTCTAAGCTCTCAATCAGTTAAGCTAATCCTATGGTTGTTCTATACCAAGGCTATATTCAACATAATAAAGCGAGGCAGTTCATTTATAATCAAGCGAGGCAGTTCATTTATTTCAAGCGAGGCTGTTTTACAGATTCTAGAGAAGCTGATAGGTTTTCAAAGAAGCATGGCAAAGGAGAAGAAAGTCCACAGAGGGGGACATTGTTTAAGATATGAGCCTAAAAATGTGAAGGCTATAGTTGAGGATCAAACAATGATGGAGGCTTTTAGCAAAGTAGGCTGTCTCCAGTTTTGTGAAAAGCTGCAGGGTTGCCACACTCAGGTGTCTAAAGAGTTTGCCTTACACTTCAGTGGAACAACTACCAAAATTGGCATGTTAAATGTGCCAGTCACACCTGAGATCATTGCTTTTGTAACAGAAATACCAAGGGGACAAGAGACTTGGTTTAAAGGTTTTAAGTTTGACATGGAACCATGTAAGGAATTCATGAAACCTAAATATGCAGATATGGACCTGAACAATGCAATACCTAGAAGCTGTATCAAAGACACCTATGCCAAGATGTTGTTCAACATTCAAAGATACTTTACATGTGAAGGCAGGTACCATTAAGTTTATACTTATCAGTTCAAACTACTTCTGCATTTCACAGGTATGATATCACTAGATTTGCCCTTCTACTTGCATAGAAGCCTTGCCAAAATGTCTGATAAAGTACAAGCTAATTCTGATGGTTGTGAAACACATTTGTTTCACCATGGTTTGATAAAGCTATTGGTTTTGAATGAGCTTCAAAAAATAAGCAGAGACTGGTCTTCCTTTTTTTTTATTAATGGATTTGAATTGGAGAACCTAACCCCAGCTAGAAACCCTAAACCTAAAGGAACTACTTCAACACCAGTAGTAGAGTCTAGTCAGCTTGTGGTTGCAAGAGAAAAGAGGTTTGTAAAGTTGAAACCAAGGAAACAGGTTGAAGATAGGATAGAGAAGATTAAATTTCTTCTTGCAAAAACTCCATCACTTGAAAAACATAGGTCAAAAATTGTCAAAGAGGCTAAACAAAAACAAGTGACCAGCAAGCAGGAAATCCAAAGAGTGAAAAGAAGCCAAGCAGTGGCATCAAAGGGAAAAATAGTTGTTTCAGGTACAGAGGACAAGCCAATGATAAAAGGAAATTTAGATTACATCCCTCATGCAATTGATATAGAGGAATCGTCCATTGTGCAAGCTGATTTCATTGTAGTATATGAACAAAAATAGAAAATGGTTAAGTCAGCTAAAAAACTTGAATTTGAGGGTGAAAATGCAGCCTTTATCTTTCAAGCAAGGAAGCGTTTAACTAGGCATGCAAAGAAACTCAAGGAGGGTAGTAAAGAGGTCCAAGAAACTGTTGAAACGGCCAGAGTCCCTGAAGAGGTGGTTGATCTCTCATCACCAATAGTGGAGCATGCAGCTAGCAAGATAATGAAGGGAAAAGAACACATGATAGAGAGTCAACATCTTGAAGAGAGATTGAAGCTAGAAAAACAAGAGATTGCAATGATGAGGAAGAGGGCCAGAAAGCATATCATTGAGAAAACAGAATTCAAGAGCATGAAGGTAGTATGGGAAGGCCAAACTGGTTCTAGGTCTGAGATTCCAAGTAGTGCAGAACATTTTTTCACATGGACAGTGCCAACTATCAAAGAAGCTAAATTTGTTAGAGTAATTAATAACCACTTGAGAGCAAATAATAGAATACTAAGAGGTCAAGTGGAAGATTTGGAGCTACAACTGAAACTGTCTCAAGATGAACTAAAAAACAAAGGTGTAGAATGACAAATTAAAAGGAAAAATCAAATGGAAAATAAAGAATAAATCTTATGAAAGTTGTGTTTTTAGTTCATATGGCTGATTGTTTTGATGAAACTAGTAGTTTTTTGAAGTTTTGGAAAATTTTTGGTTTGAATTTTGAAGAAATATGGACAAAACTGCTCACTCATCAGTTTCGTAGCGCAAACAGTGCAGAAAGGGTGAAATGCGCTATGAAACTGCTGTAGCAACTTTTTTCACCCTTTTCCATCCATTTTGACGGGCAGATTTGTGTATTTTGACTTGAAATTTCTAGGGAAGATGTGTTAAGTAAATATGAAGATAAATCTGGAAGAAAGAAGCCAAAGTTTTGAATGAAAAAGGGCAAAAGCACTGCGCTATGAAAAGCACTACGAAACTGTGTTGTTTTCGTAGTGCAATTATGTTTCTGCTATTTTGGATAGTTCGATGGTGATTTTGTATAGTTGGCACTTTAAGGGTTATTTTGGGCATATGTTTTTTCGGTTCCTGACAGTAAATACCTTCAAAGTCATGGGTTAATGGTGGTCATAGTATCTCAAGAACACAAAGGATCCAAAGCCTAGAAAACAGGGGACAGTTTCCTAGTTTGCAGGAGATCAACATTAAGGTCATAAAGTGCTAAAGCTTATCATCCGGATTCGACCTTATGGGAATACAGTTGGAAAATGATGTAATCTAGTTTAGATAAGGTTGTTAAGAGTAGAGTTAAGGAGTTTGAGTCCTATTTGTAGTAGGATTGTTCATTAGGTTTGTAGCTGTCATTTTGTAATAAATACCATGTCTCATGGTTAGGCAAGGTGTCAAAAAGTAGGAATTCGATGTATCTAGATGAGGATAAGGTTATCCTATGATTGTAAATGATCTATAAAGATGAAGAGGTCGAAATGCTAAGGGTTGGACATTTTTTAGCAAAAAGAGCTTGTGTTCTCGTAAGTGTTAAGTCCTATATTAATAGTGTAGCCCATTATTATGTTAGTGTAGCCCCCCTTATTGTTATTATTGTACCCCTGTAACCCCCATATTGTTATTATTGTGCCCTTACATTATTATTGTTAGGTCGGCTAGGATTACATTGTGGCCCCACTAGGATTATATTATGGCCCCATGGATTCCTATATATAGAAGGAGGTTTTGTTCATTTGTATCATCCAAGAATTGTTCATTTATGTAATGTATTGGAGGTTTCCCCCTCGAAGTGGCTCATTTCTAAGGCGTTTATATCTCTTTTCTTCTCTTTTTGGAGCTGGTTACACAACATTTGGTATCGGAGCTTTGGATTCTAGGGTTTCGCTGCTCCAAATAGGTCATCGTGGAATTTTCGCTATAACTTTTTTTCTACGAAGTTTCAGAAGCTGAAATTTCTAGGGTGCGAAGCTGAAATCCTGAGGAAGATTTTCTAAAAATTTCAGAGCTTAGTTCGAAATATTTTCGGAGATATCATCTGTGGAAGTTAGGTCTTTTCTCAAGCTCCTAAACAGGTCATCGTGGCATTTTCGCTATAAATTTTTTTCTACGAAGGTTCAAAATCTGAAATTCATATGGTACGAAGCTGAAATCCTGGGGAAATTCTTCAAAAAAATTCAGAGCTTGGTTCGCAATATTTTGGAGATATGATCTGTGGAAGGTAGTGCTTTTTCAGGCTCCTGAATTGCATCTCAAAGAGGTGATCGTGGGAAAAGTTCAATAACTCTCTCTCTGGGCAGTGGATTTGAGTGCCGTAAAAAGTGGTCGCAAGTACACAGACTTTAGTTTCTTGGCTATCAATTTCAGAGACAAAGGATGAAACAGTGACACGTGGCAAGTCCTACAAGTTTGCTCTACTGAACCAGTCCAAAATTAGGTCATTGTGGGAGATTGGACACAACTTTGTCTTGGGGAATCCAAATTAGATCAGACCTGTGGCATTTGAAAGAAGCTTCAGAGGGCTACTACAAGGCTGAATTTCAGATATTGAATATTTTCAATTACAGAGATAATTCAATTTCAATATCGAGCTCCTCAAAGCAAGAAAAAGGTGTGTATTGTTTTTTCCGAATTGCATAAGTCTTGTTTGAAGAATCAAGTTGAATTGATTCCAAGGGGATATTGAAGAATTTTTGTCAGTAATGGGTTCTATTATGCCTCCAAAAAATAATTCAATACCCATTAAGCCCTCAGAAAGCTATACTATGACGCATGAGGAGGAAGAATTGCAATATGAGATATCAAAATTACGGTACCAAGTGCAACAAATTTCGATCTTACGAAGAGCAATCGAAGATGACATAGATGGTTTAAAAGCATAAATGGAGGCTAAGTTGGATGGTTTGAAGGATCAAATAATAGCAAATATGGATGATAAATTAGTGGAAGATCACATCGAGCATCAACAACAAGTTCTCCAACTCTCAAAGGATAACCCAACTTTGGTGCAGAATCTAACGAAACAACATGAAGATCAACATGACATCGAAAAAAGTTATGAAGCAGTCATAGAAACAAGAACTCAACAAGTACGATCAATTTCAGAGTATCTCAGCAAGTGGAAGAAATTTCCTGTAGAAGATTTCACATGGGATGATGAGAATTTTATACAGAAGCATCAAGAAATAATCAAGCGTTGAGGACAACACTTGTTTGAAGGAGAGGGGCATGTTAAGTCCCTATATTAATAGTGTAGCCCCTTATTATGTTAGTGTAGCCCCCCTTATTGTTATTATTGTACCCCTGTAACCCCCATATTGTTATTATTGTGCCCTTACATTATTATTGTTACGTCGGCTAGGATTACATTGTGGCCCCACTAGGATTATATTGTGGCCCCATGGACTCCTATATATAGAAGGAGGTTTTGGTCATTTGTATCATCCAAGAATTGTTCATTCATGTAATGTATTGGAGGTTTCCCCCTCGAAGTGGCTTATTTCTAAGGCGTTGATATCTCTTTTCTTCTATTTTTTGGAGTCAAGTTACACAACAAAGAAGTGACTGTTTTCAGGTTAATACATAGTTTTCTACTTAGCCAACTCAAGATTCATAAAGAGTTCTAGTATGCTCTTGTTCTGATGGCATATTTTTAATATCCTATTGCAGTGGTGTTTTCTTATGTTACTCAGAATTCATCATTGATGCTCTAACTTCCTTCATAGATAAACTAACTATGTGTTTTACAATTTCACATATGTATTCCTTGACTTGAACTCTAATATGCCTTGACTTCCATGCTAAGTAGGTTGTTTGGTTTTTCTGAAGCTATTATGACTCCATAAGCCCAATGTGCACTTGCTAATGTGATTTACAACCAATATCTATTTTTACCTGATTTTTACCCCACACAGAGTTAGCCATCTATATTACTATTAAAAATCATTAACCCTTGAGAGAGCCCTCTCAGGTTGAGGAGGCTAAGCCTCAATCAAAAGATTGGTTTGAAACAGTTACATGAGATTAACTTGATTGGTAGCCTATCAAGTCTGATTTTGTGATAACATGTTGCATCAAGGAATTAGAGAAGAAAACAAAGGCCTCCAGATATTTGTTGGACAAGAGAGAGGTGGACATTGAAATTGTTATCACCTAAAAAGTGACCACCTAGCCATTTACACTAGGACGATCAAAATACACCACATAGTATGGATTTCTACATATTAAAACTCACTTTCACTTTATGAAAAAATTTAAAGAATTATTCTTAAATAACCCAAAAACCCTTAGGAATAATTAAATAAATCATTATTTTTTATTATTCCCTTGAAATAATTATTAAATTACTATTTATTAATTATTTCTAACCTCATTACCCAAAAATAATTAAACAAATCATTATTTATTTATTATTCTCTTGCACACTCCTCCCGTGACAAAATTATCAAATCATTATTTAGTAATTATTTCTAACTCAACACCAAAGGATCCTCGTTACACAACAATTTGTCACCGTCCCTGCAATCCCCGTCCCGCACATTGGAGGGCCCATTCCGTGACCTATGAGCAGAGACAAGACTTGAAAATACTTTCATTTCATCCCTCTAAAGATGAGCTTTAATTTCCCTGAAGACATCTCCTTTCAAAAAACCCTAAAAATAGCTCTTTCTTCATTGGCGCGGTTCCATAGTTCAGCCCTCGCGCCAAGGGGGCAAATCCTCCAAAGAGGGCGCGCCAATTGGCGCTCTGTCATAGAGCCGCACCCACGCCAACCATATTAAGAGGTGTTTTTTAAAAATAAAAGGCAGAAGTTTCGTCCTAACAAATTCCTGGACTGATATCTATCTTGAGTTGGGTGGTTTGGCTACGGATTTCCATAGAGAGGAAGTGGTTTGCCACCTCTCATGGAAGCTTCCTTGATGATAGGGAAAATCCCATAATTATAGGGATCCCAACTTCCCTTCCTCCTTCTATAAAATCTTGCCCATTTCCCTTGCAAGCTAGTTCCAGAATCTCCAAGTTCCCAAGAGCTTTCATATCCTTATGCTGCAAGAGCCTTCTTGATTCCCTTAAGGCCAAATCCAAGCAAGGAGACTATTGCCAAGTATCTGGAGAGAGAGGCTTGTCCCATCCTTGACAGGCTTTATCGAGACATGTTCTGCTGACGACCCGCCAAAGGAGAATTCGGCGTCGAAGCTTTGGTTGTATTCTTCTTTTTGACTCATTAATGTTAAGCGACTATTGGTTATGGTTCCACTCTTGTTCTCGATCATGTTCATGAGTTATGTCCTCTTCGACTGACATATAGTTGTATATACTGGATTTTATGCTTGCGTTTGTGTTTTTTCTTGCATGTGCAGGTGTCCGACCACGGAGATCGTGAGGATTTTGATATGCCAGGGCAAAGGAACGAGAGCACCACCTCTTCTACAAACAACAGCGTTGGATTCCAGGTAAGCCTTCCTCGCAAGTCGGTTTATTTATGATTAGGAACCTGCACCGTAGCGTGTTTGATTGTTGCTAGACCCGATCTGGGCTAGTAGGGATCGCCTCTGTCCGCAGAGGGGATTTACCTCCTACCTCTCAACACTTCCTTAAAGTAATTAATAAATCATTTTTATTTATTTATTAATTATTTTAACCATTTTTCTTAAATAACTCAATTAATCATTATTTTTGAGTTAGTTCATTAAATAAAGATTTTTGACCATTTCATTAATCTTTTCCTCTCTTAGATATAATAAAATACTCCTAATGGGTAGATCTTGATATGGTCTAATAATATTTTATTATGTGACTAGATCTAGATCTATCCTAGCACTTTGTTATAAATAGAGAGTGTTTCCTTCACTCTCTACATTTTTCCTTCACTCTCTACATTTGATATTAACATCGTCGTCATTATGTTCTTGTCTCTCACGAGCTCTCCACATTGAGTTCAACCAACATTCTTCATTTTCTCATTAAAACCAGGGCGAGAGTAAGAAAGCAGTTGCAGGAAGCGTAGGGACTTCATAGGACCCATCCCACATAGGAGGATGTATAGATCCATGTTTATGTTCTTCTGCAACAGGTGTTTTCAATAATAATAAAATCATATTATTTCCATTACGTTTCGTGTCGTTTTTGTTGGCATATGTTTTTCAGTATTTGCAGTCTCTTTTGTAAGGTTTTCTAACACTTGTATTACAAATTTGAAAGTCTTTGCAATAGTTTTTCCTTCTTATTTCATTTGTTGTTAGACGAATCGTCACCAATCGTATAAAAGTGGATTTTTTTATCATCTGCTAAAAAATGGCAACTCCACTGATTTTTTGTTGTTACTAAGTGGTGACTCCATTGGTTTATATATTCAGATCCTTGGTGATTGTGTTTCTGAATTTTATGTTTTTTCTCGGTTTCATTTTTCTTTCCATTAGTTGTTATTTTTGGCAAAAAATTTTGTTTTTATATTTCTGTCTATGATTCGCAGGTCATAGGTTCAAACCGTACATGAGACGACAAGGTCTCACAAACCCTAGCAACATAATATCTAGCTTAGCCAACACACTTTTTGGGGCAAAACCTACGATGGAAAATGCAAGAAGCAAGCCAAAACTTGTGTGATAACACAAGAACAGGTCAGAAACTTGTGTTACCCTCTTTTTTGCATTTTTTCAGTTTTTGTCGAAAGTTCAGTTTTTTCTGCCTGTTAGGTGGGGTTTTTTACATATGGTTAAAAAACTGTAGGCATGGATATCTCTAACTTATCCACTTTCCAAGGGCAAGAAAAAAGTCCCCTAGGGCTTCTAGTACTCCTTTTCCACTTTTTAGGAATTTAGCTGAGTTAGTAGTCTATTGTTTCAGAGTTGTTCACCACTGTTTTTTCAGTAGAATATAAATTTTATTCAAACCATTTTTGTAAGACTTTGAAGTGACTTTTGAGCCCCTCTTTGGCCTTTGTTTCACCATTTCTCAAAGTCCTATTTAGGTGTTTGTCCATTAGCAAGTAGTCTGTTGCATTTTTCAGTGTAGTATTCAAACCTTTTCTGTTGTTTTTTTGCGTAAAGCAACCTTTTTTAAGATCCCAACCCCTTCGGCCCTTAATCCCGTGATATCCATTTTTTTGCCTTCTTTTTCTCTTTTTGTTTTGTTCTTAGGCCTAACTAGGTGGGAAGTAGAGTGTTCTTGATTTTTTTTACTTTTCTATTCATTTCAGTTCAATTTTCGTTTCTGCAATCTACTTTTTAACAACATAATTTATGTTACATGCAAAACTAGTGACACGTCACACATTTGCACACACATAACACACCCTAAGCAAACAAACACTTCATTAGCACCTCAAAGCCAATACTTTTAAAAACAATCACTTAATATCAACTCACATAGATTTAAGCCCACTTGGAAACCTAGGCAAAACAATCTTTTAGATAGGGTAGGGTTGGTGGGGTAGGCATCGCAATGATGCCCACCAATCACTTACATTGAGACATAGAGATTGTCTAATTAGGGAGCTTAAAATTCTCCACTATCCAATTGCTAAAACCATAGTTGAGTAGAAACTCATTTAAGAGGGGGTTATGCTTAGGCCAAGGATACTGATGGTTCCCCTTGTAGGCTACCCACCTTTTGGTAGGGAATTCGGGTCCGCGATTGACTACCTAGAAGCTCAAGATTCACTTTCCCCTATTAGAAAGAGGTAACCTTAGTGGCCATTCTTAGGATAAACACCCTATAGGAGATGTTTGTGGACAACAACCATCCCTTTACCCTACCTTTCACTAGAAAGCTTTGGTTGTGGATATCATGTCCCACAAGTAAGAAGTTTTTTGGAAGGCCATTAGAAACATACTACTAGCACTTGTTTGAGGTGTAGTTAACCTTTAGGCTAGGAATCAATTTTTTCTTTAAAGGATGAGCTTGTCTGAATTAGAATAGAAATAAATAATGTTATCTTTTGCTTTGCACCACTGCACTTAGTGTTTTCTTGCTCTTTTTTGTTGTTTTTCTTCAACCTTTTCTCTAGCCTTTAGTGTTTTCTTTGTCCTGAAATCATTTCCCCCCCAAGCGTTTCTCACAGAGACTCTATGGTATTCACGCTTACTTCCCATTACGACATCCATGAACACATGCTCGATAAGTCAAGGTCCCTCTCCCTAGTCCATAATCAAATTCTAGTCTTTCTCATTCAGAGTCCTCTCAGCCCTGAGTTACAACCATGTCAGGTGTCAATGTTGTCGGTAATGTCAGTCCTTGTAGTTCATCATTTGATTCATATCCCTCTCAGCCCCGAGTTACAACCATGTCAGGTGTCAATGTTTTCGATAATGTCATTCCTAATGTGGGCACTAATAATGAAGGAAATGTCGGTGGTAATGCTGGTAGCACTTAGGGTCCCCCTCTTGGAGGTAACATTAGAACCTCACAAAGAATAGATTCTACCTAACCATTACTCCCTTATCATGTCCAGCTTAAGTCTCATTGCTTTGAACCAACTCATTTATGATCCTCTACAACACGATATGAATTACCCACCTATGGCAACCAAGATCCCATCTGATATACCAAAATTTGAAGGGAATTACGGAGAGGATACCACTAACCATGTTTGTTCGTTTCACATGTGGTGTTCCTCTAACTTTATCACAAAGGATTCCATCCACCTACGCCTCTTTCAACGCACCTTCACTAGATTTGTTGCAAAATGGTATGTAGACCAACCTCATGCATCTCATTTGGCATTTGCGACCCTTACCAATGCCTTTGTATCCTATTTCTAGTTACCTATCCGTTATGATACTGGTACCGAACTTTTGGCCTCATTTCATCAAACTTTTGTTACCCACCTTTCCGACCATGTCTGGGAATGGCATCACTAGTACATTTGGCGGAAATTCCGACACTTTAGTTCCAACACTTTTGATGAAATGTTGGAAATTTCCCCAAATTTTATCAAATTTTCAAATCCCGCCACAAAGTGTCGCTATACTGATGTTTGGAGACAAGTGTCGGTATTGCGACACTTAGAGGTAAGTGTTGGTCTTGTGACGTTTGCAAAAAAATGTCATAATTGCGACGGATTTATGAAATATGTCGTTATTGCGATGTTACAAAGATAAGGTGTTGCTATTGCGACATTTAGAGGAAGGCATCGTTATTGCGACGGTTGGTGGAAAAGTGTCGCTCTTGCGACGGTTGGTGGCAAAGTGTTTCTCTTGTGACGGTTGGTTGAATGTCGCTCTTCCGACATTGGTAAACGTCGCTTTTCCGACGACATAGTAAAAAAAAATTAAAAAAGGGACGTCGATCTTCCGACGCTTACGAAGCGTCGGTCTTCCGACGCATGGCTTAAAATATTTAAAAAAAAATGAATGCAACCAATTTCATTTTAACTCTCATAAGTGACGGAATAAAGTAAATCTTATATAGGATTTGATATAGTTTAACTCTCACAACAATACATTCTTTGAATTTTCATGCAGCGATACCACACAGTACCAATGTGGATCCTTTCATGGAATAGAAGCGAGTAAGCCCGATACTTATTAATACTCTTGCTTCGCCTCAAATTAATCAATAACTCACCGTTCCTGCAGTCTAGATGAGTGGATCATGAGTGAATTTAGCGAACAAGAGGAAAACTTTTGTAATATCCATATCTATGCATTGCTTGCACATCAATAATTTGATAATCTGTTTATTATCAGCTTTGATTTCATTGTCTTCTCCTCTTTTATTTGCGGCGCTGGGAATCATGGCAATCATTAATATTGAAACCTATGATTTGAAAAATAAAATCGAATGATATATCTTATGTACAAAACCCCATTTATCTGGAAAATTATATATATGCTGCATAATACATAATCACAAAACATATATGGATAATAATCAAGGTTTCAGTAATCAAGGTTGATTTTGTGCATCAAATCCTAGCATATTGTCTTCAACGTTGTTGTCACATCCATCTTGCTGTCAGGTAGATATATCAAGTGCCAAACCAGAATGTGCTTCACCGGACAGGTTATCTCAAGGCTAGGGTCATTGTTTCACTGTTAAAATTATTTATGTTCAGAGTGTCGCTCTTGCGACGGTTAGTGGTAAAGGTGTTCAGTGGGATAATCCCACATTCACTGAGCGTATAAGCGATATTGGTGTTTATATACGTGTTGAGTTTTTACATGTTTCGACTACGAGCCAAAGGCTATGCACACTGATACAATCAATTGGGACTCAGCGCATGCGCTCAGCCCCTCCCCTCATGACTTGGATTTGGTTGTGGTTTAGCTTTTGGTTCTTGGCCTCGGTCCTGTGGTGATTAGTGTAGGTGCTTGGGCTGAGCCAGGGGCTCGACGGAGTAAAAATCCCACAATTTTATTAAAAATATAAACAATTTGTAAAAAGCCCAATATTTATTAAAAATATAAACAATTGTAAAAAGCCCACAATTTTATTAAAAATATAAACAATTTTATATTAAATATAAAATTGATATACACTTTTTTATTGGGAGTAAAAAGCCCACAATTTTATTAAAAATATAAACAATTTGTAAAAAGCCCACAATTTTATTAAAAAATATAAACAATTTTATATTAAATATAAAATTGATATACACTTTTTTATTTGCCCAATAAAATAAGCTAGAATACGATAGGATTAGGGCATTTTGAGATTTTTTACAAAAATGGAAAAAGAGGGAAATAGATAGGACAATCATTAAGGTAGTTTAGGAAAAATAGGATTTCATATATTTTAGCATGCAAATGGCCAGATTGGGGTGATAAATGATCATGAAAGACAACTTTCGAGGGTGAAAAAATGAGTGCTAACAAGATGCATGCTCTGATTCTAAGTCAGAACCCGATAAGGGGAATGACAAAGGGAAGCATATGATTGATGCAGAGCCCAGTGCCACTGTTACCACCACCAAGATCCATAAGGATGAGCCTGAAGATCCAGAGGAGGGGGATCACCTCTTCCACTCACAGATGTGGGTGAAGGGTTCTCTGCTGCAGTTCATTATCGAAAACAAGAGCCAAAAGAACCTGATTTCAGCAGAGGTTGTGAATCATCTAGGCCTACCGACCACAAAACACCCATAGTCATACACCATCGGGTGGATTCACTCGCAGTCATACACCATAGGCCCGTTTGTCGTTTTCTCCCTTGTGGCATATTCGTTCAGTCAGGCATGTCATGTCGTGCCGTGTGAGGTCGCCCAACTGAGCGCGTTCGGGTCGGGCCATTTCATTCGAGGGCGCTCGTATCAGTTTTGCTAAGTTGTGACCACCCGGGTGCCTTGTGCACATTCGGACGGCCCGTTTTCCATTTTCTCCCTTGTGGCATCGTTCGGTCGGGCGCGCGGTGTCGCGCCATGTGAGGTCGCCCGACCGGACGCGTTCGGTTCGGGCCGTTTCTTTCAAGGGCGCCCATATCAGTTTTTCTAGGTTGTGACCGTGAGGGTGCCTTGTGCACATTCGGGCGACCCATTTTTTGTTTTCTCCCTTGTGGCATCATTCGGTTGGGCGCATCGTGTTGCGCCGTGCGAGGTCGCTTGACCGGGCGTTTTCGGGTCAGGTTGTTACATTCAAGGGCGCCCATATCAGTTTTGCTAAGTTGTGACCGCCCGAGTGCCGTGTGCTCGTTTGGGTGGCCCGTTTTCAATTTGATCCCTTGTGGCATCGTTCGGTTGGGCGCGCCGTGTCGCGCCATGTGAGGTCGCCCGACTAGGCGCGTTCGAGTCGGGCCGTTTTGTTCGAGGGCATCTGTATCAGTTTTGCTAAGTTGTGACTGCCTGGGTGCCTTGTGCACGTTGTAGCAGCCCGTTTTCTATTTTCTCCCTTGTGGCATATTCGTTCAGTCAGGCGCGTCGTGTCGCGCCATGTGAGGTCACTCGACTAGGGATGTTCGGGTCAGGCCGTTTCGTTCAAGGCCACCTGTATCAGTTTTGTTAAGTTGTGACTGTGTGGGTGCCTTGTGCACGTTCGGGCAGCCCGTTTTCCTTTTTCTCCCTTGTGGCATCGTTCGGTCGGGCGCGTCGTGTCGCGTCGTGTGAGGTCGCCCGATCGAGCGCGTTCGGGTCAAGTCGGGCCATTTCGTTCGAGGGCGCCCGTATCAGTTTTGCTAAGTTGTGACCACCTGGGTGCCTTGTGCACGTTTGGGTGGCCCGTTTGTCGTTTTCTCCCTTGCGGCATCGTTCGGTCGGGTGCGTCGTGTCACGCCGTGTGAGGTCGCCCGACCAGACGCGTTCGGGTCGGGCCATTTCGTTCGAGGGTGCCCATATCAGTTTTGCTAAGTTGTGACCGCCAGGGTGCCTTGTGCACGTTTGGGTGGCCCATTTGTTGTTTTCTCCCTTGTGGCATCGTTCGTTCGGGTGCATCATAAAGCGCGTGTGAGGTCGCCCAACCGAGCGCGTTCGGGTCGGGTCGGGCTGTTTCGTTCGAGGGCGCCTGTATCAGTTTTGCTAAGTTGTGACTGCCCGGATGCCTTGTGCACATTCGGGCGGCCCGTTTTCCGTTTCCTCCCTTGTGGCATCGTTTGGTCAAGCACGTCGTGTCGCGCCATGTAAGGTCGCTCGATCGGGCACGTTCGAGTCAAGTCGGGTCGTTTCGTTCGAGGGCGCCCGTATCAGTTTTGCTAAGTTGTGACTACATGGGTGCCCTGTGCATGTTCAGGTGGCCCATTTTCCATTTTCTCCCTTGTGGCAGCATTCATTCGGGCGCGTCGTGTCGCGCTGTGTGAGGTCGTCTAACTGGGTGCGTTCGGGTCGGGTCGGGCCGTTTCGTTCGAGGGAGCCCGTATCAGTTTTGCTAAGTTGTGATCACCTGGGTGCCTTGTGCACGTTTGGGTGGCCCGTTTGCCGTTTTCTCCCTTGTGGTATCATTCGGTCAAGCGCGTCGTGTGAGGTCGCCTGACCGGGCATGTTCGGGTCGGGTCGAGCAGTTTCGTTCGAGGGTGCTCGTATCAGTTTTGCTAAGTTGTGACCGCCTAGGTTCCATGTGCACGTTTGGGTGGCCTGTTTGCCATTTTCTCCCTTGTGGCATCGTTCGTTTAGGCACGTCATGTCGCGCCGCGTGAGGTTGCCCGACCTGGCGCGTTTGGGTCGGGTCGGGCCGTTTCGTTCAAGGGCGCCCGTATCAATTTTGCTAAGTTGTGACCGCCTGGGTGTCTTGTGCATGTTCAGGTTGCCTATTTTTTGTTTTCTCCCTTGTGGCATCGTTCGTTTGGGTGCGTCGTGTCGCGCCGTGTGAGGTCGCCCGACCGGGCGCGTTCGGGTCGGGCCGTTTCGTTCAAGGGTGCTCGTATTAGTTTTGCTAAATTGTGACCGCCCAGGTGCCTTGTCCATGTTCGGGTGGGCCGTTCGTTGTTTTCTCCCTTGTGGCATCATTCATTCGGGTGCGGTGTCGTGCCACGCCATGTGAGGTCGCTCGACCGGGCACGTTCGGGTCGGGTCGAGCCGTTTCGTTCGAGGGCGCCTGTATCAGTTTTGATAAGTTGTGACCGCCCGGGTGCCTTGTGCATGTTCGGGCGGCTCATTTATCGTTTCCTCCCTTGTGGCATCGTTCAGTCGTGTGTGCCATGTCGCGCCATGTGAGGTCGCCCGACCGGGTGCGTTCGGGTCGGGTTGGGCCGTTTCGTTCAAGGGTGCCCGTATCAGTTTTGCTAAGTTGTGACTGCCTGGGTGTCTTGTGCACATTCGGGTGGTCTGTTTTCCATTTTCTCCCTTGTGGCATCGTTTGTTCGGGCACGCCGTGTTGCGCCGTGTGAGGTCGCCCGACCGGGCGCGTTCGAGTCGGGTCGTTTCGTTCGAGGGCGCCCGTATCAGTTTTGCTAAGTTGTGATCACCCGGGTGTCTTGTGCACGTTCAAGTGGCCTGTTTGTCATTTTCTCCCTTGTGGCATCATTTTTTCGGGCGCGCCGTCTGAGGTCGCCCGACCAGGGGCGTTCAGGTTGGGTCGTTTCGTTCAAGGGTGCCCGTATCAGTTTTGCTAAGTTGTGACTGCCCGAGTCCCTTATTCACGTTCGGGCATCCCGTTTTTCATTTTCTCCCTTATGGCATCGTTTGGTCGGGTGCACCGTGTCGCACCGTGTGAGATCGCCTGACCGGGCGCGTTTGGGTCGGGTCGGGTCGTTTCATTCGAGGCCACCCGTATCAGTTTTTCTAAGTTGTGACCGCCCGGGTGTCAGCTTGTGCACGTTTCGGTGGCCCGTTTGCCATTTTCTCCCTTATGGAATTCTTTAGTCGGGCGCGCCGTGTAAGGTCGCCCGGTCGGGCATGTTCGAGTCGGGTCGTTTCGTTCGAGGGTGCTCGTATCAGTTTTGCTAAGTTGTGACCACCCGAGTGCCTTGTTCACATTCAGGTAGCCCATTTACCGTTTGCTACCCTGTGGCATTGTTCGTCGTGTCGCGCCGTGTGAGGTTGTCGTGTCGCGTCGTGATTGGGTTTTGTCGTGAGAGGCCGCCCAAGGAAACACATTCATATGGGTCGGATCGAGTCGTGTGATGGCATCCAATTAGCTGGAAATGAGTTCAGGTTAGTTCAAGTCGATTCGTGCCGTATTGTAATTAAGGGTGCCCAAGGAAACACGTTTGGGTGAGTCGGGTCAGGTCAGGTCAGGTCAGGTCGTGCCATGTGAGGCCGCCCAAGGAAACGCTTAGGCAGGTAGGTAGGTAGGGTGCCCCTATCTCCCATCTCCATATAGAGTAATTTGGTCACATATTCTTTCTTCTATGATACTGGTTCCATCTCTCTCTTAAGTCCTATCTCTTGTCCTTCTTCTCTCTCCCTTTCTCTCCTTATACCTCCCTCTCTCTCTCTTTCTCTCTCTCTCTCTCTACCCTCCAATCCTCTCACTATATCCTTGTTACATTGAGACACAAAGAATAAGCAACCAATGTACACAAATAGAGGCCAATGAAACTATCATCTTAACCCCTAACACCTTAAACACTAATTCCCAACCCCTAACCCATTTAACCCCCTAAACCTCTAAACCCCTAACCCATTTAACCCCTAAACCATTAACCTTTAAACCCTTAACCCCTAACCCCTTAAACCCTAAACCATTAAAACCTTAACCCTAACCTCTTAAACCCTAATTCCTGACCCCTAACCCCTCTAACCCCCTAAAACCTAACCCCATTAGCCCCTAACTTCTAACCCCTAAAATCCTTAACTGTTAAATCCCCTAACCCTAAACCCCTAACCCATTTAACCCCCTAAACCCTAAACCTATATCCCCTTAACCCCTAACCCATTAAACCCTAATTCCCAACCCCTAACCCATTTAACCCCCTAAACCATAAACCTCTAAATCCCTAACCTATTTAACCCCTAAACCCTAAACCTCTAAACCCTTAACCACTAACCCTTAAACCCTTAACCCCTAACCCATTTAACCCCCTAAACCTCTAAACCCCTAACCCATTTAACACCCTAAACCCTAAACCTCTAAACCCTTAACCCCTAACCCCTTAAACCCTATTTCCCAACCCTAACCCATTTAACCCCCGTTTTCTGGTTTCTCCCTTGTGCCTTCGTTCAGTCGTGCACGCCGTGTGAGGGCGACCGACCAAATCTGTCACACTCCTTAAGTACCTCTTGTGACTGCATGGGTGCCTTGTGCACGTTCGCCCGGCTAGTTTTCCTTTTTCTCCCTTGTGCCTTTGTTCGATCGGGCATGCCATATTGTGAGGGTGCCCGCCTAAACGCGTTCAGGTCGGGTCGGGTCATTTCGTTTGAGGGTGGTTGTATCAAATTTGCTAAGTTGTGATCGCACGGGTGCCTTTTGCATATTCGTGAGGCCTGTTTTCCATTTTCTCCCTTGTGCCTTCGTTCAGTTGTGCGTGCCATGTCGCGCCATGTGAGGGCGCCTTCCCAAACGCATTCGGGTTGGGTCGTTTCTTTTGAGGGCGGCTGTATCAAATTTGCTAAGTTGTGACCACACGGGTGCCTTGTGCACATCCGTGCAGCCCGTTTTTTGTTTGCTCCCTTGTGCCTTGGTTCGGTCGGGCACGCCCTGTCATTTCGTTTGAGGGCGCCCACCCAAACCCATTCCCTAATCCCTAATCCCTTAACTACTAACTCATTATTCAACCCCTAACCCCTAAATGCACCTAAATCCCCTAACCCCTAACCCCCAATCCCCTAAGCCCTCCAAATTCGACAAATTAGCTTTGAAGAAGTAATTGTTTTTTGCAATATGGTTTGTAAGTTATTTAAATAGAGGTATCTTCTCTAGAGTTCTTTTTTAGATCCATAATTTCATTTACTCATTTTTTAACAAGGCGTATGACACTCTTCATGTTTATAAGATTTTTATCTTGAAGCTCATTATCTATATGAGTATTTGTTGCTTCAAGGGTTTCCTAAACCTCTAAACCCCTAACCCATTTAACCCCTAAACCGTAAAACTCTAAACCCTTAACCATTAACCCCTAAACTCTTAACCCCTAACCCATTTAACCCCTTAAACCCTAAATATATAACCCCTTAACCCCTAACCCATTAAACCCTAATTCCCAACCCCTAATCCATTTAACCCCCTAAACCGTAAACCTCTAAACCCCTAACCTATTTAAGAGCCCGCTTTGTAGCCTCCACAGTCTTGAATGTCACAAATGGGAAAATGACCCTATTCATGAAGGAATAGGGTCATTTGACGACAAACATGACCCTATTTTTAACTGATTGACGACAGACCTATTCATGAAGGAATTAATGTCCTCTGTCTCCTTCATTTGCAGAATTTCAAAGTCTCTCCTAGTATTCTGCAATTTGACAATATTAACTTTGGCCATACCTTGATAGCTTGTCGCCAAAGTTTCCCATGCTTCCTTTGCTGAAGAAGTTATCATGATCTTCTAGAACACTGCTCGGTCCGCTCCCTGCTGGATAAGAAGAAACGCTTGTGCATTCTTCCACTTATCTTTCTTTCATTGTTCCCTCTCTACATTATTGAGGACACGTTCTTCTGCATCATCTTGAGGTTCTGCAAACCCAAACTTGACATGATCCTAGACATCATACGCTTTTAGCATAGTCTCCATTTTAATAGCCCACACATCATAATATTTCCCAGTGAAAAAAGGAAGTTGTGGCTGAAAATTTGATGTGGCCATCTTGCCTCAAACAAAAATCGTCTTTGATAAAAACCCTAAATTTATCTTTTTTATAAAGCTTTGCTAAGCTCCTTTAAAAAAACTTTTATCTTTGTTTTGATATAATAATTCCTATATAAAAGAAATATATATATATATATATATATATATATATATATATATATATAACTTTTATAAAAAAACACTCTCTCTCGAAGCTTTATTTTATAAATATCCTTGTAAAAAAAAACCTTACTCTTCAAAATCTTTAAAATAATCCCTTTAAAAAAAAAATACTTTTGAATTCGAATACTCTTTACAAACCCTTTTAATACTCACTAAATCTTATGAAAAGTTAATGCTCCTTGGAAAAAGAAACACGTACACACCCCTTTTTACGCTGAAAGCGTTCCCTTTGTTGGCTTTGTGAATGTGATTGTTCGCTGAGCCAATGAGAGCGCGTTCTCATCGTCATTACCGCCACTGAAAATTTGACATTTGCCTGCTGACTGTTCGACCACCCGCTATTTGCAACGCAGTTGTTTTGGCTGCTGATTCTTCCACCTCACGCCATTTGCACCAGCATTGATTGCAGAGATACTGAAAGCCGGCTGCATTTCTAGAAACTGTTGGGGACCATCTATAGATAGGAGTTGATAGAGGTGAAAGAGGGCTACACGCAAAGCTGGACAAGCGTCCGCCACAACGCCAATGCGATCCTCGCTCTTGAAAATACCCACTGCATAAATCACAATTTGAACAAATCCTTCCACCAAATGTTTCTGCATTGTGAGAATCAGTTCGCTATTATCTTTTCTAAAATTACTGCGAATGAAGCCAGCGAGAATCAGAGAAAAATTTTTGAGATCAGTTGAGGAAACAACCACGGGTTCTGGATATTTAAAGTATGAGAGAATGCGAAGTAGTTGTTTGGGTTCCAGAATTTCAGCTATGGGCGAGAGAAGGCCAAGGACTAGAGGATGATGTTTAGTCAAGTCGAGGGCAAGAATTGTGTGCAACATTTCTCTGTGAAAGTGCTCAGATTCTTCAGTTCTTCTTCCATGAGTGTAGGAGTGGACTATAAAGTTTTCTAAAGACTCGATCCATTGTTCGTTGGACAGGAAGCTTTGGCGATTGATAACATTCATCTGTAGATTGAGGCGGAGAAATGTGAGTCGCTTCCATGCGTTGGACCAACTCTCCACGCTCATTCTCCTTATAATCTCCTCTGTGTCCGTAGTGGGGAATAATTGAAGAATGTCGCCTACCAGGTTTCCGATTTCATTCAATGAGAGTTGTTGTGGATATTCGGGAATGACTTCCCATCCCGTGTATTCGTTGCCCTTAACACGTTGGAAGTATTGTCTCATCTCTTCCCTGAGAGCAGCTGCGGGAGTTATATCACTGGCAGCGAAAGAGTCCCGGGTCTGAGGGATGGTTGCTATCTGTGGATTCTTCTCAACCCACGTCTCCAGAGAGTCTCGATCGTAGAGGAAGTCAGTGGGGGCTATCTTCACGGGATCGTAAACCATGGAGAAACTCAGACTGCATAGATATTCATCTTTCTCAAATTCCATCTTTATTTCAAGAGTATCTCGCAGGTTTTCGGCTTTCTGGAAAATATATGACAGATCCCATACCACTTCTACGGCTGCTGTAGTTTATTCCAGAAATTTGAAGCCCGTAAATCAATAATTACTATCGTTAGATCTTAAATGATGCTCATACAGTCGAAGCGCCAAGATCGGTTCCACTTCAAGTGCCATGATCAATCATGTAACTACCGGAGAATTGAAGAGGTTGCTCTTCAACTTCCACAAGGGTGCTCTTAGGTCTTAATCAGATTATTTGTTGAATGTTGTAATGTCTTGTATTGTTTTTTACAACACATGATTTTGCCTATCCTATTTGTTAGGATAAAAACTATATCTTTTCACAACACATTATTTTATCTATGTTATTTGTTAGTTTAACAATTATTTAAACATATAGGAAATCTATATTTTTATGATAAAACCTATTTAAAAATTTGATGAAATCCATTATATAATACTAAATAAGATCCACTTTATCTTTCTTAATATAATTTAAAGTGGATTAGTTTCTTTAAAATTAATGTAAAATTATAATCCTATCATATAAACCGGGCCATTGCGAATATCCTATGCTAAATAGTTTCTTTAAAATTAATGTAAAATTATAATCCTATCCTATGCTTGAACAAAGTCACGTGATTTTGGTGATAGCATCTTCTAGTGGAATGACATGAAGTGTGCTTGTGATGCATATTGCAAAAGATAAAATAGAAAAATTATATCGATGAAATCACAATTGCAATCTTAAGTTGACTGGATAAAAAAAAACAAAATTTCTCAAGCTATTCAACAACCATCATATTATTTTTATTATATATAGATCTCCTCATTAACACAATTTGTCAAGCTATTAAACAATCATCATATTATTTTTATTACATAGATCTCTTCTCATTACGTCTCTGTAGACAATACAATGGAATTCTTTATTATGTTTTCACTGTAGTTCTTTTTACTAGTCTCGTTAGAATAAAAGGACATTCAATATAATTACTTATAATTATCTCAAATTATCAATATAACAAATACCTATCTAATTGTTTAATCATATAATTCAGCCACATGTTAAAGAAGATCATCTTGCTCATAATTGGTTCTTGTTTATACGGAATATTCTTGTATTTGGATTTCTCTTGTACACAAGTCCACCAATTGAGTCTGCAAGTGGTCCATATTGGTTCATGGAGCCATTGTCTTTGTAAGATTCATGCATTATGCATTTTATTTGAGGTGCACTTGTTAAATCCAGTGGGATATGCCTTCCATTTTGATCACACAATGCCAGGGAAAAGTAAACCAAATAATCAAACTTTATAATTTGAATTTTAAATATTTATATTTATTTTAATAAAAATATTAATTTTTTATTTTAATATTATTGATTTGTTATTTATATAATTTTATTTTTATTTCATTTTATTTATTTGTTTGTTTATTTATTTATTTATTAATCTTTATTTTATTTTATTTTCTATTTATTTATTTATTTTATTCTTGTTTTTGTAATTAAGAATTTAATTTTTATTTTATTTTATTTTATTTTATTTATTTATTTATTTTTATCTATTTTATTTTTAATTTTAATTATATCTTTATTTTATTTTATTTCTATTTATTTATTTAATTAATTAATTTTTATTTTTATTTTTCTTATTTTTTTATTGGTTTTGAAATCTTTTCTTATCCTAGCATGTAATTATTAAAAATAAAATAAATATATAAATTCAAACTTTAAATATTATTTAATTACTTTTAACATTTAATTTATTCGATAATAATAAAAAACAATTGAATATCCTTTGAATAATGCACAGAGGCTATCTCTCTCTTTTATAAAGTGCTTGAATATTAATAGAAATCCTCCCCTTGTAAAGGGTATTAAAAGGCAATATCCTCTCATTATATTTTGATGTTCGAACTTCTTAGACCATAACCCCAAGGAATAGCAAGTATACGCCCTCCCGAAAGCCTACATTCCATTGCTATGTTACTAGAGACGGCATGATAGTGAATTCGGTTGATTTCAGTCCCTGGAGGCCATTTATTCTTCTCCCTCTGTTCTCCTAGGAGGAGTTGGAGAAGAATTAACTCAACATCTACCTTTTTTTCCCCCCTTGCATCATTGGGAGGTTTCCTTTCAGCGTTCCTTTGCACCTCCCGGTGGCAATTGCTAGTTTTAATCTTTGCTTTAAAAAAATACTCACGTGCTCTTTTGGAATAACTTAAAACAATATCTAAAACTCAATCAATAATAAATGCTCATACGTAATCCTTTTATAACATTTAACACCCCGATTTGCGGTTACGTGTGTTAAGTATTTACTCACGGCGGTCCTTCTTACGCTGTCGTCGTTTAATTATAAAACCCGACTCCGCACTCTTGAAACCAGAAAATCGCCATCTAAACTTGATTTTTGGAAAATCGTAAGTTTGTCGAAATCTCCACAGTTTTTCTTAGGGGAAGTTGCGGACCCTCCGCAGGTGCTGCACTGAAAACGTGCGGATCTCTGTGGGTAAATTATTATTATTTTTTTGTAAAAAAAAAAATTGACGACCTTCTGCTCTTGGCCTTCTTCACTGGCTCTGCGCATCCATGGATCTTCTGATCCTTCCTCAGCTTTGATACCAATTTTTTGGATAGCCAGAGGATTCAATCACACAATAACACAAGTATTTCACACACAAAACAATGAGTTGTGACTCTTCAATTAATTTCAATCACTTTGAATCACAAAACTGAATACAATGAACCCAGTGAAGGGTATTTAACCTAATTGACATGCAAACACTCTCTCACATAACTGAACTTGATCAACTCAGTTAACTCACTCTCTAACTCACTCACCAAATCTATCTATAACTCAACTCAACTAATTTACTTAACTGTTTGTCTAAACTCGATTAACTCATATAACTCACTCACCAAATCTATCTATAACTCAACTCAACTAATTTACTTAACTGTTTGTCTAACTCTGCATATGGGAAGTAATTATATATTTTAACAAAATATGACGGAAGCAAAGATTTACCCTTTTAACCCCAGCCCTGGGGATGGAACTTCAATTATTAGGACTCTGATTCGATGATGACATGTCATGGGATCAAATCTTTTTAGTTAATTTTAGGACCATGTGACGCTTATTCAATGTATTCCCTTTTCGCCCAATGCGTTTAATCGCCCACGGGAAGAACATTTGTCATGGCAAGCACTGATTTATTGTTTAGCACATTATAATTATATGAATAGTTTGAGTTGGTTTAATGGTTAAGTGTATGTGTTTTCTCTTAAAAGGTCATAGGTTTAAAACCAGAAAAATAGAGTAAATAATTTGGATGACAATTTTTACTGGAATATGGTAAAACAAATTTCTTGAAATCATATAATAAGAGTGTTTGAATAATTTTTTTGTTGGTTGAAATAGATTGAGCACCATCAAAAACTCTTGGACATACAAAATCTTAAATTAAGAAAATTTTCTTAATCTTACTCAAATTTCAAAATTTTAAATTATTTTGTAAATTTTTTAGACTGCCCGATTGAATTAAGCATGAATTACAACGATTTAATAATCGGTCGAAGACATGGTTGGGGGAGAACGGAAATGGGAGGTAAAATGAAAAAACTTGAAATGGGCCCAGCCCAGAGAGAGCTGCGAAGATACCTATAGCAACAGAGGCTGCACGTACCAACGAAAAGGAGACAGGCGATGGCTGGGGATGGCGATGGAGTGGAGGAAGCAAAGGTCGACAAAAGGTGGGAGAGAGGCATGACGGGGGACGCCGGAGACGAGATGGGTCCGTCGCTGAGATGAGGATGGGGGAGCTCACTGGAAACTGGACTATTGCGCAAATTGTTGAGCTGAAAAAAGGTAAACTAGATAGAATAGACAATTGGCCGTCGAGCTCGATTGTATTGGCTGTCAGGTAAATAGGCATTGTAACAATTTCTCATAATTCTCAACATTCTTCTGTGCTTGAAAATGTCTGAACGGGAATGATGTTGTACCAAATCCTGTGTTGTTTGCTTTTGAAATTTTAATGTTGGGAAGGTTAAAACTTAAATGAAATTTTATGTGTAATGAGGTTCTGTAAATATAGTTTTATCGGTCAAGAAGTTTAGTGTTCAAATTTTCAAATTTCTAAAGGATTTTTAAAATTTTAACAGGTAATCATTGGAATCGAACTTATTTATTTTGTGGAAAGGGGTTCCTAGAGTTTATAGTGGTAGTTGATGGAATAGACCTCATTTAGCTAGAAAAGGTAATTATTTGAATTGACCCCATTCACCTCAACAAATTACCCCATTCACCTTGTGGAAAGGGGCGCCTTATAATGGTAGTGGTTGGTGTTTAGAGTTTATTTTGCAGAGAGACTATATTGTAATGTCGTGAAACATTTTGACTAAATCAAATTACATTAAAATAAAAATAAAATTAAATAAAAATAATAATGTAATGTAAACATTTTAACTCTCTTAAATATAAAAAAATAAAAATAATCAAATCCCTTTTCACTAAAAAAAAATAAAAATAAAAAAAATAAAATATCTTTTCAATATAAAGCTCTATATATAGAAAGATAAAATCTTTTTTTACTATAATAAAACTTGAGATCTAAAAAGATCATTTTTTTTCACTATAAAAGAACTCCAGATCTAGAAAGACCAAATCCCCGTTCACTATAAAAGAGGTTAGAGATTTGCATTTCAAAAATTTCACTATAAAAGAGATTAGATTTTCACTCTAAAAGAGATTTGAGATTTGCATCTCAAGATTTTTACTATAAAAGAGATTTTAGATTTGCTTTGGAAATCTCTTTTCACTATAAAAAGATTTGAGGTTTTCTTTTCAAGAGAAGAAATTTAAGATTTGCATTTCAAGAAATTAGAGATTTTCATCTCAAGAGATTTTCACTATAAAAGAGATTAGAGATTTGCATTTCAAGAAATTAATTGTATTGGTTGGAATGAAAAGAAATTTGTTTACCAATTTTTTTTTATAAGCTTGACAGGACTACATCTTCATCATATCTAATATATCACCCCTATCTCTACATCTCGTAAACAAAATTTACTAGCGTAATTACCATTACCAATTCCTCCTGTCACCAAAAAAAACAAAAATCAATAAAATTCGAACATAACTTAAAAGTTAAAAGGCCCAGATTGAAAATTAGAATGGACACAAAATTTTACTCCATTTTGAAATCAATTCTGATAGGAATAGACACACAAATAACCAAATCTGTGTCAAACTAAACCTTTAAACACAACAAGAAAAGCTCTCTTTTAGCACCATAAGTTAGCACCATGTACGTTATGTGGTGTTAATGTGGTGTAAATGTTTATGTATCATATCAAAAATGGAGTATATCACCATAAGTTAGCACCACTTAAGTTATGTGGTGTTAATATGGCATAAATGTTTATGTATTATATTAAAAATGAAGTATATCACCATAAGTTAGCACCACTTAAGTTATGTGTTGTTAATGTGGTGTAAATGTTTATGTATTATATTAAAAATCAATTATATCACCATAAGTTAGCACCACTTACGTTATGTGGTGTTAATGTGGTGTAAATGTTTATGTATCATATTAAAAATGAAGTATATAATCACCATATTTGACGGACAAGTTAGCACCATTCTTACTATGTGGTGTTAAAGTGAAATAATTTTTTATTGATATTATTGGAAGTGGAGTATATCACCATATATTTAAAGAAGTGGTGTATGCTATATTGTCAAGTTCTATAAAGTAGGGTAGTTAACTTTGTTTTTGCCATGTTGGCATGTACAAGTGGATTTATTAATGTGAATTGTCACCATAACTATAAAAAAAATTACAAATATTTATATTATGACTATATAAATTAGAACTAAACTCACAAATATTTATTTTATAATATTTATTTTTTTGTCATGTTTACATGTAAAACTAAAATTCAAAGTAATTGTTTTCTAAATATTTTATTTCAATTATTTACTTTTTATATTATTCTCATGAGAAAATAAATACACAAAACCATATTACATAATTATTTATTTTATGAATAAGCCAATTAAGTTAAATATTTTTATATTATTGTAATTTCGAAATAAAATAAGGGTGAATTCGATGGAGTTGGGTTACCCGTTTTTGGAAGAACTTCTGTTCCAAATGTTGAAAAATGTATCTTTGTGAGGGTATTTTTTAAGCTCTCCATCAAAGCTTTTAAAAGGTCCATCTAGGACAAAATAAAACCATGAATTAAACTACATAGCTCCATCGTCAATACGAAATTGATCTTTTTGAACTCTTTTCGAACTCTTTTCCTCAGCTGGAACTTGATCTTATCGAACTTGCTCTTGTAGTCTAGGAAGTCTTGGGCTAATTTCACCAGGCTCATAGAGATCTACTCCAAGGATTTGCTAAGGATGCTCTTCATAGACCAATAAAGATACAGTGTCTGCTTGAATTATGTTAGTCTGCCCCTTGTTTCTCCCAAATCTGGTATTAAACCTCTCCATTCCTTAGTATCCATCTTTGTCTCTACATGTCTATTTATGCTAGCTTCCCATTTTTCAATGAGCTTTTGAATTTCCTCTAATGTGTTATTGTGGTATGCTTTCGCTGCCTCTTGGATCACATCGATTTCAGGCCTCCTTCTTCTTGGCTTGCTCGGGGGTGAGCTGGGTTGGGCTTCTACCACCTTCCCTTTATCTTTCTAGTCATGGCCTCAAGCTGCAGGGCTCTTGGAATGGTCGTGAGCTACAGGACTCTTAAAGAATGCCATCCCACAATCTTTGACTAGGTTTCCGGGTAGGTAACTTGTCCACACAATCAAATAAAGGCATAATTCCATATAATGAAAATAATCAAAGGTCCATGCATCCCAGTTATCAGAAGAAAGGTGACCCGGGGGCCTCTTCCCAGGACTTCTCCCCTGCCCATCCCTTTGCGGACCCATCGCCCTCATACCCTGCTTAATTTCTGCCACCCCCTATCCCTGACGGTCGCAGGCACCCTATAAATTATCCCCATAACCCAAAGAGCTCACGCCTTCCTTCAATATCCTAACCTCCCTTCTGGTGTCCTCTCTCTCATCATACCTCCCACCCTCGAAATTGACAAAGGAGGCGTCGTTGCCCATTGCTTGGGCCTGGGTGTAATTCCCTCTCCCATTCCTCATTTGCACTGAGCCCAAGTAGCTTGAAAGGTGGTATAAAACAACAAAGCCTTTGAACTAAACACAACCCATGACTGCTCCTTAACTCTATACCCTTGCAGGATTGCCCGACCCCTCACCATTCCATCTTGTTGGCATCCCTTACCTGACAGAATCACACTTGGGTGCAAGCTGAGGCCATGCCCAATTCCTACTCTGACACAGAGGCAGAGACCCAAAAGAACCCCAACCTTCCCCCAACCAGAGTCGTAATGGTTCCACTCTCCCCTACCTAGCAGACGACTATACCAGCCCAGCTTAATCACCTTATGCTCCCATAGAGACGGGCCCAAATCATAAAACATAAACATGGCATGAACAAGGGAGAGGAAACCAAGAAAATACCTGAGTTTCATCATGGTGAAAGTGAAATGGAGGTTTGTTATCCTATTGTCGCACCTGCACCAAAGTCTTTTGTCATAACAAAACCCCCACGCCTTCCTCCACCCTGTTTTAAGCTCCATGTGCAGGCCTCTATCCCGCTACCTCACCTCGTGTTGCATGCGACAGTACAGCCTGTTGCCCTTGCCACTCATGTGGAAGGTGGTTGGCTTCAACCCCAGGGACACTACCATTAACACTGATGGGAGGGCTGATCTTCTTCATTACACCCCGATCGGCGAGCTGAATCCAAGAATTGTGGGTGAGCTCTACCCTCCGAACTATCCTGCTCTTTGATGCTCTGCAGCTTGATCCATCGTTCTTCTCCGAGATTAGGAGGCATGCTTAATTCAATAGGTTCATTCAGGTGAGCGCAAACACAATTTTCCAGGAGGTCAGCTGCGTTGTTTCCTTCCCTCCTTACATGGGTGATAATGATATAATCAAATTTCTTTTTTGTATCCTCCAATCCCTGCACATGTGAAGAAGCATGCCATCTTTGGCTTAGTTTACCCCACTTTTTTTCTTGATTATGTTTTTTGAGAGTATTCGTAACCAACTAAGAGTCTCCTTCGATTACTAGCTTTCTGTATCCTAGCCTGATGGCCAAGAGGAGACCTTGGTGCACTCCTATGAATTATGCTTCATTGTTGTTGGCAAAGCCATAGGAGTCAACATATATGAATCTTGTTGTGCCATGATGATCTCGAAAAATCCCTCCAACCCTTGCTTGCCTCGGATTTCCTTTCGAGGCTCCATCAAAGCTAAGTTTGATGAATCCTTCTAGAGGAGGTTTGAAGATCCTGATGGTGTCCCCTATTTCAGGGATAGCTTTCCAAGAAGTTGGGGAGACCATGCTAGGCGCTAGGTGGAGGCCCTGGATAATTCTTTCTTCCTGAGGAGACATTTGCCAATCATCTGGCATACATTTCTTCGAGAGGATGCACTAGTAGAAAATGATGAAATTAGTGACTAGGTGACTAAAAATGTTAGTCACCACAATTATTTCAAGTGAATTACTACTAAATTTGATCAATTTTAAGTGACCGAACTAAAAATTACTAATTTAAATGACCAATTTTGTCTAGGGTTAAAATATACGACTAGATGATTTTATTGTACCAACTAGCACACGCTCTGACAGGTCGAGAGTGAGCTGACCTACCTGCGACCTCCCAGCCGCCATGGAATTAGGAGGGGGACCCGAGGCTCCCCTTCCTCCTCCTCTAGAAGTCCTTGCATTCAAGAAATTGATAGCAGCTAGCAACAAGCGCCCTCTGACTAGATCTTAGCAAATGTTCGTGAAGAAGCTGGATAGCATCCCTTCGATGGCCCTTCAAATCGAAGAAACTTGTCAATCTTCATTGAACCTCGCTGAAAGAGGGCTCATTGGACAATTTACTCTGCCCTCTCCCAAATCCATGGAAGACTGGGTGCAGAGGAACTAGATTCCTTTAGTCTCGGAAGGCATCAAAAGCCACTTCGTAGGCAAAGGATACTTTGTTTTTGTTTTTGAGAATGTGGAATATATAAGCCTCATCTTTAGGAATGGACCATATTTTATGGGTCCTAAGGGACTATACTTAAATAAATGGACCCCTAACTTAGATCACGCTCAATATGCGCCTTCAACTGTTCTATTGTGGGTAAGCCTCCCACATCTCCCACTGCATTGCTGGAACCAAAAGTCTATCCAAACCATTGGCAATACCCTCAGAAATTATATTGATCAAGCAGTGAGAAAAGATCAATACTCATGTGCATGTATATGTGTCGAGGTGGATTTGGAAGTTGGGCTACCTAAAGCTATCAAACTAACGGTTGCTGACTGGACCCATATCCAGGAGCTGGATTATGAGTAGCTTCCATTTAAATGCAAGCACTGTCACGACTATGGCCATTTTGGAAGGCACACTAGTACATTTGGTCAAAATTCCAACAATTTTGTTCCGACACTTTTGACGTATTGTCGAAAATTTTCCCAATTTTTATCAATTTTTTAAATCCCGCCAACAACCGTCGCTCTAGCGACGTTTTTTGGAGTATCATCGGAACAACGACGTTTAGGACAATCGTCGGAATACCGATGTTACATGACAAACCGTCGGAATACCGACAAGCCATCGGTCTTGCGATGTTTAAGGAAACCGTCGGTCTTGTGACGTTGAGGGAAAAATCGTCGGAATATCGACTTTTAATGGTCTATGATAAATTTTATATTACAACTCTCAAGCTAAATAATTTGATTTGTACTTTTTGTTTGGGGTAGCATTTAATTTACTACATATCGGAAAACACATGACATTCAATGATGTACTTAAGTAAAAAAAAACAATTATAGACATTGTGACTATGCATTTCAAAAGCCTATAAAGAATGTAGGTTTTAATACCTACAATGAATTTAAATTAATGCATCACTCAACAACTTTTTGTTTTATCTTGAAATTCTGTTTTACCATAGATAGGGGTTGTTTGATCTCATAGTTCACCATTATATGGTGGGATACATTAAGGGTTGACATGAAATGTTGTAGGTTGAGCTCTTACTGTTGAGGAATATTGTGGATGTTAAAAATTAAAATATTTGGTTTAGTTTTTCATTTTTTAAATATCTTCGATAATTTTTTTTTTAAATTTCATTTGAGAAAGGTCGTATCAAATTTGCTAAGTTGTGACCACACGGGTGCCTTTTGCACATTCGTGCGGTCCATTTTCCATTTGATCCCTTGTGCCTTCATTCGGTCGGGCGCGTCGTGTTAGGGCGCCCACCCAAACGCGTTCCGGTCAGGTCGTTTCGTTTGAGGACGCCCGCCAAGACCGTTCAGGTTAGGTCGGGTTGTTTCATTTGAGGGTGCCCGCCTAAACGCGTTTAGGTCGGGTCAGGTTGTTTCATTTGAGGGCGCCCGCCCAAACACATTCAGGTCGGGTCATGTTGTTCCGTTTGAAGGAACCTGCACAAATGAGTTCGGGTGGGGTCAAGTCGTTTCATTTGAGGGCACCCGCCCAAACGCGTTCGGGTCTAGTCGGGTCATTTCATTTGAATGCGCCCACCCAAACGCATTCGTGTTGGGTCGTTTCATTTGAGGGCGACCATATCAAATTTGCTAAGTTGTGACCGCATGGGTGCCTTGTGCACGTTCGTGCAGCCTGTTTGTCTTTTTCTCCCTTGTGCCTTCGTTTGGTCAGGCACGCCATGTGAGGGCGCCCACACAAACGCATTTGGGTCAGGTTGGGTCATTTCTTTTGAGGGCGACCGTATCAAATTTGCTAATTTGTGACCACACGGGTGCCTTTTGCACGTTTGTGCAGCATGTTTGCCATTTTCTCCCTTGTGCCTTCGTTTGGTCGTGCGCAATGTGTCACGCCGTGTGAGGGTGCCCGCATAAACGCGTTCGGATCGGGTCGTTTCGTTTGAGGGCGGCCGTATCAAATTCGCTAAGTTGTGACCGCACGGGTGCCTTATGCACATTCGTGCAATTCGTTTTCCATCTGCTCCCTTGTTCGGGTCGAGTCAAGTCGGGTTGGGTCATTTCAGTTGAGGGCGCCTGCCCAAACTCATTTGGGCCGGGTCGTTTCTGTTGAGGGCACCCGTATCAAATTTGCTAAGTTGTGACCGCACAGGTGCCCTGTGCACATTCGTGTGGCCTGTTTGCCGGTTGCTCCCTTGTGCCTTTGTTCGGTTGGGCGCGTCGTCTGAGGGCGCCCACCCAAATGCATTTGGGTCGGGTCGGTTCATTTCATTTGAGGGCGACCATATCAAATTTACTAAGTTGTGACCGCACGGGTGCCTTTTGCACGTTCATGTGCCCCATTTTTCATTTTCTCCCTTGTGCCTTCGTTCGGTCGTGCATGTCATGTCGCACCATGTGAGGGTGCCTGCCCAAACGAGCTCGGGTCGAGTCGGGTCGTTTCGTTTGAGGGCGATCGTATCAAATTTGCTAAGTTGTGACCGCACGGGTGCCTTGTGCACGTTCGTGCGGCCCGTTTTTCGTTTTCTCCCTTGTGACTTGGTTCGGTCGGGTGCACTGTGTCATTTCATTTAAGGGCGCCTACCCAAACCTGTTCAGGTCAAGTCGTTTCGGTTGACGGTGCCTGCCCAAACATGTTCAGGTCGGGTCGTTTCGGTTGAGGGCGCCTGCCTAAACGCATTTGGGTCGGGTCATTTCGGTTGAGGGCGCGCATATCAAATGTGCTAAGTTGTGACCGCACGGGTGCCCTGTGCATGTTTGTGCGGCCCATTTTTCAGTTGCTCCCTTGTGCCTTCGTTTGGTTGTGCGCACCGTGTCGCGCCGTGTGAGGGCACCCGCCCAAACCTGTTCGGGTCGGGTCATTTCGTTTGAGGGCGGCCGTATCAAATTTTCTAAGTTGTGACTACACGGGTGCCTTGTGCACGTTCGTGCGGCCCGTTTGCCATTTGCTCCCTTGTGCCTTTGTTCAGTCGGGCTTGCCATGTCGTTTCATTTGAGGGCACCCGCCCAAACCCGTTTGGGTTGGGTATTTTCGGTTGAGGGTGCCCGCCCAAATGCGTTTGGGTCGGGTCGTTTTCACTGAGGGCACCCGCCGAAACGTGTTTGGGTCGGGTCATTTCAGTTGAGGGCGCCTGTATCAAATTTGCTAATTTGTGACCGCGTGGGGTCCTTCTGTAGGACTCATGCAAAATAGTGTTCAGGGCGAGTGCATTTAGGTCGAGTCAGGTTCGTGCAGCGCGTCCATGTTCAAGACATGTGGAACAACGTTTGAAGGCTCGAAAGTCGTTCATCAGGGTCGGGCCGGGCCGAACGCAATCCGAACACGTTCAAACATTTTTCCAGCATAGTATCAGAGCTAAGGCGCAAGAAAGAGATTGAAGATCACATCCTAGTTGGCATTATGGAAAGGGTTATAAACAAGGGTTTCAAGTTTGTTGGGAATCTCACTACATTCATCAAGGGTTTCATTTTGAAGATCATTTCCAAGCTAGAAGTAATGGATGGAAGTTTATTTTCTGCTTTGTCTGGGACTTTCAAGAATGAGAATGTATGGGTTATTGATAATGGTGCTTCTAGACATATGATGGGAGAATGCATCTAGCTTCAGAATTTGTCAGAATGAACCTTCATCTCCTAGCTCAATCTAAAATTGCATGTCCTTCTCAATCAGGTAGCTGAAATACTTCTTGTTCATGGTCATGTGGAAGGATGCCCACACCACCTAGCTCATCTTGAACCTGAGTAAAATTTGAAAGATATGTGATGATGGGCTCATCTTTGCTCATCTACTTACTTCTTAGCTTCTCTTTCAGAGCAAGCTTCATGACATCACTGGAAGCCTAAAACAAATTGAAGATGGGTTTAAATTTAAACATCTCATGCACTGTCTTCTTCTCATTGAGATGAGGAATAATATGATCTCTAACCCCATCTAGAATGATCCTTCTTGCCTTGGTGTCATTCTTGGTATGCTGGGCCAACCGTTGGGGATCTTGAGGTAGCACTATTGCTTACTTGACATAATCTGCTACCCCATTATCTTCCAACACTACTGTGATTTTATTCTTCCATGCACGTAAATTTGAGGCTCCTTCTAAACTGTGATTTGAACTTTGCCCTAGGACCGACATATTGCTATCCAAGGAACTGCTCCGCTCCGCTCTTCAAACTATCACCTTGAAAAAAATCTTGTCCTCATGTTGTCCTAGCTAGACTTACCTTGCAAACACACAGACCCTTGCTCCTTTCTTGCACTTAGATAGTCCCTATTTCCTTGTGCATAGGTTTCCTAGTTCCTAGTGTGGAGGACTCCCTATTCTTTAAGGCTTGACTCGTATTTCCTAGCGCAATTCTTCCACGAGAAAAGCTCTGTTCAATGCTGCGTATTGGCCCCTCCAAGATACGCACTCACAAAAAATATCTCTCACACAATTTTTTGCTCTCTCTCACAATCTCGTGAGCTGTGTCTTGTCACAGTACTTTGTGCACAAAACAACTATGAAACTTTGTGCCTTTGTCTTCCTTTATTGATTCGATCCATGCTAAAATTGGCAAGTTACAAATTTAGAACATGTGTTTTGATTGAATAGTTAACAGAGTCTAACTGGTTCTCTAACTCGTCCTCGCTTCAATCAAGGATTGAAGCTCCCAACTCGTCCTCTTCTAAATTTATAACTACCTCTCAAACTTGTAGTCAAACTGAAGAAGGTCCATGTAACTGATCCTCTGGAACACTATGCATGAATTCACCATCTCCACAAACTCGTCCATGGGCAAAGGAAGACAAATGATGGTCTTTTTGGCTAAGGCACGCACCAGAGAAGACCTTCTCTCGCTACACTTTTCAACAATCGCATTGGCCATCTTGATTACATACGATGTCATTAGGTTCATGGTCTTCATATCATGCTTGACTAATTGTGGGTTTTGCTCCTAACAACTATCGATTAAGACGATTCATTGCATCCTAGGTTTGACAGGATCATAGCTATGCCATCTCCATGAGATCAAGTTTAACGATCACTTTTTTAAGGGAGGTTATGTTGCTTGTTTTGGGACTCATGAGGTTCTCTTGTGACTTTCTCTCATCGGTATGATTCAAGAGGCCTAGATTTATCTATTCAAGAGTCGATTCTCTCTATATAAGAGACTTTGGATGGCCTTTCCAGATTCAGTACCACTAAGAGCATTGCTTGTTTATTCTAGCCTGTTTGGGTTCTTGGTGGTGTGAATCCTAGGTGGACTCCTTTTCCTTGGAGTTAGGTGGCATAGATTCATGAGACAATGAAGTTTTCCCACATGGTTAGTAGGCACATCACCTCTATGATTTTAGAGCTTGATTTGCCTAGTTCAAATTATGGTCTCCTCAAGTTGGCTTGAGTAAGCCAAATCTCCATTATGAAATTATTCTCATCAACCTCTATAAAGAAGAGAGGAATTACCACCCTCTATAAAGAAAGGAAGCCTTTATTGGTTCCATCCCTTGCCTGTTTCTGGTTTTCTGCGCTGTTACTTGTGCGTGGTTCAAAATTTCAACTAGTATCCCACAACAGAAATTCAGTGAACACTAGCGTAGCTAGGATCCCTTGCAACAAAGATGGTAAATGTGATGTAGTTATTTGTAATGCAATGGTGATGATTATGATTATGTTTGATACTAGCTAAGAAACATTAGGCATGGGATGAGTGGGGCATGTTAGGTGATGGGATAAAAGTGAGTCCAATATATATATATATATATATATATATATAACTTGGCCTTTAATTTGCTTAAGTCCCTTTTGATTATGCATCTGGTTCCCAATGTAACCTTGGGGTGATTCAAATGGTCATTAACACCTAGGGTCTAGGCCTTGGTTCCCCATGAGACCTTGCTTTGAAGGGGCATGTTAAAATTAACCTATGAGAGTATATATGCTTTCATTGTCCTTGGGATTTGGAGATCATGATATCAATAGCAGAGTTATGTTGTTGGTTAGAGCTTGTTAGGTGTGCAGGGTTATGCTATTTGTTTGATCTTTCATACTATAGAGTTAGGGAAATGCTGCTAGCATTGGTTAATTGTTCTTGAGATATGATAATATAGATAATTTAATCTTAATAAATGTCCACAAATAACTAGAAAAGTAGGTCAATGGGATTAAAATATTTATATTTTATTGAATTTATTAAAATATTAATTATCAATATTTATATTTTATTTGTTTTAATTATATTATATAAAATTAAATTTTAAATATATTGTGATTTTATATTTAATTAATAATTAAAATAATAAATATTAATATTTTAATTATTAAAAAAAATTTGTTTCAAGATTTGTAAAAGTTTGATGGCATGCCACATAAGATTTTGTAAAAGTTTGATGGCATGGGTTGATTTCATTAAAACAAATAAAAACCCAAAGTGTTCAAAACCCCTGTTCGATTTCATTAAAACAAATAAAAGCCCGAAGTGTTTGAAGCCCTTGTTCGATTTCATTAAAACAAATAAAAGCCCAAAGTGTAAGAAAGCCCATGTTCGAAGCCCCTATTCGACTGTTGAGGAAGACGAAGACGAGGTTGAGGTACTTGCTCTTCGACTGTTCACGAAGACGAGGTTGAGATACAGGAAGACGAGGTTGAGGTACTCGCTCTTCGACTGCTCAGGAAGACAAGGTTGAGGTACTCGATGTTCGACTGTTCAGGAAGATGAGGTTGAGGTTTTGAGGGCATGCCGAAGTCCCCAAAGTTGAACTTGACACCGTATGAAAGCCCAAAGTCGAACTTGACACCGTAAGAAAGCCTAAGAAAACTCGTTGTTTAACTATTTAGGAAGACGAGGTAGGTTTTGAGGGCATGTCGAAGTCCCCAAAGTTGAACTTGACACCATATGAAAACCCAAGAACAGAGGAAAACTGGTTGTTCTTACCCAAACTGGATGTGTTGGTTATTTGGTGCCAAATTTTTGCTCTCGGGGCTGGGAATTTTTTCTATATAATTACAACTTTTATCATGGAATCTGCTTATATTGTATTGCGGGATCTAGTGAAGACCTTGTGGTATACTTTGGCTCAGGATATCTAGGGGTTATATTCTCTTTTGCATTTTCTTTCCCTATCATCAATTTCAATTGTTACTAGTGATTATTTATTCTACCTCTTGTGCCCTCAAGTCCTATATCTATTTCTCTAAACCATTTTTATATACAGATCCTGAAACAAAAGCCTGGCTGGAAGAAAATAAACATCGAGTATTTGGATTTTCAACATTGGTACGATTCAGTTGGGCAACTTGCAACAGTTATACCAAAAAGGGTGCTACAGTGATCTGGAAAGTCACATGCCAAGATTTTTTAATGCATAAACTTAAGTTCAAAGTACAATGGAGGAAAAAGGAGAATATTTAGGACTTATTGAAATGCCATAGTTGGCTATGCTTAGTTTCACTTAAAGATTTATAAGTTTTTCTATAACTTGATAATTTGATAAATCATGGATGTGAGTCCCTGTTGTAGCTGCTTATATTACATTCTCTTTGTTTATATTTAAAATTTGACTTTCCTGTTTCTAGTGTTCAAGATTTGAGGCCTCTCTAGTGATTGGTGCTTATAATGGTCACCTTTTCCCCCTTTTTTCCCTTGGGTAAAATGTGTCTTATATTTCATTACTAGAAAATAAAAGGTACATCAAGAATTATGAATTTAAAGACACTACCTGTTGCGACTGTTGATGCAACATCCATAAATTCATTTTTGTAACAAACATTATATAGGCTTTTAATGTAACAAAGGCTTTTTTCTATGTTTTGGGAGCTAGTAAAGTACTCATAAGCAGATCCACCTATTTCAGGAGCTATCTTGTATTGCAGATCCACCTGTTTTGGGCTGCAAAAACCTTCTTAGAATTCAACTATTGAATTAAAAGTACTCATAAGCTAGTGGTTTGTATTGCTTTGATCCTTGAACAACAGCTTGTGAAAAATTGTTGTCTTGGAGCTGTCTAGAAATTTCCAGCCACATGCTTCCTAAACATATAGTCCCTCCTTGTGCACATCTGAATGCTTCATCAAAACATATGTAAAAGTCTTTCCACAACATTTTTAGCTGCAAAAGAAAATCCTTGGGGAAATCTTTGTAGCTTTTGTAGCTCTAAAACCATGGTCACCAAAATGACAAAGAGTATGTTAGATACACAATGCCCTTAATAGATATTGATTGTATTGTGTACGATTAACCAAGTGATTACACCAAAATATATTTGATCTTAACTATATTGTATGTTAGGATGGATGTGGCCTAAACTAGGCCTCAAGACAGACTTTTCCGAGTTGTTGTAGAAGTAAATCCTTCTCTGTGGCCTAGAGCAGAAAGAGAATATCCTTCTAGGACAAGTAACCACTCTAATTTCCTGCACTATCTTTTGAGATCACTGTGGCTAGGGCAGGAGGTCCCTTCTAGACCTCTCGGCCCTCTCAAATCCTCCTCCTCATATTGATGTAGCATCACCTTCCATCAGCCTTGTAAATACAAACCCTTCATAAGAACTCTTTAGAATCATTACAATGTTCCTGTTACATTGAACATGAGGGCAGTGAGGTGGCTCTTTGTAAGTGGGTACTGAATCGAAATTCCTGTCATAAATTTCCTCTCACTATAAACACAGGCTGAGTCTCGATGGCTATTCATCTACTGGACATCAAAATGTCCTTTTAATTCATTTTTAAGTGATTTATACTAGTATTATGATTTTTTTTAGTCTATGCATTTTCTTCCTATTTATTGAAGAACATATCATGGCATTTACACAACAAAATACAGGAACACAGATCGGGACTGCTAGAATGGGAGGTTAGTTATATGGAGGGACAAGGCCCACTATTGGAAATGGGATATCAACTCTTCCGTTCACATGGTGGGAACCAAACCTTAGTTGCAACTTAGTGCAAATGTCAAGTGCCTAGTAGCATTTACTGCTCTGCTTTGCTCCACCTTTCAGCCTAAACATGTAGAGTACAAGGCTTTAGAGATTTCACTCCAATATTTTGAAGTGAAAAGACATTCTTGATTTTTGGAAGGTTCCTATACCACAATGATAATATCAAAGAACACACATTTATATCTCACGTGGAAATTGTCTGCTCTAAGACCACTAGAAAACAAAATTCAAATGATAAATCATATGTTAGTGGCATAAATTTAAAATTTTCAAGGCTCTTATACTTTAAACACATAGCTTACAATGTCTGAGCTATTCAGTAGTTACCAAAGAGGCACATTCCATGGAAAAAACAGAAAGGCACAGCTTGTTTTGTTTTGATCATTGAAACTATTGCATTCACATCTTTGGGCACCACATCTCCTCTATACATTAGACAGTAGGCCATGTATTTTCCATGTCTGGGATCACATTTAGTCATCATGTTACTGGCCTAAAACACATAATTTTTTATTTCTTTCACTAACAATGCTTCATGATAGGCTTTCTCTTTAGACACTACTAGTGCATAAGATGAAAGCATGAAATGAATTCTAGGAAAGGGAACAAGGTTCGTTTGAAACTCATTTATGTCTACATCTAAGGCTCCTTGAAATCGCAGAGAACTTGTTAATGATGATATAACTTGCGAGATCAGTCTTTTCAAGTTTTTGTATGTAGGTCTTTCGATGTCTAGACATCACTTACATATGTCATAAATAGCTTTGTTTTCCAGTACAACTGACACATCTGTGTGCTCCAAGAGAGAATGAGTTGACAATACACTGTTATATGTTTCTACAACTGCAATGGAAACCTATAAATCCCAGGAAAGGTACAATATTTAAGGAAACGGTGGTAGTCTTGATGCAATAAGAACTTGTGAAGTGTATCTGTATAAATTGATTAAGCGAATAAAAAAGGAGACCCGGCCCAGAGATGCCACAAATTAGAGAGGTAAAATAGAGATCAAAGAAGAAAACACCCAAAATTCTTCTTAAGACTGTCACATACACATCTATACCCAGGTTTGACATGGACCTTGAGGTTGCAAGGATGAGTATGCATATCTCAAGTTCACAAACTTAAGGTGGAACTAGAGATACGCCAACTTGGAAAAGCTTGGCCACCTAAAAGTGCATATTAGAACAGGGATTAAATGGCTATCCATATCTGGTAATTAATAAGCACTAGGCTACGGTGCTCAATATGTTGGGTTTACATTGTTGAATAAAAATAGATTTAAATCCAACAGTGTAAAACCCAACACAAAATGGGTGCTCCTTGTTGTCATTCATATTCGATGCGCCCAATCCACTCTTGCACACACCTCCACAAGTTCACCAACTAGGCTATAAAATGCATCTCTACACACCTCCACCCCCATGGAATGTGCCTCTCTGTAAAACCCTTCTGTGGCAGTTGATTTATAAATTCCTGCAGTACCCGTTCATGCTTTTGTCTCAACTCCTCTATTTCCTCTTGATGCTTAAGTAATAAGAGTTTGATTTTTTGGGTTACACTATTCTCATCTTCCAAATCATTGGCCAACAAGGTTTTATAATCTGGAAAATTCACACCGGACTCTGAAGAAACAATTTTACCATCATGCTTGCCTGTAAGTACATTATGGTCCAAAGCATTAGAAATGTTGCAATCCTCCATTTGTAGATTCTCTTGGCTCATTCTTTTAAACCACTCTTGATTATTGTAGTCAGTATTCATATATTTAGCTGACATCTTCCCCTCAGCCACCACAATATTCTTTATGACCTCAGAAATTGAGTGGTTTTTCTCTTTAACAATCACCACAGCATTTGCTTGCAAGTTGCCTCTCCCTACAGAGTTGGGAAACTTTGAACTTATATCTAAACCATCCACTTTGTTCTTGTGATGATCTAATTCATTATGATGATGTTTAGCACTACTTGAGGCAGACTGGACATGGTTCACTTCATCAAATATGTCATGCATTGGCCCTTTTGCTTTAGAAGAAGCATTCATTAAGGTATTCTTCATGTAAGAATCTGCAACTAAATACCTTGGGGAATCAGACCAATACTTGCGACATGAAGGAAGGCGTTCAAGTAAAAATGCACTAGAGTGCCTATCATTATCACTGAGCATCTCTGAAACATCATCTTCAATTGCAGACCTAGGATAATCAATATCAATCTCCTCCTCAGCAATATCCACAAAAGGTATTGCAAATTTCCATTCTGGCACAAGAGCTTGTATTTCTGTATCAATCATGGCTGCAATATTTGTCACATCTTGATCTGATAGATCCAATTCTGTCACCATTTCACTTGCAACACTCATTGCAATGTTAGCATCAATGTCAAAGGGGAAGTGAATATTGCGAACATGATGTGGAAATTCATTTTAAAATAAGTAAGAAATACTAATGTACACTTATATATGTCTAATACAGTAAGTAGTGAAAAATGTGTATAGTTTATGTTGTCTCCTTTCTTTCATGCATGTGAGTATCTGCAATGGTATCTAACAATGCCCATATCAACAAAAAAGAAACTCACCAAGACTTATCCATTTCATGCACGAAATCCAATAACAACATGCTACAAGGAGAAGCATGCAAAAGTTTAGAAATACTAATTGGGATAACAATTACCATCTTCAAGTAGGTATTGGTATGTGGATTAACAAGGATGCTAGTGGGATTGCTAGAAAACTAGAATAACAATTTAACCAATTACAATGGAATCAATATTATTTCCATTCACTATTGGAAATTAACAAAGATCTTCCACATAACATAAAAATCCTAATCCCATCTTCTAGTATGTATTGGGATGTGGATTAACAAGGACATTAGCGGGCTTGATACAAAACCTGAATAACAATTTAAGCAATCACTATTGAACCAACATTATTTACCTTAATTGTTGGAACTTACCAGATCATGTAGAGTAACTGCTTAGTTAGAGTCAATATAGTGTTCATTTGTCACTACTTAGCTACAGTCCAAGAAATACAACATGGAAGCTCTTCTTTCTATAAACTTGGAGCTTCCTGCACTGATTCCTTCTTGGCAACTGAATTAAGATTTCCAAATTCTTCAACTAATGCTTTTTGGTTTGATGTTTCATCAATCTCCTCTTGGCTGCTCACAAAGTCTGCACCATGAAATGGTTTAATTTTTCTTGCACTAGTATTGAAAGAGACCCTGTAGCAGGTATCATTGGACGAAGAAGGAAAACGGTTCCTTAAAAACTTCATAGTAAAACCCTTCTGTGGAAATTGATTTATAAATTCCTCCAGTACTCGTTCATGATTTTGTCTCAACTCCTCTATTTCCTCTTGATGCTTAAGTAATAAGAGTTTTATTTTTTGGGTTACACTATTATCATCTTCCAACTCATTGGCTAACAAGGTGGTATAATCTGGCAAAGTCACACCAGACTCTGAAGAAACAGTTTTACCATCATGCTTGCCTGCAAGTACATTCTGGTCCAAAGCAAGTGCAATGTTTCTTGCTCCGAAAATGTACTCAGAAGTCTGTGTTAGACGCCATTTCTATGACAAGAAAATTCTATGCTGGACTCACTATAAATCATAGAATTGCTTGAACTTCCCTCACAAAGTGGTACTTTATGATCCTGCATATGAATTCAATTTAAATTTGAATCATCTATACTATAAAAAATGGTCATGGTAAATGTCATGTTCAATTCTATTAGTTACAAATGACAAGAAGCTACTCTGCTTGTTCATCAATTAAGAGATAAGTAAACATGCACACTGTAATCATAAACACAAACATAGCATGTCATTAAACAGTATTGGATGGTTGTCCTTAGAAGCATCATGGTAGGTAGAATTTGTGTTGTGAATTAGTTGGATCACTTCTTTATTTTAAATAAGATATCTTTAGTATTAATCAAATCTATAGGATTGGGTCACTTGTTTATTTGTTGGCAATAGAAAGCATAATAGCAATTTTGACCACCATGCATTCTAATAGCATTAGATTCCCCAAGATAAAATAAAATTAAAGTTATATTTGTATGTGCTTTTCCTTTACTTTTGAGGTACACCCACTCAATGCAATTAGCTTACATATTGAGTTTTGGCCATTCTCTAAGGAGCAGGGAAAAATATAGCTAGGATGTAATCGCAAGTTTTTAAGAATTTCGCAGTAAATAAAACTCAATCATGCATTTCAAACAAGTAATTATATGCCATAATAACCATCTTCAGAAATATAGAAAAATGATAGAACCAAAACAGGGCAAAAAACCAACAGATTTAAATTTGGCCCAAGGGCTATGGCTGATAATCATTGAGAAAGAAGAAAAAATGCCAAGCCACCAAATATCAACATCATAATTCTAAACAAAATGTAAATCGGTAATCCACTGAGCTAACTTGAAAAAAGAGAAACCGTGAATCGACTAATTGAAGTCTGAAAGAGCCACCACATTGTTGCTGTGCTGCTGACTACAGCCAAAAAAATTGTTCAAACAAAATTTTCTGGGCCAGTTACTCTCATTTCCTACCATAATATATATGTTGTACCTTGTATCTATTTATGACTCTATTGGAGGGACATTTTTAAATCCATTTTTGCAAAAGGATGCTATTCAACATCTGGATGTTGCATGTAAATGGAACCAAAATGGTATGATAAAACCAAATCTCTACATATTGTCATGGATTGCATTAATCTCAATGAGCATCTTCCCTTATCTATGTATGTATGTAGAGCAGGAATTTTTAAATAACGTTTTTCATCGTGTGCTCAGAATAGACTAGATATTTATAACCTGGAAGCATGGGGAGGCACCTAGCTTCCAATTAATGACCAGAGTATAATTCAATCCATCCCATCCCCACCTGCATATTCCTAGACATCTCATATGATTCCACTAATTTTAATGAGCATATTCTCTTAACTTTCATATTGTTCTCAGAAAAGAGTACGTATCTAGAACCTAGAACAATGCAGAAAACCTACCTTCGACTTAGTGACCAGACTGTAATTCAATCCTGACCATTCTCACCTTCATATTCCTATAAGTCTCAGCTGGTTCCAGTAATTTGAGAGAGCATATTCCCTTAAATTTCATCTTGTGCTTAGAAAAAGGTACATATTTGGAGACCTAACGTCCACTCCGTAACCAAATTTTACTTTAATCCAACCCATTTTAGTTCAATAATAAGTGTTATTGGCTTCATTTTATAAAAAAATGGCACCAGAAATGCTGTTGTTCAGGTCAATGTGAAATTTAAATGCTACATCTCTATATATCGATCATAAATTTGCAAAACAAGTGTACCGCCTTCAAATGATGAACATTCTGAGATATTGATAATTACAACAGTCCAGATTGTTCACTACAAGTAGAATGTCCCTACAATTAGTTGTACAGACGATGTTTTAACTTTAGAGTTAATCCTCTACATCTCGAGACTGTCTTCAAGATTATTTTATGCCTGATAAGTTTCAGATACATAGAGGTAACCACATACAATTGAGATCTAGTTCTCCAATCTGCACTAAGCCTAGACTTACAGGACATGAAGAAAGATAATAGTAAGAATATGATAGGAGTGAAGTTTAAATGAAAAAATCAAAACATAGAGACAGAGACAAAGAGGTATTAGGATTATAGTAAGTCTCACATATAATAATCAAGAGTAAACCCATAACACTATAAATGTTGGTGTCACTGCACCCTAACATTCATCATTTCAAAGTAACACAAGATATTACATTAGGTGGAAAAATGATTACATGACATGATGACTTTATGATGAAAATGGTTTTCAGACACGTCATATACATCGATGTTAAGAGCGGGAAATAATCATACATGACATGCTGAATTTGTGATCAAAATGGTTTCCAGACACCTCATACACATCAATGCTAAGAGTGGGAAATAATCATAGGTTGGCTTCTCCATAAATGCTAACATACATAAGAAGAAGCTCGACCCTAATACTAAAGAAACACTAACACGCAGAATAAGTCATTGCATTTTCCGAATTAATCCATGATGTTCAAAATTAGGCAAAATTCAAGGGAAGCTGAATAAATTCATTTAAATATAGTGATTAAATTTATTTGGGTTTGAAATTCAGTGGTCAAATTAATTTAAATTAGAATGTAGAATTATATTTCCTCAAACTTACAGCTTGACTTTGTCCCAAATTTTATCACATCATTTGGCATTGACGATTTTCTTCCGAACTTCATGGCCATCAACCATGAACACAACCATGAACTGCGTGACTTAGCCAATGCAACCACATGTCAATGACTAGAGGATCATTAACATGGCACAAGCCAACCACAAAGGAATCAACAAATGACCACTTATAGGACATGAAGAAAGATTGGAGCTTCCTGCACTGATTCCTTCTTGGAAACTGAATTAAGATTTAAAAATTCTTCAACTAATGCTTTTTGGTTTGATGTTTCATCAATCTCCTCTTGGCTACTCACAAAGTCTGCACCATGAAATGGTTTAATTTTGCTTGCACTAGTATTGACAGAGACCCTGTAGCAGGTAGTATTGACAATTTGTTGGACAAAATCATTTCTATCTCGAGGGCTTCCCGTGGACTCAAAAGATGGACTATTAAAACATCCCTTTCAAGTGCAAGATCTGCAATGGATTAGGCCATTTTATGGCAACTTGGTACAAAGTATGTTCCTCCAACTGTTGGATGCACTTCTATAAGGGGATTGACATAGATCTATCTACAAGATGTGATGATTAAAGTTCAGAAGTATAGGCCTTATCAAGCTTGGCAGATAATTCATCTCTTTTCAGTGTCTCAATTTCTACAATAATTTTGGTTCCTTTTATAGATATAGTTCCTCCAACTTCACATAAACAATCTTGAATCTGCTCTCCTCTTTGATAGCTAATTCCATTAGATGTTGAAGGAGGATTCTGAAATAATGGTTTGCAGATTTGATTTGAAGCCAATATGAGTTATTGAGCCCAACTCTGACATATTCCCAAACTGGAATTCTAGCAATCCCTTGCTCGATGGAAACTTGGATACATTCCTTGTGATTTCATTCCTTCTCTTGGCAATTCTACCTAGAAAACCCTAGAACTGGTTTGCTTGGTTGGTTTAGCCAACTCTGTTCTTGTTTTGATAACCCTACCACCATTAGAAACACAAATAACATATTTATAGGTATTTATTTGTTATTAATGCAAGAAATTTTTTTATCTATCAATTTCTGCATTTATTGGGGCAGATTTCTATTTTATTGAGTAGAGTTTAGAGTCTAGACTGTCTCTAAAGTCATGTTTTTCTCATCAGCAAATATCTTATCCTTATCCTCGCAAAAACAAACCAGGTAATGGATTTCAACAATAGAATATTGTGAATTATTTGTTCTTAAAATAGTAGCCCAACTGTAATATAAAATGCTTGCTTCATTTCTCTGATGAGACAGTTGATGACTTTACTACGATAGTGAAGATTTCATGGTTTTTTTTTATATGGCTTTGTTGATTGCATCCTTAAAATGGGTAAATATTTTTCTTATTAACTAAATCGGTAAACTACCATAGAGTGAGTGGGCTAACTAGAGCCACATCCGAACTGACTATACCCACACTCAGGATGACTTAGAGGAAGCATGCTAATCGTAGAGCTACTTACAGCCAAGGTAAACATTATGTACTATCAAATAAAATTTAAACCTTGAAATGATAGGGTATAATTTAAAATTGAGAAAAAATGTTGGATAGTTGAAACTCACTAAGAAATGAAAAATGTAGCTATTCATAACCTCAACGTGGCCATTCATAATTATTGTCACCCTTAGTAGACAATGATCAAAATTTTGCATTGTGATTTTGCACTACCTGCAGGAGGCTGAAGAGCTGACAAAGTCTATCAAATCTGTCAACTTGGCCATTCATAATTATTTGTCAGTCCCAGCACAGAATGATTGAAAGTACTCCACCTCTAGAACTGCTCTAGGTGTGCATTTTAGCTGGTAAATACCAACTAGTCTGTGCCTAAAAATAAAGCTGGTACTACCCAAAATTATAACTTTCATAGGGGATGGAAGGAAAATAGCTAGGCCAAAATAGAACTTGAGGAATATAGCTAATTGAACAAATTGTCATTTGAGAAGAGGCATGTGTCAAATCCCAAACATCAAGCATAGGCCACCATGATGAAACTCTCAGAATCACAATAATATATTAAGTTAACAAAAACCCAGATTAGCTTCGGAAGCATAGATTCCATTAACATTTTATTTGGGTTTTAGAATTCTCATTAGAGTTGTAGTCTAGCCATGGAATGTGCCTCTATGTTTTTTGCAAACAAATGGGGTATGAAATCACTCTGAATTCAACAATTCCTTATGGGGGGGGGGGGGATTTAAGAGGACCAATATGAAAAAAAAATAGAGCATACCATGATTCCATAAGCCAATCCTCTAACAATAATTAAGGCAATGGCCAATGCAGCCAACTCGAACTTCCCCAAGTGGCCTTCCATCAATTGTACCACAACAATAAACATGTACTGCAAGATAGTAGTAGCTATAGTGGCAACAAAATGAATGGGTTGATGATTGCTCTATCATTTTTCTTATGCTCTGTAAAAGCATGACCTTTATCCATAGAAACTAATTACTTTGAGATGAACTATTTTACCATGCAATCTTCTTTGATGTCTCATGCAAGGCTACAAAGCCAAAGAACTGCCATAGCGACTTGTGTTTTACCAAAAAAAAGATAAATGTAACAACATTGATACACAATGAAGTTGAAAAATTCCAATACACCAAGCTAGCTATCATGGGAATTAAACCATTTCTTGTGTTCAACATCCCTTTTAAGTTTTTAGCCTATTGTTTTGAATACACTTTTAGAAAAATTGCAGATATTACAAAGTGGAAGTTCAAAAGAGATAGCCATAGGGGTATATTATTTGTATTTCAAATAGCTCAGGGAAGCCATAAGGACATAATGTTAAACCAATCCCTAAGAAAAACTCCAACAGATGAATAAATTCACAGCCCTTGAAGAAACTTTCGAAGGCACTATCCTCAACCCTCATTGTTTTTGTATAGAATAGTCCACAACTTTGAGAAAATTTTTGGCAATTTAGAGTTTAAAATTTTGTTATACTGGGAAACATATTATAAGGATTCATGGTTTCCCCTCATAGGATAATTGCAAAAATGTTTGGAATCTCACCAAATGCACAATGTGCATGAGAGGAAACTCTGAATTTTCTGATTTGATATTGAGTTGGTTTGACTCAAGAGTTAAATTGTGATAGACCAAGCACTCCACCTTTGGAACTGCTCTAGGAGAAGAATATGTCATGTTACAAGCGTGGTTCAAACTTCATGACATAAATGCTTTACCTACCTGAGCTAATTCTTCTTTAACATTTCCCCGAGGTACTAAACTCAGCTTAGCTCCCCAGATTCAGCCAAATAGTCATGGAAGTGATGGAAAAAAAATAGTTTATAGAGTGTTTAGGTTGGATTAAGTTTTATATGGCTTTGCTAATTGCATCCTTAAAATGGGTAAATAATTTTCTTATTAACTAATTTGGATTTGAATTAAACTTAATTGAAAAAAATAAATTTAAGTTAATTGGCACCACATATCTGACAATAACTACCATAGAGGGAGCGGGCTGACCAGAGCCACATCCGAACTGACTATAGCTATAGTGAGGATGAGTTGGAGGAAGCAGGTTGATCGTAGAGCTACCTAAAACCAAGGTAAACATTATGTACTATCAAATAAAATTTAAACCTTGAAATGATAGGTTGATGATTAAAAATGAGGAAAAAGTTTGGATAGTTGAAACTGACTAAGCAATGAAAATGTAGCTATTCATAACCTCAACTTGGCCATTCATAATTATTGTCACCCTTAGCAGAAAATGATCGAAATTTTTCATTGTGCTTCTGCACTACCTACAGGAGGCTGAAGAGCTGACAACTTCTATCAATTTATCATCTGTTTCATTGGGCTAACAAGGCTGTCAACTTGGCCATTCATAATTCTTTTTCAGTCCCAGCACAGAGGCATGTGTCAAATATTGTATTTTTTTTATCATATTTATAACATACTGTATAATAATAGACTTAGCTGTGTATGGGAAATTTTTCCCCTGCCCTCTTTGGTTCAAAATAACAGATTGTAATATGCTGTTGAGCTCTTGTTGAGTGATTTGAATTCCACATACCTGAATCGTTCATGATCCAGCCTATTCTTTTATTGGACTGATAGAATTGAGGTGCATTCTACAGCCTATAGGCCTATAGGTTACGTCATCTATATGTGATGTTTCCTTCCTATAGTCACTCCCTTTTTCTCCAAGTTAGGTCATCTACAGACGATGTTTGCCTCCTTTAGGCACCCTTTTCTCATGGGCTAGCCGTTGAACAATAAGACACTATGAACCATGTCTGCTTCCTTTAGGCATCAGATATCTAATTTTTTTTCATAGATTTTTGTTCTAGTATATTATATTGTTTAGCATGTGCACATCCCCTAGACATCTAGTATCACTTCAAGTTGGCCCCTATTGGCCTCATGGAGCACACCTTCATTTCTACTAGATAATTGATGATATATTGGACAATCCTATATGGTCGAGCAGATATTGGATTACCTCCTTCGTCTTTAAATGTCTTACCACATGATCCTATGAATTTTCTAGAAATATGCCATTTTCAGGCACCATTTTGCACCCTTTTTGTCCAAACAAACTTTGGTTTTTCTTCAAGACCCTAGTGTTGCCAAAATTCCACTTTTTTCCTGTCTGCTCAACTTCCTTTTCTACCATGGATTTCTTTATGATTATTGTAATAATGCATCCATATTTTTATGTATCATGGTACAGATAAAAATAATTGAAAAATATATAAACTTGTGTGCTTTGCACCTCATTAATTTTATCCAACCTCTCATGCATTCGATGTGAAAATATCTGAATCTAAACCAAAAATCCTACTGCAGTAAATCTGATTTGCATTGCTTACTTGTATTATTAAATTACAAGTTATTTTTATGAGTATTCAGTAAAAATAATAATGCATGTACACTGTAGCCTACATGATTATACATGGGAACAACATACATTTTTCTCATGCAAGGCTACAAAGCCAAAGAACTGCCACAATGACTTGTATTTTACCAAAAACAAGATAAATGTAGCGGCATTGATACACAATGAAGCTACAAATTTCCAATACAAAAAGTTGGCTATCATGGGCGTTAAACCATTTCTTGTGTTCAACATCCCTTTTAATTTTTTAGCCCACTGTTTTGAATACACTTTCAGAAAAGTTGCAGATCTTACAAATTGGAAGTTCAGAAGAGATAGCCATAGGGGTATACTCTGTCTTTCGAATAGCTCAGGGAATCCATAAGGACATATTGTTAATCCAATCCCTAAGAAAAACTCTAACAAATGATTAAATTCACAACCCTCGAAGAAACTTTCGGAGGCACTATCCTCAAACCTCATTATTTTTGGATAGAATAGTCCACAACTCTCACAGCATTTTTGGCAATTTAGAGTTTAACATTTTGGTATATTGGGCAACATTATAAGATTTCATGGTTTCCCATCATAGGATAATTGAAAAAATGTTTGGAATCTCACCAAATGCACAATGTGCATGAGAGTAAACTACAAATTTGTTGATTTGATATTGAGTTGGTTTAACTCAAGAGTTCAATTGTGACAGACCAAGCACTCCACCTCCGGAACTGCTCTAGGAGAGGAAGAGGTCATGTTACAAGCGTTTTTCAAACTTCATGACAAAAATTCTTTATCTACCTGAGCTAGTTCTTCTTTGACAGTTCCTCGGGGTACTAAACTCGGTTTAGCTCCCCATATTTAGCCAAACAGTTAGGGTTCTCTCAAACATTTCTGTCCGTCAACCTTGGTTGGTAAGAAAGTGGGGCAACCTTGGATGGAAAAAATGTGGGGTTGCTTTGCTCCCACACTTCCCCAGTATCAACAGCGAGGCCCCCTTAGCCCTAGTTAGCCCCCATATGACATCATCAGCCATTTTACAATGGTCAACACCCCTGCCTTGGCCATCGAGACTAGCAGCCAATGCATCCAACTCAAACTGCCCCAAGTGGCCTGCCATCAATTCTGCCACAACAGTAAACATGTACTGCAAGATAGTAGTAGCTATAGTAGGGGTTTCACGCTTCTATTGGGCCTTGCACTCGTAGCAGGTTGTCCTGCTCAATTTTTTGTGCCTGTGACTGCTATCTTAGGTGGCCATTAAGCTGTCAAGCTGCACGTACTCATGAACTTCAAACTCATTGTTGTGTTCATTGGAAGGAATATTCTCAACATTTGGGTACCTACCTTAACATCATCATTCTTTTATTTACAAAATGTTAGTCATAGTTGGTGCACTTTATTGGATGCCTTTGCAACTCTTTTCATGGGCTATTTCAGTGGTGTAGATGATGATCTAGGGTGCAACTTTGATTGTTGTTATAGATCGGATTTGGGCACTCTCTTTGAATTCTCTTCTGACATTTATCTTATGTTCATCCTTGCTTGAAGAGGGCACTACCACAGGTGGTATTTTAGCCTATTTCTATACCAAAAAAACCACCATAATTTCCCGAAATCATTAAGAGAAACTGAGATAGGTTCAGGAGGCATTGTTGTTTGATCATCAGAGGAGAAGAAACAATAATGGATTTATCCTATTGGTTTTAAATATGCTGAGTAGAAATCACGGGTGTATCATATTTGAATTGAATTAATGTGTATTGATGAATTTAAATCATTACTTTTAGATTGATGGATTATCTCATAACTCTTGATGGATTGCTTTTAACTCTTAAATGTATCTTAGGAGAGAGGAAATAGTTTGATATTCTATGAAGTCTATTTTTGTCTAAGAAATTTTAGTTTTAGTTATTTATTACACTATTTTATTTAATTGAAAACTTTTGAGACCACATATTTATATATTATGAGATTAATATGAGTAAGCTTCTTTGTTGATTTTTTTTAGGTTTCAGTGTAAGAAATGAACAACCCTGAATATGGTACATATGAATGGTGGCAAATGAATGTCTACTACTCAAAATATCCGCAAGAATTCAAAATAATGATTGAAGAATTGGAAGTTGTAATGGTTTACCCAACATCATTGGTGAAGATAATGTTAATTATAGCCCCAATAATGACAGTATACATAACGATTACATGGATGGTTCTAATGATGACCATGCACATGTAGAAGAACAAATAACTATTGAATCCAATGCAAGAGAAATTCTAGATTCAATTAATATACACGCTGATGGACAAACTCGTGATAATGATATTATACATATGGCAAGGACACCACTATACCTTGGTGCACAATGCTCCATATTGCAAGCTGTATTACCCATTCTTAACTTAAAAGTTGTCCGTGGATGGACAAACAATAGTTTCACTGATCTTCTACAGTAAGTGTTTTTATACAAAATGGAAATTTCAAGGTTTTCTAATAGATGTTTCCAAAAATATAAATCCACTCTAAACTATATCTTATCATTGTTGATGGTACTGTCATAGGATGTTATCAGGTCTACTCCTTCCAATTAATAACAAATTGCCTAAATAAAAAAATGAGATCATGTCATTGACAAAATATTTAGGTATGGATGCTTCCAAGACATATGATGCATGTCCCAATGATTGCATACTATATTATGGAGATGGTAAGGAATCCTTAGATGAATTTCCAAAATGTGGTGAGAAAAGGTACCATATAATTACATCATTAAAAAAGGTAGGAAGAAAGGTACTACGTCACATACCTTTAGCCCCACAATTTGAGAGGTTATTTGGATGTAAGGAAATGTCACAGCTCAAGGATTATCATGTGAGGGGAAGGAGCACAGATGGTGTTATGAGGATGCCTGCTGATGGAGTGGTGTGGCATAAGATCGAGGAGAAGTGGCCAATTTTCAAATATGAGCCACGAAATGCAAAAATATCATTAGAATTAGATGGTGTGAATCCTTATGGAAATCAATCAACACAATGATCTACATGTCCAGTAATTGCTATCAACAACAACCTACCCCCATGGTTATCAACCAGAAAGGAACATGCTATGTTGACACTTATCATACCAGGTTATACCTTATGGAAATTCCTAATATTGAGTCTACATGGTAATAGTAACAAATTTCATGGTGCCAATGACAAATTGAAGTTGATGTATTTACAGGTCCAAATCAACTGAATCATATGGACACATACTTGGAGCCTTTAATAAACGAGTTATTAATGCTTTGGCAAGGAATGAATATGAGGGATGTGTCTCGTCCTATTTCTTCAAGGATATTTTAATTTCATGCAATGCTTCTTTTCACAATTCATGATGCTCCAGGGCTATCAATGTGTTGTGGTGAGTTATAGTTGGTGTTAATAACCTCATATTGTATTTATTGATTTCATTTATTTCATATTAAAATCCTAAATTATTACTTGATCTTGCATATAAAAATGAAAGGTCTTCAGACCAAGGGATCTTATGGATGCCCAACATGTGGGCCTTGCACCTCATCAAGAAGATCGAGCCATTTGGGAAAGACTGTATACGATGAATATAAAATGTTTCTAAAGCCTGATCATCCATATCGTGTACAAGATAAGGATGATTTTTGTGGAAAGGAGTGCCTTCTTAGAGAATCTTCAAAGATGAATCCCGGGAGATGGATGCATGCATATAGAAGCACAAATGGTAATTTTCATTCTCACCTTTTAAATGATATACGATTACATTCCTGAAACATTGATTTATTAAATTTATTATGATTTTTATTCTTGGTAGGATCCCTTCCTTCAGGAATGACTCGAAAGAAAATATTTTCAGAGTTTCCATATTATGAAGACCTGCCTATTGTTTACTAGTTTGATACAATGCACATAGGGAAGAATGTATCTGTTTTTTTATATAATATGCTATTTGAGAAGATTTAAATACATGGGAGGAAACTAAATAAGCTACAAGTATGGACCTAAAATAAGTAGGAAGAATGCCTCATGTTTGGCCAAATGATGATGGTAACTTTGTAGCTGATCCATGGTCTTTCACAAAGGAGGGGAAAGAGCAGATGATTAAATCCATAAAATCAGTAAGATTCCCAACAGGTTTGGAGTAAATTTTAAGAATGCATTCTCAAAAGGAAATGAACTTGTTGGAATGAAGACCCATGATTGGCATAGTTTCCTTAGGGTATGTGCACATTGATCGACATTAACTATATTATCTATTATGTGATTTTAAAATTCTTTACTTAAAAAATAATTATATAGCATGAGTAATTGATTGATTTTAACATTCAAATTGCAATATCTATTACCTGCCAGCGTTCCAAATAATCTCGATGACAACATTAGGTGGAAAATCTACAAGATAAGTAGATTTTTTAGGTATGATGCATGGCCTGTAAAAGGAAAAAGGTCTCTTCAAGTATAATGTGATATACTAGAAAAATTTTCATCTATAATGTTTTTTTCCTTTACACAAATCGCGGGCTTAACTTAATTAATTCTATTCTAGGTGGGTCACTTCAACAGAGATACACAACAAAGACTTAAAGATGTGGAAGAAAGAACCCCCCACTTTTATGTGTGACATGAAAAAATACTTCCCAACAAGTTTCTTCAATGCACGGGAACACTACATTGTGCATGTCTTACATGAAATAGGGTTGTGTGGGCCAGTTCAAATAAGGACAATGTTTGCTATTGAGCGTTATTTAAAGGTTTTGAAAAAGTTTGTAAAGCAAAAGGCTCGTCTTGAAGGTTCCATGCTTCAAGGGTACATGTTGTTCAAATCCACAGTTTATCTCACTGAATTGTGCAAAGAATTAAATATTGAAATGCCACGACTATGGGACTCAAAAGAAAGTGAAAAAGTTGAAGCACATGTATTCATAGGACGAGCAAAAACTAGGGAAATTAAAGGTGATTAAACTTGCATCTACATATGGTTCACGATTTTGATTTGTGACTATGATGGTATAATGTGTTTTATGTTTATGATTGTAGATGTTGTTGAAATGGAGGCTTTATTATTATATGTTGCAAGAAACAGTGAACACACAGAAATATCGAGGGAGGAATATCAAGGACATCATGATGCCAAAAAAATGCGTTGTTTGTCATATGTATCTCGAGGTGGTCATAATTCATCTTCACATTCAACAATAATGAGAAAATTTGAAAAGGATTGGCCTCCAGCTATGAGTTTAAAATATTTGAGAGATAGAGTAGCAAGGGGATGTATAAATAATGATGAAAGAGTTACAACACATGTATTGGGCATTATAAAAGGACTAGAAGAGAATAAGGTGACTCATTATAAGGGGTTGTGGTGCAAGGTTTGTCATTACCGTGTTCAAAAGCTAGATGAAAATCGACAAACATTTGACTGTGGAATTGATGTATATTTTACAGTAGATTTTCAGTCACATGTTCATGATGGAAACATAAAAACCAACACCTTGAGATATTATGGATTAATCGAAGATATCTTAGAGCTTCACTTCATATCTTTCAAGGTGGTATTATTTGAAGCTAAGTGGTTTAGAAATATTATAGTTAAAAATCATCCGACAACATATATGCATGAGAATGGTTTTGGCATCATCAATCATACCAGATTTGAGAAAATATATGAACCATATGTTTTTCTTGACCAATGTGAGAAAATATTTTTATGTTGTCATCCTACAGAACGATCAAAGTCATTTTTCATTGAGTATAATCCTAGATCAATAAGAGTCTTCCAACCTTCACATGAAGAACAACCTATCTCAGCAGAAATGTCATCTAATGGTAGCTCAAATGATGAATTTAATGGGCAAGAAGACATGCTTGAAATGTACAATGGCTATTCAAATTATTTTGATGATTAATGACAAATTCTATGAATAGTTCTACTCAAGAAAATGTAAATGTTTAGTAGTTCTATATTAGAGTTGTATTTTCATTTAAATATATTATATGGATTTGTTTAGAAGAATCAAACCTATCATAATCTAAAAATTAATAGTATTTCAATGTTAAACATATTAGAGAACTATAACATGATAACAATGTTATATATATTATCATTATGTACATTTATATTTTTTTCTCATTTTTAAAGAAAACTTAATAAATAATGAATTTTTATCTTACAGAATTGAAAACTTACATTTTACAAGGGAAAGTTAGATATTAGAGGATTTGTTAAGATTTTTTTACCCTCCAAAATGATATTTTATGATTAAAATATTTTCAAAATGTTTCATTTGATTATGAGTTACTATTTTTTGTTGTTTCTTGTATGCATTTTACTTCATTTGCATACTTTTCATTTTATAATATACTCATATTCCACTTCATATAATCAAAGGTTGACGCTTTTATTATATATATATATTGCACTTGTTTCATTATTGGATCAATGCAATGAAGTATATAAAACTCGTTCTAACTTGGGAAATGTGTAATATTGAATTAGGTCTATTGATTCAATATGCGAACAAGAAAAAGAGAAAAGTCTATTTAGACAAGGAGTTTAAATGAATTTATGAGGGATACCCCTTCTGGAGTCATAGGTATTAATGAGATACCTTCCAAAGGAAGTAATTTATCTACAATTCCATCTTCCCATTTAGATTTTACAGATGATGTATATGTCCCAGTAGTAACTGATACTTGCCATAATGTGGAGCCTACACTTAAAACTAGATTTGAAATTGATAGATTGCAATCATATAGAGAGTGGTTGACGAAGGCTGTTGTTGATCTAGTCATAAGAGATGCAATTCATGCAGCATACAAAACAACTATCTCTGACACAGAGAATGCAACATATACAGAAACAACAATTGATGATCTACTAAGGTAAATAGTCATTTATATTTTACTTATTAACTTTAGGGTTGTAATTACATAAAATATGATTATTAATAATATATTATATCGCAATGTTCAGGAGTAATATCAATGTTCTCGAAGAAGACACTAACACCAATGGACAACAAAATCAATCTCGTCCATCAGATGAACAAACTATACCATCTGTTGGTGCATCTTTTCAACCTCTCTTAAAACATCCAAATGAATATGTTAAAGGAGAGAAACTAATGGTATGCCATTCAAAATCACATTAAATGAAAAATGGAAAATGTTAAATGATGAAGGTGGGAGAACATGGAGAGACATACTTCACCGTGAAGCATTGAGATTATTTGGTCCTACAATTACTAAAGATTTTCGTCATCAAGGTAAACACATATACTACGTTTTTTCATAAATTGCATACTTAATTTATGTAGTATAAACTATATATTTAACGTTTCATGTTTCATATTAAAAAATATATATATATTGTACTCAGTGTTACATTCCCTAAATTTCATTACTATGATACTAGAAACCTTAAGATTTTTTATATGGATTATTTACTTTCCACGTGTATTTCATAGATAAATATAAGAAGGATGAGTTATTATCTCTTATGCATAAAGTATCAGCAATTGTACCTCCAAAACAAATTCTTCATAGTGTTGCCGAATATATTAAAAATACTAGGAATGCCTTGAGAGGAGAATTGGTAAGAAAGAAAAATGTAGTCAAGCCGCACTTCATAGGATAAGGAGAGTGGAAGAGGTTATTGGATGAGATTTCTATTAAGAAAAAAAAAGAAAAATGAAGCTTTGGTTGGGAAATACAAATATGCACATACTGTACGAGCCTCTAGGTTGTCCACACACCATCGTTTGAGGAAAGGTGGCATGTTATTTGCAGAGGCAAAAATTGTAAGCTTAATACACTACTATGCTTCTCAAGGAATTTTTTTTTTTTTATATAATCAAATTTCTAACTATTTCATTGTTATTTAAAATATAGTTGCAGGTGTTCAATATTAAAATGTCTGAAGATGACCAATATTTTTCTTCATGCTATGGTGTATATTCTCTCATTCATCAAAAGATTAAAGATGGATTTAATCCTATTACAGATTATGAGGTAGTTTTTGACCTATAATTTTTTTTGTTCTAGATAAATTTTTATAATATGAAAGAAGTATATGCAAATGAAAGTTTCAATTAATACAATTTATAATTGTGTTGATCTTATCTTATATGTGTCTTAGATAACTGATTAACATGATGAAAGAGAATATGAAGCTAAACTTTGAATCATGCTTCAACCTTACCATATGTTTGGTTAGTTCACTTCAGTTATTTTTTAAATAAACAAGATACTTTAGTTATGAAATACCATTAAATGCACACACTTTTTATGGTTTATTTCAATTCAATTGAAGTTATTGTTTGTGTTTTTCTCTGTTTATTTCATTTATGGATTTTTATTCACAAACTTATGTTTATAATTTTCTTTTTATGATTTTTCTATGTAGGCGACCACAAAATTTATTTTAAGGATGAGAAATACAAATGATTTCAAACCAATTGTCAGTTTCATTTTTTTCATATCTCATAATAAACAAATTTCAAGACCTAAGACATTTCATTATATTAATAAATGAAAAGTGATTTTTTGATAATCAATGTTGGAACATATGTATAACTTTTATTTTCTTTAATTAAATTATCTCTTTTTATATACTCATGGTTTTGGTTGTTGTATAATATACTTAAAATTTTAACATTTGTAGATATTGTTATTACTTTGTAACTATTCATTTAATGTGAAAGATATCTATTTAATATATTTTTTCATAACTGGAAAGATATGTAATAGATTAGAAAAACAAAAGTTTTTGAAATATCATGCCATCTTGAGGTTTTCACTCAAACAAAATTCTGTGAGGCTTGGAATTGAAATGTCACTGCTTAGAACTTTTATTTATTTATTTATTTATTTTAATTTTCAAAGATTAAAATGATTAATCTACATGATCAATACCATGTTGACCAAAATGATCAGTAGTGATATTATGTATGTAAATTTATTATGCCCATCAACTTCGAATCATGTGAATGTTTCAATGGAGAAACTCTTCCATTACTTGTAATTGATACTTGCTATAGTGTAGCCAAGCACAAAAAAAGCTACCATAGTATTATTGTACACAATGAATTAAAAATTTTGGATGTAACTATGAGATACTTCAATTGTGTTAATACATTTGATATTAATTAAATATATTTATGGTAATTGGATTTAAGCATAAGAAAATGGTCAAAATGTTCGCTTTCGTAATAAAATCAAACTCTTCCCAAGATACTCACCACATGCAATATATAACCTTTCTAAATAAAGGAGGATAGTTTTTTTTGCACCATTTTTTTTTATTTTGTGATGCTTTGCACCATATACAATTTATTATTATTATAAAAATTTTGATATTTTTATGATAATTTTTTTATTTTTGTAAAATTAGTTTTGGTGTTTTGCATCACAATATCTTGATCCACGACCATACACCATGGAATGCCACATATGCATTTAACACCAAATTTAACATTTTTTATTAACTCCACTTTTGCACCACTATTTGAAAAATAAAGATTTCTCAAATCCTTTACAAATTATGGTGCTAATCTGTGGCTAAATAACCCTTCTTCTTGGAGTGACCTAACAACCATGTAACCTAACCTGCGTGTAAGGGGAGTCACCTATATCCATTTTTGTACAGCACCAACAATTGACAGTTTCAGAGTTACTCTTCAATTCAGTTTCGATGATGTTTGCTTAAATTTGTGATAAGAATTACAGAAAATGAGGGTCTTTCAGTTAATTCAATCGTTTTTCAACAGCAAAATTGTGGGTGACGTTTGAAATCATGTTGAACAACCCTACGCTTGTTGCCATTTGAAATATGCCAAGTTGATTTATTGAACATATTATTTAAATTAATTCATTTTAATTTTGTTTTGGTTTATGTAGGGTTTAGTTTTTATTAGAATTCAGGTGTAAATATTATTTAAAGAATAGAGTTTAATTATAAAGATGGATAAGAGTGGAGTGATCAAGTACTATGCCAGCTAATCAAATTTCATAAAATTAATAAATCTTAATAAATCTATTTTAATTATAATATTAGTACAATAATTTGATATTGTTTTTTTTATTTTATATATTTATGTGAAGAAAAAATATTTGTTATTCATTTTATAAATATATATTTTTAATATTTTTAAAATATAAATGATATTTTTGATAGAAAATCAAAATATTTTATATAAAACATGCCATTACAACTATGCAATTAATTCTAATTATTCAGAATAATATATAAAATGAAAAAAAAAATATTTTTTAATGAAATTTCAAATAAAAAAAATATGTTATTTTATACCATTTTTTCTTGACCATTTTCATGACTTATTTATAGTAATGAAGATGTGTTTTCATGACTTAGTAATGAAGGATGTTTTAAATTATTGATGGTTATTTCAAAGGAAAGATAGATTTTATGTATTCTGAGATAGTATAAAAAATTGAATCAAGTTGAAATAGTTTCAATTAATTAATATAAATATTTATTTAGTTTGGATATTCATGTTGATATAGTATATGTGTAGCTTAGTTATTTTAAATAATGTTTAATATTTCATAAATGAATTTATGAAATTTAATGCAAAAGCTTTATAATAAAGATATTAGTATTAGATTATTATTTATGGTTATTTGTATTATTATTTTTTTTTTTTTATGATATATGTTGAATGAAATGTTATATATTTTTTAATTTTGGTTTTTATGAAGTTTATGAAAACTGACTTCGAAATAAAATATATATATTTTTTAAAATGTAAATTGTTATTATGAGATATTAAAGTTATATTAAAAATTTTAAAATCTATTTTTTTTTTTTTTATTCATCAGTGTCAAAATAATTATTGTTATTGCATTGTTTGCATAACAATGTACACAATTTTTTTTTATTTTATTTTATGTAAATATGTTTTTATTTACTATGGAAGTTCACCAATTTAAAAAACAAAAGCTATTATACTCATTTTCCTTGCTTGTTTTCTTCTTATTTTTTCTTTCTTTATTTTCTTAGTTTTCCCTCGCTAATTTTCTTCATAGTTTTTCTTACTGATTTTCTTCTTTAGTTTTTCCAACTCAATACGACCAATATGTAATCAACTTATTAGCTTAAATACAAAACCATGATTAACAAGCTACTTCTTTTAAATGAAAACCCATAGGTAACAAAATATATGTTCCCTTGAATACAAAACCATTCTTTCCTTTTCCAATGCAACAACTAAGTTAATACTATAAAATACAACTAATCTTGTTGTTTTATTAACAAATAATACAAAAACACCAAGTACATGACTACTTTTCCATAATTCAAAAGCATAAATGCATAAACATTATATAGATTTACATACATTAAATAAATGCATTGTATTTATAAATAAAAAATTGATTGGCATAGTTCAACTTTTATTTATAAGTGAAATGTTATAAACTCATTGCTTTATTACCCTATTTAAAATGCATTTACAAAATCAACACCACATTTATGTATAGAATATCCACTTGGAAGAGAATAACCTCTAATTCATGGCATGCATGCCCATAGATAATTTACATTGTACATTATGTAAAGATTAAAATACATGTACCATAAAATCTATTACAACATTCTTCCCCTCCTAGTGAAACATATAAAAATAAGATCACGTTTCAAAAGGCTTTTCAAAAAATCATGATGTGCTACGTTATGCTAGCTCCCATGAATGAGTGTGTAAGACAAAAGGATTTCATGATTAATATCAATCATAGAATGCCCCATTTACCAAAATTAACCTGGTCTAGATCTTTAGGTTCAATACTTTCAACAAACCTTAACACAATCCTAGATCTTTAGATTCAATACTTTCAACAAACCTTAACACAATCTTTTCATTGCCACGATCCGTTCTTTGAAAGAGTGATAGCTAATAGTTGATTACTATACACATTAATAACTAATACTCAATTTGTATACACATTAAGTGGGAAAATTTTCAATGAATATATACAAATTGAAAGAGCGTGTATTTTGCATACCTCAAATCTATAATAACAATGACAGTGGTGGCCACTTTGCTCAAGATTACCACTAAAGCAACAATTTTTGGTTTATACACATTTCTTAGAAGAGTATTTTTTAAAAATATTATCTTTATGAATTAGTAGAGAAGTGTAGAAGAAAAATATGGTTATTCAGGAAATAGGTAAGTGAATTGATACCTACTTTTTTTAAGTAGCAAAATAAGTATCTGATTTTGAAAAATGGTGATGTAGAATCACCAGTTTTTTTTTTTTTTTTTTGCATATTTTTGACACTTTAATATTTTTATTTATAAAGTATGAATATTTGTTTTAAAATTTTAGTGATTTTAATGCTAATTTTGAAACGTACAACAACCATTTTTTTTAGAGGTGATTGTCATGTTGGTAATAAAACATAAAAATAAAATAAGAAAAACATGACAAAAAAACTCACATAAAAAAATATATATAAAACAAAAAAAAAAACCAATAAAAATGTAAAAATTAACTTGAAAAAAAGATATTTAAAAAAAAGCAAAAATATTCTAAAATTATATAAGAAAAGAAAAAAAAAACACATAATTTAGAGAAAAAACAAAAATTGATATTAAAAAAAAACATCAAAAACATATTTTTTCTAAGTTATTAAAAAAAACCCTATTATTTAAAAAAAAAATAGAAAATTTAAAAATAACTAAAATTAAAATTTAAAATTAAAATACAAAAATAAAAATTAATTTAAATTTAAAATTTAAATTAAAAAAAAATAAGAAAATAAAAATACAAATGGTAAAATTAAAAAAAAAAAACAAAACAAAATTTTAAATTTTAAAAGAAAATTAAAATAAAAAATTTAAAATAAAAAAAGTATGATTAAAAAAAAAATAAAAAAAATTCAAATAATTAAAAACAAATATATATAAACCTAATGTTCTTTTTAAATTAAACCATTTCAAAAGTTTAAAAATGAAAAAAAAAAAAAAATTAAAAGAAAAAAATTTGAAAATTAAAATTTAATAAATTTATTAATTATATTAGAAATTTAAAATTAAAAAAAAAATGATTAATCTAAAGTTATTAAATTTAAAAGGAAAATAAAATTGAAAAACGAAAATAATTTAAAAAATTAAATTAAATTTGATGAAATTAAAAAAAATAAAATTCAAAATTCAAAATAAAATTAAAATTAAAAAAGAAAATATCTAATTGAATAATAAAAATACAAATTAAAAAATTAAAATGAAATATTAAATTAAATTAAATTAAATTATATATATAGATATAGATATAGATATAGATATAGATATAGATATAGATATAGATATAGATATATATATATATATATATATATATATATATATATATATATATATATATATATATATGCACTTAAAGGGGTGGCAGCAGAGGCCGGCCGCTGGGTGGTCCCCGCCTCCCCGCAAGCAAGCCCCCGTCCGTCCAACGACCGGCCTCCACCACCACCTAGGCGGCGCTACCCCTTGTAAATGCAAATTTATTTTATTTTATTTTATTTTTATTTTTTTTAATTTTAATCTTTTTTTTGGGTTTATATTTTTTTAATGAGTTTTGTATTTTTGTTTTTAATTAAATTCTTTTTTTTTTTAATTTTTTCTTTATTTTGACATTTTATATTAAGTTTTTTATTTTAATTTGATAAAATTCAATAATTTTTTTTTTAATTTATTTACATTTAGTATTTTATATATATATAAGTATTATATATATATATATATATATATATATATATATATATATATATATATATATATATATATATATAATTACATAAAATTTAGAAATTTTTGTTTAAATTAAACTTGTGTATTTTAAATCAAGTTTTATTTTTTTATTAAATTTTTTTATTTTTTATTTTTTTCAATATTTTTAATTTATTTATTTTTTTCCATTTTCCATTTTTAATTGATTTTTAAATTTTTTAAATTTTTCATTTTCACCATTTTTTTGTTTTAATTTTGTTTTAATTCATTTATTTAATAAAATTTAATATTTTTTTTTTTAAATTTAATTTATCTTAATATTAATTTTTTTTAATTTAATATATATATATATATGAGTTTCACCTCATATATATATCTTTTATTTTTGATAATTTATATTTAAATTATTTTTTTAAATTTAATATTTTTAATGTATTTTATTTTTTCATTTTCTATTTTTAATTAATTTTAAATTTTTTTAAATTTTAATTTAAATAATGCTTTTTTTATTTATTTAAGTTTTAAATTTATTAAAAGTTGACCTTTTTTTTTTTTTAATTTAATTTTTTTTTTTAATTTTAAAATTGATTTTTTTGTTTTCGTTTTTAATTTAATAAACATTTTCTTTATTTTTTAAATTTATTTTTTATGTTTTGTTTTATTTTTTATTTGTTATATATTTTTTAATTTTAATCATTAAAATGTTATTTTTTTATTATTTTTTTATATTTGTTTCTTAAATTTTAGTTTTTTTTTTAATATTTGAATTTAAAAAATAATAATTTAAAAAATATAATGAAGTTTGTTCCTTTTGCAATTATTTTAAAATGTTTTTTTCAAATTTTTATTTTTTATTTTTTTTTTAATATAATTTTTTGTTATTCTAAAAAAATTGTTTCAACACTCTTCGTTTTCGGGGTGGTTTTTGCATAAACTTTTTGCACAAAAAAATTGGCTTTTACTTCTATTTTTAAAAATGTCGAAAATTTACTCCGAAAAAAGACCAGGTTATTCCACAATACAATGTTTCATTTTCATGGTGTTTTTTGCACCCAAAAAAATTGGCTTTTACTTGCATTTTTAAAAAATGTTGAAAATTTACCCCCCCCCCCCCCCCCAAAAAAAAAAAGGTTATTCCACAATACAAATTTTCATTTTCAAGTTGTTTTTGCATGGATTTTTCATGTTTTTATGGTTAGAGTTCTCGTTTTGAAGTAATAGTTCCTGTTTCATCGGTAACTATGTTGAAAGTGAAAAATCTATCACTTTGAGTCCAAAAGGCCACTCTCAGAATCAACATCTTCCTCATGGTTTCCTTATCCATTCACCATAGCCATGGCCATCACAGCACGAACTTGCAACATTTCTACTTTTTCACCCATCCCCATAAATTATTCGCTTAGATATTCCAATCATCTAACACTTGAGCTAAGGGTAATCGATAAGGTAGACAATTTTGGTTGATCAAACAACTAGTTGCATTGAAAACTAAATCTCACCCCTGGACTGGTTCATTAGGACACACATGACTTCTGCAACAAAGCAGGACACACCTGTCGTAACCCTGAAGAATCCCATCACTGAAAATTGAAGGAGTCGAACCTCTCCATTGTTTATTCTAAGCTCGCAATGATTGAATAAAAAATGATATGCAACAAAAAAAATGTTTAAAGGAACTTAATGGTATGATCATTGAAAATATTGGAAAATTAAAATATTATCTCCCTTATAATCACTCATCTTGCTTCACTTCACAGTAACATATATTGAGAAATCAGGAAGGTATGCAAGTTCGCAGGTTGCTAATGTGTCCCTCTGAGATTGTAGTCATTTCTAGAGCAACCGAGATACCTCAAACCCTCCCTCCAAATTTTTAGCTTGGAACAAACCAATATGTTGACCATATGGTAGTTGCAAACCATTCCGAAACTAATTCTTTGTGCCAATAGGAGCACATCAAGACCATTTGATTTCAATAATATTTTCATGTTATTAAAATTATAATGTGTTCCGGGGATAATGATATTACATTCCCCTCCTCTAAAAATAACATTGTCGTCAGTGTTCATATCCTCTTTCTTTTGTCATCATTATATTTTCTTCCAATATTTACCTCCTACTCAAAAATTTTCTTTTCATTTAGATTTCTATTATTTCCTACAATCTATTGTTTAGAAGATCTTTCATTCATGACATCTATCTCCAATCATGATAATTCTATAACCAAAACAATAAAAAGAAGATCCTTCCCCTTTAAAGATGGAGGATTTTATTTTTCAAAAATAAAAAATATATTTACAACTATGAAAATATTCAAATTTTACTCTCAACTTTGTAGCCATTGTTCATTTTGTAAAAAAACAACAATGTATCTGTAAAAATTTATTTTTAGATGCTAAAAATCTTGGAAACCATAGCCCATGAACACAATATTCTACTTACATGTGGTCTATTAGTGTTGATGTTTGAGTAGCTTGGGAGGTACTCCAAGCCCTAGGGTTTGGGGATTGGAGGGAAAAGTGTCACAAGAGTCACTTCTAGGCTTGGAACCCAAGCTTCAGGTTTTGCACCAATTGTGTTTTAGGGAATTTCCATGGAGCACTTTGGAGATGTGATGACATGAGATGATAGAGGGTAGAAAGGAGAATCCAATGGTTCGCGAATCATCGAATTTTGAGTTTTCCTTTCTGAGATATGAATTTTTGAAGTTAATAAATGGGTTTTCACACGACGTTTCAAGGTCGCCCTAAGGTTATTTAGGCTTGTGACAGCTTTTCAATCCCTATTGTGACGTTTTGGAAGCCCTCATGTTAGTGTATAAATATGAGATGATGGAGGGACACTTATCCTCATCCATTTGGTCCAACACAAAAGAAGGAGAGCTCGTTGAAGGAGGATAAATCTATATGGAAGCCACAAAAATAGAACACTACGGAAACGAGTTTCTAAAGGACTATTTTTAGGGCTAAATAGGGATGCCGAGCTGCTGGAAGAGGGCTTAGTAGCCTTACTAAGTACGCTGAGATAGGTGACCTCTAACACGGGTTTCTTTGGGAATTATTTAAGGGACAAGAGACTAATATTATGTTGGTCATGTACTACAGGAGGACTGTGCGCTAGGTTGTAGACCATAGCACCATAGTTAGGGTAGGTGTAGGGCTAAATAATGGCTCATATATTCCCAAAACAAAAACATAATAAAGGAATTTTCCCACGAAGGTGTGATACAGTTTTTTAGGGTTGTTTATGGATTGTTGAGTGGGTTGTTAAGGGATGCTGCAGTGTGACCAATTACCCTAACTAGAACAATCGACAGAATAAAATTACAAACAGATTTTGAGCAGCATCATTGACGTGTGTTGGGTCAATTTATTGACCAATTTTGGATCATATTGTATTGCAGCCTGTGGGAGACATGAATTATAGTTTACTTGGGTGGCAATTAGGAGCATATTTCACAGTGAATAATTGAGCATCATTGGTTTGGTGGAGGGAACTGTGTTGATAGCACAAAGTATCCCTAGACAAGTTATCTTGAAGTGACAAATAAGAGCTTAAGGATGGGTGAAGATTGGTGCCGAAAGTGCAACACTTTGATGGAAAAAAGTGACTGCTAGTCTGGAAGAGTGGAGCTCAGGAAGTGGCCATCCTAGAGAGGAGATTGGATCAACTCATGTACACCAAGCAGAAGTGACTTGCAGTAGTTTTAGGTGACAACCCTCTTAGAGTCTTCAGGTGTTTTCCTCTGAAGGACTAAGGGGCAGCTAGTGAGAAGTACGGAAGCAAAGGACCAACAAGACAATATATGACATCACGTTTGCACAACATGTTTGTCATTGTATATTCTATTCCATCTATTTTTTTATTATTCATACTGGATTAATATAACTAAGACTGGGTTGTACATTATTGTAAAATTTTGTTAAAAATTGTGTATACTTCTGCATATGTGATTTACTTCTTTATATTTTCTGATATGCAAAATAGTTCTGGTTGAGATTATTGGTTTGGTAGCATCAGTAATCTTAGGAATCTAACCTAGACATAAGATCATGGAAATTCAACATGGTTTCAGAGCATGTTTGAGCTACTTTGGAAGTCATTGAATTAGAGTTGTGTGTACCGATTTATAGTTTGGACACTCTTTAGGGGACATGTGACTAGTATTATGTTGGATGTGTGCTATAGGAGGACTGTTTTCTAGGCTACAAACAATAGAATCATAGTTAGGGTATGGGTATAGCTAATTAAGGGCTCATATATTCCCAAAACAACAACATTATAAAGGGTTTATCCCATGAGGGTGTGCCACATTTTTTTAGGGTTATTTATGGACTATTCAGTGGGTTGTTAAGGGATGTTGGAGTGTGGAAAATTTCATTAACCATAACAGTCAAGGGAAGAGAATTAAAAACATATTTGGAGCAACATTAGTGATGTCTATTGGGTCAAGGTATTGACCATTTTTTTATCAGATTGTATTGCAGTCTGTGGGAGCCATGAATTGAAGTTGACTTGGGTGGAAAGAAGACTTCAATTAGGAGAATATTTCACATAGAATAATGGGGCATCATTAGTCGGACGGAGGGAAGAGTGTTAATAGCCCAAAGCATCCATACACAAGCTACCTTGAAGTGACAAGGAAGAGCTGAAGGCTGGGTCAATATATGTGTCTAAATTGTAGCACTTAGATGGAAAAAAGTGACTTCTAGCCTAGAATATTAGAGCTCGAAAAATGGCCAGCCTAGAGAGTAGATTGGATCAGCCCACGTACACCAAGCAGAAGTGACTTGCAGTGTTTTTAGGTGGCAACCCTTCTGGAGTCTCCATGTGTTGTCCTTAGAAGGACTAAGGGGTATCGAGTGAGCTATACGAAAGCGAAGGACCGACAAGGGAAGATACACCATCGAGTATGCACAACATGTTTGTCATTTTATCTTGTATTCCATAGAATATTTTATTATTAATATTGGTTTAATATAATGAAGATTGGGTTGTATATTATTGTACAATTTTGTTAAAAATTGTGTATACCTGTGCATATGTGATTTACTTCTTTATATTTTCCATTATGCAAAGTAGTTTAGGTTGATATTCTTGGTTTGGTAGCATAAGTAATCTTAAAACTCTAACCTAGACCTAAGATTGTGGAAATTCAAAACTTATTTGTGAGAAGCACTCCAAGAGTTGTTTATAAACTTGTTAGCAAACACCTTGGGTGGTTTATCAATATCCTTAGAAGGAACTCGATGGCATGTGGAATCCAGTTAGTATTTCTCAATCATAATCATATTATTTTTAACCACAATATTTTCAACTATAAATAATTTATGTAACTCCAATTGTTAACTGTAATATTTTTAAGTATCAATCATTTATCACAGTACCTTTGAAAGTACTTAGACAACATAGAGTTCTTTAATCACATAAATGATCATAGTATCCATAAATACATAAATTACATACTCCCTTAACCCTTTCTAAAGACATCCAAAAGTATAGTATCATGAATTCATGGAAATATAATATAGGTCGCCCTTGAAATACAGTTCTAGTAGTTCCTCCCTGAGCACTAAGCTCCTTTCCTACAAGGAAACTAATCACAAATATTTCATATATTTGCACCTAAACCCAAGTAGTGTCTTTTTCATTATGGGTAAAGTTCTAAACTTTATCTCCCTCTAGCACCTTTAAATTTATACTTCCTTTATATCTCACAATGTTTTTTCATGCATTTTTCACCCAAGAAATTTATCTCCAGTCATGTTAGCTTTTGGTGGTCTTCCACACATGACATTTATCTCCATTCATGTTAACTTTTGGTGGTCATATTATATAAACAAGGTCACCCCTCTTGGAAAAATGGAGGATTTTCCTTATCCCTTATTGTACCATAACTTATTTTCACTACTTCTTATAATTTAGGAGCCTAACCTCTCACGTGATGGCTCCTCTAATTTTCAAAAAATAATAGTAAATAAAATTCTTTCATTTTATCAACAAAATAAATATTTACTTTCTCATAAAGAATATTTACTTTTCACTTTTTGCCTTTTCAGCCACACATCACCTTAAAAGATCTTAAAATTCATTTTACAGCAAATTTATCGCTTTTCATTGAATTTATTTGCTAATCTATATTTTGAAATTAAAAATAAAAGTTAAAATTCGATTTACACTATCATCGAATGCTTCCTTGATGCATTTTCAATTATCAACTCATGATTCCTTGAAATTTTTCAGGCCCTACTACCTGAGCGTCCTCACAGTTTAGACCTCCAATCAAGCCATCCCCAAAATCCAACAATTCATAGGGATAATGACTAACATCACATGTCACATGAGTGGTGTTCATTCAATTTTTCCACATAATAATTATCATTCATTTTAGAAAAACGCTATTATATCTTCTATGTAGAAATCTTGCATGTCATGTTTACATAATAGTAAAGATTATACCTTCACATTTTCTATCAGAAATCACATTGCACCATTTTACCTTTCACTTGTTTTTATGTTTCGTGCTTCCATAATCTTAGTGATGTAACTATGTTCTCATTAAGTTACCCTTGATTAATCATACCAACAACTTTAGTGACAAATGTACTTCATAAAACCATACTCTTCACAAAATCATGCTATTTACAAAATATCTTATCAAATATACTCAAGATGTGTTTCAATTTTCACATGCATTGATGTTTCTCTATACTTAACATAGTAAAAAGGTATCGGCCCTATCATTTTTCCAATTACACAAAAAAAAATCCAAGCATTAAGTGTAAGCATAGAAAGTAAGGACACATCCTCCAAACAATACACTAAATAAAATTTAAAACAAAATTTCCATGAAGATATTTTCCATAAAAACAATCAAGGTAAGAGGATTTTTTGATAGATATATAGGCATTCTGATCCAAACATTATCATCCACCGTAGTTCTAATCTAGGAAAAGTGATATTTCATTTTAATGCACGTTTCTAACCATACATCACCATGCAATGGTACCAACACGAAGAAAATAATGTAAAATTTCAAGTCAAAGAAATCTATAATACCAACTGATTAAAATACGTCATCGGGATTTTATTTAGCAATGAAAAAGAAGACATGACAATTATACAACATAATGGACCTGATTGATTAGGTTTGAAATGTAGTGTCGCCAATAATATTCACACAAACCAGCTGATTCCCCAAAGGATGAAAATGTAATACTTTTTTAGGTGCATGATGTATACAAGCTCCTCATACTAACACTACCATTAAAAGATCAGATGTTTGAGGGTTCAATAGGAAACATATTGGCAAGACCTAGTTGTTACTAGTTTTATCATTAAATTCGTCAGGCATACATAATGAACATCATCGCACATGTTCCCATTATTCGAGAATACATTATTAAGTGATCAAATAATATTTGTTGCCCTTATCATACGAGTTACCATTTATGCATGTTCATATAAAAGTCCACAACCCTTTTCCTTTATCTTTTTTTTTTTTTTTTCTAAGTTAGAGTAATCTATTAACAGAAGGAAATATAGTACATCAGTGCCTAAGAGGAGGCAATTCGAACAGACCAAGACTAGTTTATGGCTGCCCTTCTGGAGGGAAACCAGCCCGAGGAACCTTCAACAGAAAAAATCCCGCGCAGGGGATCGGACCTGGGTAGCTTTGACTGAAAACTGAAAACATGTACATTATATAGCAGATTAACTGGACCATGACAAAATTGGACCACTGTAATAACTAAGACTGGTCGCTAACAAAAAAGGACCAAAACTGTAGGAAACATAAGAACAGCATGACAATCCCTCAGAGAGGGCAGAGCAAGAACCTGAGAAACAAGAAAAAAGGTCGAGTTATTCATCTGGGGCGACCTCCTCAACCCTGCAACCGAAGTCATCTGGTGCGCCTTGGGCGTGAGAACGTTCAGCATTGGGAAGGACCTTAGTAGGCGATTCCGTCTGAAGTGGTGGACCACGAGCCGAAACCTCTGGCATAACCTCCCTACGCACTCTAGTCTGAACCCTCGAGTCAAGCCACACAGCTGCCGGGTTGGCACCATCGACAGGAGCAGGATCTTCCGGAGGGATTTCAGGCGAGGGCTCTTCCATGAAAACCACAGAGATGACGACTGTGACTCTAGGTCGATTTAGGGCGCAATCGAACGAAAAAAGAGCTGTGTGAGACTGAGCGGGCATCGCATCCCCAGAGGGCGAGTCGAGCCTGCGACCAGAGCGTAATTGGCAGCCATGGAAGATATTGTCAGAGGGCAAAGAGATTGCAGACGGAGAAGTGGAAGAGGAGGGCAAGCGCCTCCTGGCGGAGCGAGAGGCGCCCCTCCTGCTACGCATCCTGTGCCTCAGTCGGAGCATACTTGCAACAGAGATAGAGCTGAAACGCTGGAACGAAGACGAGCTCACCAGGGTCGGCTCTGGAGGAATGCCCAGGACCAACGATGCTGAATTGCAGGAACCCGCAATGGAGATGTGAAGGCTCTCGTCAGGCTTCAGACAGCAAGTTTGGCGGCTCCTCTTCCCTGTGGTGGTGCGCTTGTTGGCGCAGTCCTCAACCGAATTACACAGCGAAATCCTCGGCGCGGGATCCATATCATATAGCCCTCTGTTCCTGCAGCCAACAACCTTCTGCAATGAATGAGCAATCTGGTTAACCTGGTGCGAATCGCCTTTGCGGCGTTCGAAAATACCTCTGCCATCAGAATTCATGTCGAGCGGCTTCACCATTACGATGGTCATTATGATCGATCGGGTGGTATTTACTGTGAGCAGGTGGTCGCGGATGGGTTGGCAGGTGGCCTCTCGTCCTAACGACCTCTGTCCCATCGCTCTTATGCACATAGCTGTCACCCGCATCCGGGGGATTTTCCTTTATCTTCTTACTATAACAATGTGTTTCTATTTATATTTCACTTTTATAAGACATTATTGTTATTGTGGTCTAAGTTATTTATAGCATTCAATAACTCATAATCACCCTTATGCATGATTAAACAAATATCCACTTTTGTAGCCATCCTAGTTTCTTTCATACTATCTTAATATGCATAAAAGTCCATACAAGCTTTAATTGTAAAAGAACACTAATTTTACTAGTAGTAGTTGAGTGTTGATAACAAATATTAGTAGAAATTTAAAATCCAATAATAGACTCAAATTCGAACAATGTATTCTCTACATGCGTATGAATTACCACTATCAAATTGTTTACAACTTAACAATAATATTCAACAAAAAAATCAAATGATGGATATTCCAATAAACTTATTACAATATACTAAATGGAAAATTCCACCAAATTATCATAAATTCAATTGGCATTCAAGTGGTTTCTTTCATATTTTTTTCTCTTAAACATATTTCCATGCTATCATAAACATCAAGGACAACCCCTTCCTTTTTAGATTCTTTCACTATCATATATTTTTTATTATTGACAAAGCAATTCTTACATTCATTTATTTCTCAAAACTATAAGCAATTCACTGCAACTACAAGAATTTTTCTTTTAATTCACTATTGAACATTATCATAAAAGTATGCATAAAAAGTCTAGTAGTTAATCCACACTATCACTATTTATTGTGTGAGTATTCAAAATTGTCCATAATAGAGTTTAATCAATGCAACAGAATTTCTACCTATATTTTATCAACATCTTACATTCATTTATTTCTCAAAACTGTAAGCAATTCATTGCAACTACAATATTTTTTCTTTTAATGCACTATTGAACATTATCATAAAAGTATGCATAAAAAGTCTAGTAGTTAATCCACACTATCACTATTTATTGTGTGAGTATTCAAAATTGTCCATAATAGAGTTATAGCATTTCTACCTATATTTTATCAACATAAGTATTCAAATGTCATAAACATTGTTATTCTTCAAAGCATTCATTAATATTATTGTTCTTCAAAGAAGAAATTAGCATTATTATGCATTTTTTATTAAATACAGTCTAGTGCATACGTTGTAATGTAGTTTCATTAATATCTTACCTAAGTTCTATCTAAAGAACATCAAACCTATAGTCGTTTTTCTTATGAATCTAAGAGGTACTAGTGCTACAACCTCACTCTGATACCCCTTGAAACATCCCTTGGTAGACCTTGTGAAAAATACAAAAGGTTATTTTTTTTTTTATCAAACTTTACCAACATGTAATATCCCACTAATGGCTTATCACATTCTTAATTTATCATTAGATAAAATCACCATAATAATGTGAATTAACCACATAAATGGATTAGCTATTTGTATACATGAATAAATAATAGTGCAACTACTTATCATAATGTAGCCTCTTGCAACTTTTCATCATTATCATTCTTCAATTAATGAAAGATTATTAATGACACATTGAATGATGTAATTTCCAATGTCATGTAAGGTAAAAACTTCATCAAGATAACCAATTAGTAAAAAAAAAAAATGGACACCGATATTACCATAAGGAAACAAAAATTTATTTTATTAAAAATTTTGTGAGGTAGTTCACCCCTAACTCAATGGAAGCACGGATTTCCATCCATTGTCCATTGTTGAAGTTTTACAAAAAAAAATTAATATTTAATTCAATTTTAATAACTATAGGGAATTATATTAAAAATGACGTCATGTTTTTCAAACACTTTACCCCACTATTCTTCAATCAAAATGTCTCCGTGGCACAATTGTTTACTACAGTAGGTTACTCATTGTAAACTATGGTTGATGATATTCCACTCTACATGCAACTCTAGTGATACATAATGACCTTATCACCTACAATATTATTAGTTATAATCCATCATTTTATTGTTGCAAAAGGGTTTATTTTACAAAATATCACTCCATTCTTTAAGAAAGTTACGATTATTTCCTGCAAACAATATTATGAGCCATCATAGAAATTTTAAGGGCCTAAAAAAAAATATGCCTAAAAGAAAATGTACAACCAAAATAAACTATATAAGAACCATTAGGATTCAAGATGATGATTTCAAGCATGGGGAATGATTCACCATTTTTGGAGTAAAAAAGTAAAAAGATCAAAAAATTTAAAAGAAATGTATTTTCAATTCGTATTTTTAAATTATCTCCCTACGATGTTACTTAAATTTCAAGTGCTAGCACTATTTGGATGAAAAATGTAATTCATCATCCAAGGAGTATCCATGTTGCATACTTTTGATGGAACCTTATAAAAAAAATGTGAAATACATGAAAAACTTGATTGCAATCACATTTTTTCATGTATTTTTCATTTTTCGTGTAGAAGGATCAATCAAAAGTATGCAAAATGGGTACTCCTTGGGTAAGTAATTAAATCCACATCAAACGAGTTATTCTGCTTGAAATTTGAGTAAATCATAGCGAGATAAATTGAAAAAATACCTTTTTCTTTTTCCCCACTAAAATTTGATGATGTAATCTAATCTTATTTTATTATTTCAACTATTATTTTATAATATTCCTTAGGAGAGCCATTTTAGACCTCAAAATTTCTCTAATGAACTTTGACATCATGATTATCACAAATATAAATTTATCAAAACCTAAAATATTATGAAATTTTCAAAAAATAAATAAAGTGAGAAAATATAAATCTCAAGTATTCAATCTCTACCAATTATCATGTCAAATCACTAATAATATTCCACACAATATGCCTCGTTCCATGGAGGCACTTTCTTTCACATTCATAAATTAGAGCAAAAGTAATATTTATTGTGGGCATTATGGCACTAGGGTTGCCCTTGATGATAGCCTACTACGATGTCTACCCTATATTGATGATTGATGCTTGATGTGAATAGAGCATGATAGTATGCTTGAAGGAACATTCCCTATCAATGTGTCTCTTATTTACCAACTTAATTGATGCGAGTTTTGGAATGAGGATGTTTCCTCGTGATTAGAAAAGTATTTTATGGGTTCTATATGAGCTTCACAAGTTCGTATATGGTCTAGAAGGATGGACAAGGATTTAAGCTACTTTAAGGAGGTTTTACAGATGGATGAGGGGAGGATGTCAACTATATGGAGGTCTTTATATGCCAATCAACTTGTCAAGGTTATAGGCATGGCATGATGACTTAGAGCATTGATATGATGGTGTAATCATTATAAAATATTGGGAGATGTTTTCAAGCATAGAGAAGCACATTCAGGTATTTTTGGAGCTGAGTTGACTATATTTTGGGGCTAAAATAAGGGTAACGTGGGATACGAGTGCACAGGGAGAATTTAAAATTAGGATTCCTTCACCATACCTACATTTACCCTGCCATGAATGCACTTCACGATGGATACAAGTTCGTTTATATCTGTAAGCGTAGAATTCCATCACTAATTTCTACCTATAGTATTGGAAATAATTTGATAATGACCTGAGGTATTTTGAGATTGAATTCCTATATAAGGAGGGTCGATCAAAGCCATTTGGTGTGCAATGGCTAAGAAATTTGTATTGGTTTTTTCTCTAATCAGGAGTGCACGAGGGAATAGGAGCATGAGGAGTCCTAAATCCTAGATATTTGATGTTTATTGAATGAGATAATGAATATGTTGTTGTAGGTATAATATGGCACATTTATATACATATGTTTTTGATGAATTTTCTGTCTTGTTCAAATTACCTTGTTCTATGCAGATGATGTCGTGATTATTTGTAGAGAAATGAATGTTGTAGATTAATAACAAGGATTTATTTGTAAATTTAATGGTGACGGGTTTTTTCCTATTTAAACATGTTAAGAATGATATGATGCTTTGATGATAGTAGGAGTACCTTAGTGACTATCACATCCTATGTTTAACTTTATGTCGAGTTCTTATATCAGTATATGCAGTGACGAAATATTATTTACAAGAAAAGGGTCTCTTATTATGCAGAGAGTGATTTGAATATGTGTGCATAAGATACAATGATAGTGTTTAGTTCTTCTTATTTTGTAGTGATTCATTATGCAAATATCAAGTTATGAATAATTGTTTTAATTTGTACAATACATGTGTGCTTGGTTAGGGCATGATTTGATATATTGTTTTCCAGAAATCTCACTATAATTGATTTATAAATCATGTGAGAGTGAGAAAGATTCGATTAAGGCTATCTATTTTTTTTTTGTTGCTTTTCTACTAAAGTTGATTGTCATCTATTTTTATGAGTATGTGAATTGTTGAGACATGCTTGACAAATGGAAATGGATATGATGATGTGATTTGAAATTTAATTGTTTGGGCTTGGTGCGACTTGGTATTGGCTTGGATTTTGGTAATGTGTTGCAGAGGGATGATAATGATATATTGAATAGTCAGAAATAATACGTACAATAGAGAAGATTTGGCATTTTTTAATCTTGACAAATAGAAACATCAGATCTTGGACATTGTACTTGAAATATTGTGTTGATAGTGTGTAGATGAAAGTTGAACTTAATTTTTGATGGGGTAAGCTATTACTTGGTTGATTTTGACAACTTACGAGCTGATGAAAGGGAATACATAAGAAATTAGAGAATTTATTTTAAAGCCACATAAAAAGGAAAAGTAAAGGAATATCCTAAAAATACAAGATAAATTTCAAATGAGGAGAAATCAAATTTTGTCAAAAAGTTGCAAGTGGGAACTAGTAAATTCAAAGATAAACTTCCCTTCAAATTTTTTTCTTGTGGAAGAGTAGGACAACATGAATCCATATGTCCATATAAAGAAAATCATGATAAGAAAGAAAAAGGAACGGATGTTTACAAGAAAATTACCAAAAATCAATTCTCTCCCAAGATTTTTTTTTATTCTAATGGAGACTGTCAAATCACATTTGATGACCAGAAGATACAAATTCATATTCTAACATTGCTAGTTATAAAATACTTATGGATCTTGAAGATCAATCAACTAATGAATCAAATAATTGTGGGGAATATGATTTAATGAAAGCATTGAAATAAATTGAAAGACTCAGAAATGAGAACAAAGAACTTTAAACAAAAGAAGGTAGTATTGTCAAAGAAATGAAATTCCTAAAGTCTCAATTAGAAGAAACCAATAGAATAACAAAAGTATTAAAAAAAAGCTTCAAGAAACGGAAATACATTGTGAAAAGTTATAATCACAAATTGCGACTCTAAGGGAAGATTATGGGAAAAAAAGAAAATGGGTAAAGTCATCTAAATCAATCACTAGAAAATATTATTAATGAACAATGCTTGCCTCTAATTAAGACAGTCATTGGATCCTATAGACCATTATATAAAATTGCGATAGTATGTCCCTGAGAACATTTTCTTCAAGCCTATGTTCATTATTGGACACCAAGCTCACCATGTCGACTACATTCAATCCCGAGATTGATGGCCATACATAGGTCGTCAAGAGGATGATCATGCACAAATTGCGCATATACAACTCCAAGCATAAACAAAAATATGATGAGATACTTCCCAATATGCAACACAAATACAAAAAATCTCTTCATATATTAACTGGATGAAACCCTTTTCAACTAGGTTTGGGATTTCAACCTTTGTGTCTAATTGATGTTGTCATGCCTCATGCGACTATACAAGCAACATCAACAAATGCACATTCCAAGGTTGATAAATCAATCAGGTTTATTGAATGCATCCAACACATCCACGATAAAGTTCATAACATCCTGGATAAATCCAATGCCAAGTAGAAACAATAACATGATCAACATTGCGTGCCATATAAGTTTCTAGTGGGTCTCAAAGTTTGGTTTAATTTGCAAAAAGAATGCCTTTCCGGTGCCCATAAGAAGCTATAAACTCTAAAACATGGGCCTTATACCATCAACAAGGTTATGGAAGACAATTTTTTCAAGCTTTACATTGCCCCATTCCTTGGCTTGCACTGAGTGTTCAATGTGGGCTGCCTTCGGTCATACTTTCCACCATTGGTGGACACATCAGAATATGCGAAATGACTAACACCAATATAGCTCTAGCTAGAATTCATGGACAAGACCAAAACTGATAATATCATGAATGCATACATCAAAAATGGTTTCCAACAGAGGATCCAACTGTATTGGGTTGTAAAAGCTAGCCAAATCCTGCACCGAGGCAAGTGGCTCATGAGGGACCAAGTTTAGTAGAATTTTCCCCATCTCATGGAGGTACTTAATGCAATGGGAACCATTGATTCCTAAGGGGTGAGCATTGATCCAGGTGGATATTTGTGGCCACCTACCTATTCCACTTGGAACCCCAACACTTTTTCTTTTAGTTTTCTTCATTGTAGTACAATTGACTATTTTTCGCAGTTTTTTGGGTCCTAAACTTCAAAAGTCATTTGAGGCCCTAAACAATGTTTTTTTTCAAAAATGGGAAAACTCTTAAATCGCTATAGGTTTTTAATTTTTTAGCCCTCGAATACATATTTCTAATGAGGTATCATACACATCAAACGAAGATCGTATGCCAAAGTTATGACCACGAGAAGTTGATGTACCAGCTAGCCCCAAAGGGGCCCACAAACATTTGGCAGTTCATCTCTGAGGGTTAGGTTTTTTGATGTTTAAGGTTTTTCCCTTATTTCTCAATAATAAAAAGGCTTAGGAGACTCATTGTAACACAATTCATAGGTATGTAGTAATCACATCTCTTCTTAGAGATAAGTTACCATTGCATGCAAACAATTCTTAGTATTTTTTTATTAAGGAATCAAAGTTCATTTTTTGTTTTAGCTCTTTGTTTCTATTTGAATTTTTATTTAATTTATTTCCTACATAAATTTGGATCAATATATTTCTTTATTTTTTCTTTGAAGAAAATGTTCTTAGGTTTGTGTGTGTGTGTGTGTGTGTGTGATTGTAAATATTTTATTAAGCTACATTTATAAGGCTTCAATAAGTAGTATGTTTGTCATGTTTCCAGCAGCTTTTTCTTGTCATAAGAGTCATATAAAACCAAGGATGGTGTTCACCTAAGGGGGAGGGTTTTGTAACAACTCCGGATTAAATTTCCATATAAATAAATTGACATTATAACAGAAAAAATCAAATGAATGTCTTGGGACATGTATTACAAAATAAATGAGGAGAAACACATTACATTGGGCTCCACTTGTGGCTAATTATTTACTGGCTATGGAAATTGGCATTGGCAAGAGGAAAAAGGAAATAAATGGAAAATTAATTATTACGGGTTAACAAGGACATGAGGAAAAAATTGCAAAAGAAATAAAGGAAAATGAAATACATTACACTTCATCAAGTGGGAAGAGGAAAAGAGAAGAAAAGGATAAAAATAGTAAAAGAATATGCATGAAAGGAAAAATGAAGAAAAAAAAATAAAAGAAAATTGGAGAGAGACCATTCTAGCATTCTCTTTGGGGAAAAGAGAAGAAGAGTATACAAAACACTACAACACTTAGACAAAAGTGAGAGAAAAGCACAAAAAAAGGAGCACAATATGACTTTGAATCATAACCAAGAACCAGGTTTTAACAACAACTAGCAAGGGTAGAAAATAATAGAGGAAAGAGAAGCCAAGAAGAGGATTTTTGCAGGTAATAGTGTGCATGTTTTGATTATCTTATTTTTATTTGAATGCATGGTTCATGTATTGTCATTTTTTTGGCATTGGAATGGAAATTTTCCTGGATTAAGAGTCATGTACAACCTTTGCTTATGCCATTTCCTGGATAACCATGATGTAGTGGGTTCCCTATTTGGTTGAGCTTTAGATTCTAATAGATTTTGGATCCTAGTTGAGGTGGTCTTAGGAAAATCCCAAGGGTTGAGGGTGGATATGGTTTTCTTTGGGTGATCCCTTGACAAGTGGGTGGATACAAGAAAAATGGTCTGGGTATGGTGAAGAAATTATAAGGCATCTAATCTTGTTTTGGTTTTTGTGATTTTTGGACCTAGTAATAGGTCAAATAGTTGTGGCTTAAGGGTGGAGGTGTTTTTCCTCTGGATTCCATGTTTGGTTATATTTTTTTTTATCCCATGTAATCCAAAATTCAAGCTTTTAATATGGCATGAAGTTGATTGGGATGGAATAAAGGACTGGTTCAACCTAATCTATGGTTGAGTGGAATGTGGATGTCCCTCATATGGTTGGTACTATGCATATGTTAATTTGTGTTATTCCTTAATGAAGATCAATGAGCACAATTTGTAAGATCCCAAACCTTAATAATTTAGCTAGATCTAGCACATATTCTAATGTTCTCAATAAACTTACATTCATTAAAAACCATGAACATAGATGGGATTTGGAAATGCGACCTTTTATTTATATTATTAACTGAAAACAAAAATATATTCCCACACCAAAAATATCTTAGCCTTTGCAGTGGCCTGCTCGTTTTCTCATTAAAAAAAAAACATGACTAAAGCACAATCGTGGAACCTGGATGGATCCACTAGACAAATTCACCACGGGTTTTCATCCCGGATCAATGCTAGAACTCGCCAAGCCAAGTTCTCAACCCAAAAATAATAAGATAGAGAATCCAAAATGATTCTAAATGCCTTGCTTCTATCTCCTTTTATAGGCTTGATAGACCTTATTTTATTATTTTTCCTTGGAAACCATCAACAAATACCATGGGCCAATACCATGGGGAAATACCACAATAATACCATGGATCGTTTTCTTCCACTTTGACCAAATCAAGAAAGGGAATATTACAAATCATATGGCCCAAATATTGCTTGTCCTCAAGCGATCCACTTCTATCGACAACAGAAGTATTTGTACATTAATACCAGAAAACCATGCAACCCGATGTACTATTATATTCCTCCATGTCGAATGGTCCTGAATGGATCCTCCGATACCTAGATCGCAAAAAATCCTCCGACCAATCCTCCCCTCAAGGGATTTACCTGGATCCCAAACAATCCTTTCCCCAATGGATTCTCTCGAATCCCAATGCCACCTAAATCCTCGGACCTGTGGGTTATGGTACCATTTCAGCCCTCCATCATTGCCCGCACCAAAGGGCCCAAGCTGCAATATGCGCTCGGCTGTGAATATCCTCCAAAGAATCAACTTATCAATAGAATACAAACTCATAATCTCTTGCCAATCCATACTTGGGGAGGGATGAATATCTACAAATCTACTATGTTGATGTTGTTCAATGCTCAATTCATGCTTCTCTACTTGGTTACCCAACATGATGCAGTTAGAGAACTCTTCCCTTCTCTTCCCAATGTATAAAGGTAGGTTGTTGGTAGTGTTTCAAGACTTATCTATGTACTCTTGTAGAGGGCTGCTCTGGAACTCCCAATCATACTCCTCTTGCTTCCTTATGAGGGATTTGAGTCATTCCTCAACACTAGACAACTTGGTCTTTGATTTAGCACATACCCCTATGAGTTCCTCAATTTTTTTGTTTTCCTGTAAGGCAGTGTCTTGGACTGTCCAGACTTTCTGCTTCAACAACATAATATCTGTCTTTAAATGCTTGATCCTTTCTTGAAATTCTTCTACTGACAATTCTAGTGCCGTGCTGACTATCTCTGTATTCGTTTGCACCCGATGCCCAACAACCGCATCTTCAACTTGAGCCTTTGAACAACTCTCTAGGAATGGTCCATTTTTCACATTATGTTTGTCATGTTGCTCCTCGTGATCATACTCATCATGCTGGTTCACTATGGGTGGATCCTCACTCAAATCTCCCAGGTCTCCTTCATTTGCGGAGACAATCTGTTCATCCCTTTCAACTGTCGAACATAGGTGCATTGGTGGAATTTTATCTATACTTGATTGTTCTTATTCTTCATGGATATTCCCCTGGGGATCTACGAACTCCATTGTATAAGAATCAACCTCATCAATGGAATTAGGTAGAATTTCCTCATGCACTTCCAAATGTTTGTCATCCTGCAAGCCTCCATGAATAATGTCATGATGTTGGTCACCATCCCGAAGATCAATATACCCATCTACAAAATATTCCCCATGATTTAAAGTAATATCCTCTTGTTCTGTCTTTTTTTCCTTCTTCTTATCACCTAGATAGAAATAGTTAAGGGCCCAAGGTCCCTTGCAGATAAAGCATAGTCCTCTCCTCCTTAGTTCATTCTTGCAGCAGATTTTGTTCTTGCTTTGATTATCATTTTGGTCTATGGAGATATGGCTACTTAAAGGACCATATAACCTCACTAGTACATCAAGGATTTTCTGGTTGTTTTTCAAAATTTCTTCAAGATGATCCATCTTCACATAGCAAGACAAAGAAATATACAAAAATGTATTCTGCCTTCTCACATTTTGATTTTGGCCCTGATGAAACTAGGTTAAGTTGGTGCCAGCAAAAGTATATAAATAAGACAACCTCTTGAAATAATATTTCAGCACTTGATTTGGACATATGCTGCCCAAATACACATTCCCTTTTACACAAGACAATATTCTGATTTCAATGTATGTGTAAACTCATCTCATGATGGCAGACTTTAGCAGGCCCCGAAATGATGCACTATGAAGGAATACGCTCAACAACACTGTATCAAAGATCTTTTTTTATTTTTTTTATTTTTTTTAAATTAAATCCTTACAGCTCCCAAACTAAACTCAAATTTCTGTTTATTCCCTTTTCTTTATAAATCAAACCCCTAAAAACAAATATCAATCCCTGTCATAATTTTCAAAACTATAAACATGGCTTAAAATTGTGATTCAAGTCCATTTACCCACTTTCATGCTCCAAATACATCTCTTGATAAAGAAAAATTAAACTTCGTTCTCAATGTTGTCGGCTGAACCAATCCTCCTCCTTGACTGTCCAGAAGATCAGATCAGGTTAGATCAATTTCTGCTCCTTTTGCAACGCACAAATTCTTCTTTCAATCAACTGAAAAATAAAACCAACTAGGGTGATACTCAATACCACAGAAGATCGGGATGTCTGCTAGGGTGAGAATAAATCCCACCGAAGTTTCCTACATAAAACCCTTAAGCTGGCAAGATGCATAGCTCTAATACCACTGTAAGATCCCAAAACTTAATAATTTAGTCAGATCTAAGACATTTTCTAATGTTATCAATAAAATTACATTCAGTAAAAACCATGAACAAAGATGGGATCTGGAAATGTTGCCTTTTATTTATATTATTAACTGAAAACAAAAATATATGCCCACACCAAAAATATCTGAGCCATTGCAGTGGCATGCTCGGCTTCTCATTAAAATAGAAAACCAAAACTGAAGCACAATCGTGGAACCTGGATGGATCCACCAGACAAATTCACCATGGGGTTTTCGTCTCGGGATCAATGCTAGAACTGGCCAAGCCAAGTTCTCAACCCAACATAATAAGATAGATAATCCAGAATTATTCTAAATGCCTCACTTCTATGTCCTTTTATAGGCTTGATAGACCTTATTTTATTATTTTTCCTTGGAAACCGTCAACAAATACCATAGGCCAATACCATGGGAAAATACCACGATAATACCATGGATCGTTTTCATCCACTTTTACCAAATCAAGAAAGGGAATATTACACAATTTTGGGTTTTATATGTTATTTATGTGACTGATTTTTCATGGATCATCTACTTGGTTAGTGCATCTTACATATATATTGTATTTATTCTTATATCAAGCGCTATTGTTATTGATCTGTATCATTATTTGACAAGTTATTGGATATTTGATATGGATGCATGATCTAATATTTGTTTTATTGTAGCTAGTATGAGAGGGTAGGAAGCTCTCTTGATGAACATCTAATGAAGCTAATGTAAACAATGAACAAAATATGCATTCATGACCTATAGGTACCATAGTCATAAAGTGTTTTTCTAAATGGATATTATGTGATGGGAAAGCATGAGTCACAACAAAGCCTAAGAACAAAGCATGAAAACTTGTATATATTGTTGAAAGATTTATCAAAAAGTGTGGGTAGTTAGCTTGAATTTTGGGCCTAAATTTCTAGAACAAAGTTTGTGGATGCACTCTCAGAACTCGTAATGTTGGTCGCAATCAGACTGAGAATGGGCTTTGCATGTGTGTGAAGGCCTCTAACCACACTCACAAGCCTGCATGCATGGAGCTGGGAAGTAATTTAGGTAAATAAGTGGTCTAAGCTCAGGGAAAATGGTCACTAGGGAAATATACCCTGATGGTAGTGTGATCATGTGTCTTTGGGTTTTTGTAGTCAATTTTGGACAATTCGGCCTCATTTCCATAACTACATCTTTGAATGTGGGTCATGCATAGTAATTTTAAACTCATATTTACCTTGGTAAGCATGTAAAAGTGGGTAGATTTGGGTTGGGGTTTTACACCATATTTTCCTTCAATACAATCTATACATCTAACCCATCATTAATGCATGTCACATCACTCATAATGACAGAGGGTAGCAATGAAAGGATTGTTCTAAAGGAAGGTTAAACCATTACTGATCTTGGAATTTCATTCTATTTCAAAAACTTCCTGGCTTATACCATGAATACTTGGTATTTTTATATCCAAATTTAGCAATTCATAAGAGTGTTTTCCATTAGCTCATGTAATTTCTAATTTCTCTTGGGGAAAAGGACCAAGCACCCCTATCATATCCTCCCCCAACTCTTTAAATTTTGATCTTGGATTTATTTGAATATTATGGTTCCATTCCAGTGAGATGAGGGCAAGTTGGAAGAGGACGAGATTTAATTTTAGTTTGTAATTATGATTGTACTCGGAGGAAATTATTCTTAGGTATATTTTAGTTTGGACTTTGGTTTTTTTGTTTCTAGCATTAAAATTGATGCTTAACCTCCCCTGCTTGTTACAGGAGCATTGAATTCTATCGAAATTTTCCTTTGCATTGTCAATGGTTTATTTTGGTTGGATATTTGGTTAACGAGTGTTGTAGATCTAATGTTTCTTTATTCCATTTCACATTTACCTCAATTGATGGGTGTGGTTCGGATAAATTTGGTTTTATATTGACCTATTACTTATACAAGTGTTGGATTTTCCTCATTTCTTTACCCTCCAAAATTTGGTATCGTTTTGTTACACATTAATTTGTCACCATGTTCACTTCTCATCCTTGATCCTAAAGTTCCCCATGACAAACCATGTGCAATGTTTCCACCATGAAGAAATATGTAAAGAAATCCCCTGGAGACTCAAAGAAAATGCCTTTGGAGATTACTGAAGGAACTTAGTCAAAACCCTAGTTTCTTGGGTCAGGGTATTTCCTAGTTTAATGCTTGAACTCATGTCAGATTGACAGTTTGGCTTAGCACTGCTAGCACTCTTATTTTTTGGAAAACTACGCCTATCCCTTTATGGCAGTGTTTCCTCAAATGGAGGAGAATATTTGACCTCTTCAAGTTCCAAGGTGGTGAGTTGGTTGTTAAATGGTGGTTTTAGGGTCAAGATCTCTAATTTTCGAGATTTTTGTTGAGCCCTTAGTTAAACAGAGAAGGGGGGGGAGTGAATCAGTTTAACACATACATGGACTTTTAAAAATTTTCTCTTAAAACTTATTTACACCTTCACTTCATGATCAACTTTAATATGTGAGAAATCTTTATTAGTGAGCAGAAAGTATCAAACATATTTGTTAATGTAACAACAGTCTTAATATGTGAGAAACAAGTATTAAGAAGATTAGATAAACCACATCAACACATAGACATCATGCACAGAGACACCAAATATAAGTGGAAACCCATGAAGGGAGAAAACCACATCTTATTAATGTTGTGATGCAAAGGCAAGCTCCAACTCCCTCTCACCACTGATTTTCTGTAGGCACCAACCTATAGGAGGCTCCTACCTCTATTCTGCAAGCTACAACTTGCAAGGAATCTCCAACTCCCATTAATTTTATGCAGGCACCAACCTGCAGGAGGCTCCAACCTCAGTCAGCTACAACTGACACTTTATCAAGCTACAACTTGATGTGGAAGCACCAACTCCCATCTATTTTCTGCAGGCACCAACCTACAGGAGGCTCCAACCTCAGTCAACTCATACTGACATCTATCAAGCTACAACTTGATAGGGAAGCTCCAACTTCCTTACTCTTTCAAAACAGAAACACTTGCTGATTTACCTTGAATATCAGCTCTGTTCTGTTCCATCTGCTCTACTGTTCATCTATTCTCATATCTACCCTGTATCATCTCTGCATCTTCTCAGATTCTCTATCAGCTTCTCCTTCTTCTCTGCTCAGCTCCTCTTTCTTCTCTACTTCACTGCTTCATTTCTGCATTCTCTTCACTCACTCTCTCTCTCTCTTCTAACTCAACACTTTTCATATCAAAATGATATTACTTATATAAATCCTCACATGACTATTTGTATTCCTCTAGGAATTCGAAATGGATGGTCATACCCCTTGGTCTTCTGCCTCCTCATTTCTTTTATCTTCTTACTTAGAAAATGTAACTGTAGGTATCAATTTAACATTACAGTGGGAATTTCTTTTCTTTTTTTTCTCGGAGACTTGCCAATGCATCACAAACAATAAAAACACTTAAAACATTTACATTCGAATTACAAAGTGAGTTCCAGCTCACTCATTCACCCTCTTGGCTAGCTGCACATTTGTCTTTTCTTTGACTGTGTTTTGTCTTTTTATGTGATTGTGTTTTAACTCTTTTCTGCTCTGTATCCTATTCTGTCCTCTACTGCGGTGTAATTGCTGTATACATGTAGCAGTGCTTTTGTATCAATGCCTTTTAGAAAAATACGTGACTACTGACTTGTAGCAAGTGTCTTGTTGATGTGGAACATTCCGCAAGCGGAACGGACATCACAATCATTGTATATTAAAATCTCCCTCCCGTCAAGCTGAGGCATATATATAAAGCCCACGGACCACACGGCACTTTTTAATACAATCGTAACAACTTTATGTTTTATGCACTCCAATTATATAACATGGACCTTTGGTGATTAGAACTATATTAATAGACCCTCGGCATATTTAATCACATATGCATATTCCATTATATGCACACCATAGTATCTCAACACATATAATATATGAAATTCGTCCATATGAATAACCCGACATCCACATATTTAAATTATATTATAATTAATCAAATGTCAAGACTGTGGTAATATATAATATAATTACGAGTTCAACTTTATTTTCGAACATGATCACCAAGGTTGCCGCCTTATATTACTACCCGGAGTCCATTGCACGTATCTCCGACTTTTATATTACCTCCGGACGTTATATTAAGACCATAAAATGTCGAAAACCATAATTAAACCAATTCATTTATATATATGACTCCGCCAGGCACCACAATTCAGTCAAACAACCAATCCACGGAACGCACCGTACCTGGCTTAATCTCTGTGCGCTTTTATTAAACCTCGCGCATCTTCGTTTAATGATCTCCGTCTGATGCTCCTCCGCCAGATCGACGGTTTATATCCATTTTGCTTGGCGTCTTTGGTCGGTGTATAATGCGCAAAATTGCAAGTTAAACAGTGGCTTCCAATACCGCCTATGCCACGTGTCACGAAGTCTATGGAATCGCTGCGATTTCTGCAAAACCACCTTACAGTCGAAAGGTGGTGCGGAATTGGGAAATCTGCCTCCGTGAACCCGCTCGTGGTTTCAGTCCCCTCATGGTTCCTCCGGTCAAGGTTCCGGTTCTCCTTTATTATTTATATATTTTGTTACGACTATGGTTCTGCCTTTGACTATGGTTCCGCCTCTGACTATGGTTCCGCCTCCATTCATACTATAGTCATACACGGTTTCCTGTTATAAAAGGTTATTTTATACTCTAACGCAGAGTTCCACCATACATAACCCTTGCACCATACATAACCCTTGCAGAGTTCCACCATACATAACACAGTTTCGTTTATTCTTATGCAGAGGTTTATTATGCATTTCTTATAAATACTCTGCTATAGTGTCTCATTCATACAGAATTCTCGTCACACGGTTTGTATATTCTCCCCACAAGCACATACAGTTTGGACAGTTACACTGGGACAATTTCCTCATATGATTCGACCAAGAACACATAAAGTCACACATGGAACTTAATCACAATTCTTCATAAACAAATATATGTATATATGTTTCTTGTACTCCAGCCCTGTTCTGCCATTTAAGCAATACTCCAACTCATCCCCAAGCATATTAAGTCTTTACTACAGATTTAGTCTATCATTGATGAATAATTGCTCAATAATTCATCTGAAAACTGTATTAAACCCTTAATTCTTAGATAAACCAATTCTTCTTCAATTCCTCTGTTTGTTCTGCTACCTCTGCTACTTCTCTGTCTCTTTTGCCTTATGGATAGTTTAGGTGCTGCTCCTATCTTTACCTATTCCATCTCCTTTCCTTTGCCATCAATGACAACATTTCCAACAGTCTCCTCCTTTGGCATTGATGGCAACACCCCCACTAATAATACTATGCTTCTTCTGCTTTTCTTTTAGAAGCCCATTTTTGTTTTTCCTCCCCCTTTGACATCAATGGCAAAGGGTTGCTCATTTCCTAGTTTTCTTTCTGCATTTCCTCTCTCTGAGTTATGTTTAGGCCCTCTTCTGCTTACTTTGTACCATTCTACTCTAGACTGATGTACAAGACTTGTTGAGAGAACACTTTGAGGATTATTGGACTTGAATATACATTGTAAATTGATACAATCCAAAGCACAGTCTCCTTTTACTAGTATAAGGCTGAAAGTGAGGATAATGATCCTTCATAGAACACATTGTACCAGCTTTATTTAATCAGAGATGTATGATTGGATCAAGAATTAAAATACTGAGAAGGCTTCAAATATGCTTCTGTCTCTGTCTGATGTAGTGAGTTAATATATTTTTGTTGAAGAAGATTGTAGATTGAATATGTCTCTTCCTGTAATATTCATCTGCAATACCACACCTGTTCAATTATGAATATTATGCCAATATATCTTTTATTGCTATGGTACACCTTTCCTACCTATTGTTGATGACATGAACTAGGATGCTGACAAGGATATTACTTTTAAATACTAAAAGGTCCTTGTTGCTGTTGTGAACAATGAATCAAACCAGAGTTTACAGCTTATTATAAGAATAGGCAATATCTTTCAATATTAGAGGCCAACTGACTTTCCTTCTTGTACAATGTGCTTTCAAAACAAACCCTTCAATGCATTGGTCAGTTTCACTTATCAACTATGCAGTTTTATTTATGACATAATGGTATGTATGTCAATAATCAATCTCTATTTAAAGGTGGATTACCAGTAAATCCTTTGTGCTGAAGTAGGATTTAGATGATTTTAAAAAAAAAATTTGAGCTTCAGATGGTAATCACAGTTAGTCCTTTACTCTTCAGATATTTTGACTGTTCTATCAAAATGAACTTCCACAAAAGCATAGTCAATATGTTTAATTGAAAACTCAGCTAACAAACTTCATCCAATTTATGAACAATCTTCAGATAGAGGCCTTGAAGATATATGTACTTAATTCAGGAAGGCATGCAATTATATATATAGAAACAGATACTGCTGCAATGCATAATATAATCCTTCAAGTGTAAACCTAATGTTGATCCTTTAGCACTGCTACTGACCTTTTCATGTTGAATGTAGATAACCCTGGGAATTTTACCTTGATGCATTCTTGCCATAGTCCTTTGATCCTGTGGACCTGTATCATACTACTGCTCCACTGATAATGCTTGGTAATCTGTTGATAAGCATGCTACTTGTACCTAACCATCAATTGATATTATTTTGATAAACCATGCTGATATTTCACTTTTAGCTTGCACATTTACCCATAATTTAAGACTTCCTTCATAAATTATTCTATTGAGCTTTCCATTGTTCACCTCAATAGTCATTAATATCCTCAATTTGATCTTTTAATCATTAACTATTTTCTTATTCTGTCATTATGTTCAAAGGAATGTCACTGCATTTTCCTTTGCTATGACAATTCCAGAATCATTGCTGCTTTATATTGCTTTATATATACCACTTCAACTGTTCTGACATGATGATCTTCAGAAGGACATCTTCAATTTCTATACTATGAGTCTTCATGGGCTGATTACTCAGAGATTTGTCACTTATTTGACTTCATTCCTCCAAGGAGACTTTTCATAGATCAATTATGTACTGACATCAAGATAGAAGACTCTTTTCTTACTTAATCTTCTTAATGTGATTCATTGTTAATTCTAGTAGAATGATACACAATGTGATCAATAATTAATGTGTTGATGTCTTCCAAGCTTACATGTTCATAGCTGATGTTCTCTCTACCACCAAGGCTTCTTACTGTCTTCTCTTCTTTCATCAATTTGTCTGCTACTTAATACTTCAGATGATCTTCTTCCTCTATAGTCTTCTTTTAGAGAAATTTTCTTTCCCTTCCTAATCTTATAACTGTTTTCATTCCAAGGAGCTCTTCTCAGGCTACTTTCATGGGGTCTATATATGAACTGCTCTCCCCCTGGGATGTAGCTTCATATTTGTCACTAGATGGATTTGAGCTTTGTTTCCTAGAGCAGCTCCCCCTGAGACTATGAAGGATTCATTATGTTATTGAGGTAATAGGCTCCCCCTTTCTCTTTTCCTTCCATACTTTATTGGGGTTCTTCATAATGTCTACAATTCTTTTAAATTCATAGTTTTGTTTGATTTGCTTTGATTTCATCATATGTCTAGAGTTCTTTAAAATATATGGCAGATTACAGTCCTTTGCTTTGTGGCCAAGCTTGAGGCATACATAACATCTTATTTGACCAATGTGCATTTGAGCTGATGTATAATATTTTGTTTCTCTTCTTGGATACATTTTACAATCAACAGTTTTATGTCCAAAATTATTGCATGCATAACAATAGCCATGGAAATGATTTGTGTACCTGGTGAAAGATTGTTATTTCCATTTTCTTGCTTGAGGGATTCTTCTCTTTTGCTGCATCCTTTGCTGATTGGACTGAATTGGCTTTGTCTTGCAATATGTTGCATTATGTCCTTATTTGTGGCAGGAAAAACATGTGCTATTTTTCATAGGAGGGAGGAACCTCCTTTGACATCTTCCAAATTTGTTCAATACATCCTTAGGAGCATATGAGCCTTCAACACTTGATTGTTTCATCTTCTCATTCTCTGTTCTTTCATTTTGCTGCTTGATTCTATTTGTTTCTCTGTAACTCATGTTCTTGCTAGATTCTATTTTTGTAGGAATCTGCTGAGTTGCTTCATTTTCTTTTACATCCTTTACAAAGATGATTTTCTTGTTATCTTCTACCTTGGACTTACTAGTTTCTCCTTCATATCCTATCCCAGCCTTTATGAGAGATGACCTTTGTGCATTTAGAATCTGATCCAACTGTCTAGAGCCTTTCATTAGAGGTGTATTCATTAATAGTTCTCTTTGGGATTTTTCTAAGTTCTTTCTTAGGCTCAATACTTCTTCTTCCAATCTTTCACATTCCTGCCTTTTCTCTCTCATTTGTTGCAGCAGAGTGTCTTCTACTTTCTTTGCCACTTCAATCTATGTCTTCAGGAAAATAATTTATTTTCTATCTTCATATTCTTTCTCATCACATATTTGTACCAATCTCTTAAGGTCTTTGTTTTCATTCTTGAATCTTTCTGTTTCAGTCAGAGTTGTGTCTAGTTTGGCTTTTTCTTCAACTGCGATTTCTTCATGGTTCTTACTGCCATTCACACTAGCAGGTACCTCATTTGATTGAATATTTTCCTGTTGACCTGAATTTTTCTTCTTCTTAATTCTCTTATCCTTCTTGTCAGTGCAGTCCTTAGTTTCTACTCCATGTATGAAGTGCAATCTATCCCATATTTCTTTTGCAGAGGTTAAATCCATTATCAACTCAAGATATTTGTTATGAAGATTGTTATATATCACACTTTTTTCCTTGGCATTCGTCTGTTGTTCTTTCACCGTGGGGGAGTCTATGCAGTAACCATCACAAACAAGCTTCCATACCTCAGGTTCATCAGCCATTAAACCTGTCTTAACCTTATCTCTCCATTCAGGAAAGTTTGTTGTATTTAGCACAGGTACATTTTGATAGTCCATGACTCAACCATATCTCCTTCAAGATATTAAGCTTACACCAAAGGAACCTGCTTTGATACCAATTGTTGAACCCTTAGTTAAACTAAGAGGGGGGGGGGGGGTGAATCAGTTTAACACATACATGGATTTTTAAAACTTTTCTCTTAAAACTTATTTACACCTTCACTTCATGATCAACTTTAATATGTGAGCAATCTTTATTAGTGAGAAGCAAGTATCAAACAGATTTTTTAATGTAACAGCAGTCTTAATATGTGAGCAACAAGTATTAAGCAGATTAGATAAACCACATCAACACATAGACATCATGCACAAAGACACCAGATATAAGTGGAAACCCATGAAGGGAGAAAACCACATCTTATTATTGTTGTGATGCAAAGGCAAGCTCCAACTCCCTTTCACCACTGATTTTCTATAGGCACCAACCTACAGGAGACTCCTACCTCTATTCTGCAAGCTACAACTTGCAAGGAAGCTCCAACTCCCATTAATTTTCTGCAGGCACCAACCTACAGGAGGCTCCAACCTCAGTCAGCTACAACTGACACTTTATCAAGCTACAACTTGATGTGGAAGCACCAACTCCCATCTATTTTCTGCAGGCGCCAACCTACAGGAGGCTCCAACCTCAGTCAGCTCCAACTGACATCTATCAAGCTACAACTTGATAGGGAATCTCCAACTTTCTTACTGTTTCAAAAGAGAAACACTTGCTGATTTACCTTGAATATCAACTCTGTTCTGTTCCATCTGCTCTGTTGTTCATCTATTCTCATATCTGCCCTGTATCATCTCTGCATCTTCTCAGATTCTCTATCAACTTCTCCTTCTTCTCTGCTCAGCTCCTCTTTCTTCTCTACTTCACTGCTTCATTTCTGCATTCTCTTCACTCACTCTCTCTCTCTCTTCTAACTCAACACTTTTCATATCAAAATGATATTACTTATATAAATCCTCACATGACTGTTTGTATTCCTCTAGGAATTCGAAATGGATGGTCATACCCCTTGGTCTTCTGCCTCCTCATTTCTTTTATCTTCTTACTTAGAAAATGTAACTGTAGGTATCAATTTAACATTACAGTGGGAATTTCTTTTCTTTTTTTTCTCGAAGACTTGCCAATGCATCACAAACAATAAAAACACTTAAAACATTTACATTCGAATTACAAAGTGATTCTCAGCTCACTCATTCACCCTCTTGGCTAGCTGCGCATTTGTCTTTTCTTTAACTGTGTTTTGTCTTTTTATGTGATTGGGTTTTAACTCTTTTCTGCTCTGTATCCTATTCTGTCCTCTACTGCGGTGTAATTGCTGTATACATGTAGCAGTGCTTTTGTATCAGTGCCTTTTAGAAAAATACGTGACTACTGACTTGTAGCAAGTGTCTTGTTGATGTGGAACATTCCGCAAGCGGAACGGACATCACAATCATTGTATATTAAAATCGCCCTCCCATCAAGCTGAGGCATATATATAAAGCCCACGGACCACACGACACTTTTTAATACAGTCGTAACAACTTTATGTTTTATGCACTCCAATTATATAACATGGACCTTTGGTGATTAGAACTATATTAATAGACCCTCGGCATATTTAATCACATATGCATATTCCATTATATGCACACCATAGTATCTCAACACATATAATATATGAAATTCGTCCATATGAATAACTCGACATCTGCATATTTAAATTATATTATAATTAATCAAATGTCAAGACCGTGGTAATATATAATATAATTACGAGTTCAACTTTATTGTCGAACATGATCACCAAGGTTGCCGCCTTATATTAATACCCGGAGTCCATTGCACGTATCTCCGACTTTTATATTACCTCCGGACCTTATATTAAGACCATAAAACGTCGAAAACCATAATTAAACCAATTCATTTATATATATGACTCCGCCAGGCCCCACAATTCAGTCAAACAACCAATCCACGGAACGCACCGTACCTGGCTTAATCTATGTGCGCTTTTATTAAACCTCGCTCATCTTCGTTTAATGATCTCCGTTTGATGCTCCTCCGCCAGATCGACGGTTTATATCCATTTCGCTCGGCGTCTTTGGTCGGTGTATAATGTGTGAAGTTGCAAGTTAAACGGTGGCTTCCAATACCGCCTATGCCATGTGTCACGAAGTCTATGGAATCACTGCGATTTATGAAAAACCACCTCACGGTCGAAAGGTGGTGCGGAATTGGGAAATCCGCCTCCGTGAACCCGCTCGTGGTTTCAGTCCCCTCATGGTTCCTCCGGTCAAGGTTCCGGTTCTCCTTTATTATTTATATATTTTGTTACGACTATGGTTCCGCCTTTGACTATGGTTTCACCTCTGACTCTGGTTCCGCCTCCATTCATACTGTAGTCAATACACGGTTTCTTGTTATAAAAGGTTCTTTTATACTCTGACGCAGAGTTCCACCATACATAACCCTTGCAGAGTTCCACCATACATAACACGGTTTCGTTTATTCTTATGCAGAGGTTTATTATGCATTTCTTATAAATACTCTGCTACAGGGTCTCATTCATATGGAATTCTCGTCACAGGGTTTGTATATTCTCCCCACAAGCGCATACAGTTTGGATAGTTACACTGGGACAATTTCCTCATATGATTCGACCAAGAACACATAAAGTCACACATGGAACTTATTCACAATTCTTCATAAACAGATATATGTATATATGTTGCTTGTACTCCAGCCCTCTTCTGCCATTTAAGAAATTCTCCAACTCATCCCCAAGCATATTAAGTCTTTACTACAGATTTAATCTATCATTGATGAATAATTGCTCAATAATTCATCTGCAAACTGTATTAAACCCCTAATTCATAGATAAACCAATTCTGCTTCAATTCCTCTGTTTCTTCTGCTGCCTCTACTACTTCTCTGTCTCTTTTGCCTTATGGATAGTTTAGGGGTGCTTCTCCGTCTTTACTCTCCTTCGCTTTCATCAACAATGACAACATTTCCCAACAAGTATGCATATGACACATGATGACACATAACCGAAATGTACTATGATGACCAAGTGTGCTCGACCATTGGAATTATGACAAGATACCACTTATCCCACCATTAGTAGAAAAGACAAAGTTCATAGCATTTTCGAGTTATTGGGAGGGAAAAATTGCTACGAATCGTCAAGCACTTTCGTAACGAAAAATAAAAAATTTTACACTAAATATGTTGTGGACTTTAGAAAAAGTTTCCAAGTGTCACAAAATGACCTTCATTACCCATGAAAATCAGATTTTTTTAAATTTACCTTGATAAGTCATCTATTACATGACAAATTACCATTTAGACCCCTTAAACTATGAACAATATTTCAAATTTGATGAATTTAATGACCTTATTTCATCCTAATGACCTAAACTATCTTAACTAAGACAAACCTAGTTGTTATCAAGGATAACACCAGGTAACATGCGCTCTCCATTTGCCTCGCCTGCAATTCTGTCCTAACCCTAGTACCATTTAGCATGTTTCTTTCCTTTTCCATCAACGTATTTCTCATTCTTTCAGACAACTTCATTTTTTAGAGGTGTGTATGGAGTAGTATTTTTCGTGCTATACCACACTTCTTATAGAACTCTTCAAATTCCTTCTTGCATAATTGTCCTCCATAATTTTTTCCTCAACACCTTTATCTTCTTCTCTCGTATGGTTTTCTTCCAAGGCTTTAAATTCTTTAAATATTTCAAAGGCTTCATATTTCTTCCTCGTGAAATATATCCATGTATTCCTGGAGAATTAATTTATAAATGACACATAGTACACGTACTTACCCAGTGATGGAACCGACACGAGTCCAAACACATCATTGTGCATACTTCCTTTGGTTTAACCAGAGCTTCCTCTTTGCCCAATCTCATTTAATTTCCATTCCCAAAATATGGTTTGCAAAACCAAGATCCTTCATATTTAATTTGGAGGAAAATTCGGTCTTCAAATCTTGGATAATTTCGTTGTCATTTCCAATAAACTACATATCATCCACATCCAAGAACTAATAAATAAAAAGGTCACCGATTAATTTAAAATACACACGGTGATCCTCTTTGATTCTTGTGAAGCCAAATCCTCGTATATATTCATCAAATTTCTAATTCCACATCATTAGTGATTGTTTTAACCCATATCGAGACTTTTTTAACTTCGCATACCCAGTCTATTTCTTACCTTTCACCGCAAATATTTTTGGTTTCTTCCTCTACATATCTTCTTTTAGATCCCCATGAAGAAATTTGTCTTCACATCCATCTATTCTACATCAAGATCAAAACCAACATCAACGAGATAAAAGTAATCCAAAGAGAAGATAACTTGGAAACAAGAGAAAAAAATATCACCGAAATCAATTCCCAACACCTACGAATAACATTTTGCTAGCAACCGAGCTTTATAGTTCTCCACCTTCCCTTATAAATTCATATTCTTCTTAAACACCCATTTTTTTCCAATGGGTTTCCTTCCAACCGTAAATTCCACTAGATCCCAAGCCTCACTTTTTTCCAAAGTTTCCATTTCATTAACCATGGCCTCTTTCCATATTTTTTGTATCATCCGAATCCATTGCCTCTATGAAAATTATGGGATCATTTTCAAGTAATATATAACACAAAAATTCGAACAAAAATTAGATGGACTATACCTCTCTATACTCCTTCTCTCTCAAATCGATCTTCTCAAAATTGGATTTTATGGCTCTTCCTCTTTTGATTATTGTTCTGATGTAGAGTCTATTTCCTCCTCCGTTAGTTCAAAATCTATCTTCTCAAGTTTATTTAGTAGGAATTCATGCTCAATAACATATTTCACCTCTCTAAACACCACATATTGATTGTACACAACCTTATTTGTTTCTTGGTTCCAAATCATATAACCTCTTAAACCATCCTTATACCAAATAAAGATGCACCTTTCGGATTTACTCTCCAACTTGGTTCTTTTCTCCTTTGGAACATGTACATATGCATCACATCCAAGTACCCTTATATGTGAAAGAGAGGGTTTCTTACTAGTCCATACCTCATTTGGAGTCTTATCCTCCAATGTTGATGAAGGTGATTGTTAAGCCCCAAGATTGTGCTTTCTTTCATCTTACTTTACCTCATTTTCCTTTCTCCATTGTTATCCCGTGACCCAAATGATCAATGAAATTAGTTAAAATTACTTTTAGAATGATTAACATGGCTAACTTTGGCTAAGTTTTTTGATTTTGTCATTGTAATGCATTTTTACCTGAACTATGCACGAATGCGGACATTCCGTAGCTAATCGGCAATTTTTGCAGCTTGTCTTCACATTCACAGCATGTTCCAGTGTCCTCTCGGAAAATCTGCATGGGTATATTCCACATTATGTCCTCATTGTTCGTTGCTCACCATGAAGACGAACCGAATTCGACGTGGTTTTGGTACGTGGGAACTCATTCAAGGAGGCGGACTTCTAATAGACTGTCTCTAGTCCAGGATGTTCTTTGTTCCTTTACGCTTCCATCTTTAGAGTCCTAGTATTGTCTTTGATAAGGAAAGACAATGATCCCCGCATTAGTTGCAAGTTCTCGTATGTAGATTTGTTATAAAAGCACTCGGGAAACCGAAAGACAAGCTCTAGATTTTGCTTAGATTTCATGTATTGATCTATCTTTATATCCGAAGACCAGACTTACTCGTTTCAAGTTATTTTCCTTTAATGAAGAAGACAGACATTGCTTTGAATGCGTTGAGTCGATTTTGAGTTAGATTCCGTCCGGTGGTAGAGGGCCCCCGCCTCTGCACGCTTTACTTTCGTAATCTAGATAAGTATCTTAGTCGTTTTCACGCTTTTTGAAGTTTGAGTTCATAATTAATTTCATTAGCCACTATAGCTATACTTGTTCTAAAAAAATCTTCCAAAAGAAGAAACTCTTCCAAAAGATCATGATAATGAATGAAATGGGCACGTAGTGTTGTAGGATTTATTTGTAATTTCTTTTTGTTCATTATCACGGAATGTGAACTTGTACGTACTAAGAAAACTCCCTTCAAAAAATCCCTATGATGTCTAAGGCATGACTGTGATACTAAATGTTTCAGTTGTTTGTTTGCACTAAGTAGCATAGTCATCTAATCTTAAAATCAGCTTCTTCCAAAATATCATAATGATGGGTAGGAGATAGTTTGTGATGTCTTTCAGTTTTCAATTACTTTCACTTTATGTTTGCATTTGCACCGAATTGTACAAACCAAGATTGTTCTAGCAAGCTCTTCCAAAATACCATTCATGATGGACAAAACAAGTCGTAGAATTCACCGATTAATGCATGATAACTTAGTTAGGGTACTCCGAGTCAAATTGCATTTCGCTTCTATGCTCCCGTTATTTTGTTTTAAGTTTGATAATGGCTTGTTAGTTCAACACCGTTTTAGACTAGTGACATCTTAGTTCGGCTTAGCCTAGCTCATTGTATTCTCATTCCACATCTAGTTGTCATCCATTGCATATTAGATTACATTAGTTGTTAAACTTAAACAATAGCGGCCTTCATTATTTACAAAATCTCTTTTGTTCTAAATCCATAATTGACTCATAATCATAAGAATAGAAGCACAAAGTATCATCTCAAGGCCTCGAAGTACTCTTTTGCAACTTCTTTTCCACTTCATAAAATAGTACTTTCCTCAAAAGACTACTTTAAAAGAAATCTATAACTTTTGAATAAGGTTTAGTGATGTTAAACTAAGTTGCAAAATAGAATTAGGAGCTAGTCTTAGAGTAGAAATCTTATGATGTTACCAATATTTTTTTCTCCAAATATGTTTCAACAAATCTTTAATCATGGGTAAAATGTCGTATCATTATAAGTCGATTGTTTAATTGTTTAGTTAGGAGAATTTGTAATAGCCGAATGACCATTTCTCAAGTTCTTCCAAAATACCTTTAGTGAAAGAATTGGACAAGTTAAGTTTATGTTTTGATTCATTTTCTTGAAGTCATTATCAAGCTTTGTATTCTCGCTTAGTCATAGTTTAGGTTTGATTCTGTTTCGCATTTGCATTTGCATTTACATGTCTGTCATCAACCAATTAGGCTTCACTCGTTTTTTAACAAGTAGCTTCTTCCCACTAAGCGTTGTAGTCATTTTCTTGTGAAACATAAACAACCATCAAAAGACCAAAAACATCATAAATCATCATAAAATACTAAAAAAATCATAAAACACTAAACACAACGTATTAGGAAAACAAACACCTAGGCACAAATAGTGCACTTCACTGTCAAAGCAGGCACCAATCCCTTTGGTTGACAATTAAATGAACTCAATTTAGGAGACTAAGTTGAGCACAAACATTTTGGGCGCCATTCTACGGGAAGTGAAAACTAGGTAACTTTTGTTTCTTAGTTCCCCAAAAACAATTATAGCGTGAGAGAGAGAGATTCAAGGGGGTAGATTCATAAGCAAACAGAAATGTAAATTTGATTCCTAGAACACCACTTGTTTCACCTACACCAAGAGCTAGTACACCTTTCAACTCGCGACCCATATTCCATCCTTATCGATCCCTGACTTCTAGAAGACTAAGATCAGATATCCCATTAGAGAAACCCTCCTTCATCCACCGAACCCTCGCCTTGAAGAAGATCTAAAGACTCATAGGGGACACAAACTTTTCCACTTCCACAGGAGAGTCAATCATGGCAGAAGAAGGGGGAGGAGGAGTCTTTAATGGATAACACACATTATTTGGAGGTAGAGGTAGAGGTAGAGGAGAAGGAGGTAGAGGTGCAGATGGAGGAAGAGGTAGAAGAGAAATAGGAAACTCTTTGGGTTTCCTATAATTGATGAAGAAACCAATACAACCATGAAAAACATTTCACCCTCTATCCCTTTCCAAACTTCTATGGGATTAAAGCTGAAGATCCCGAAACCTTCCTATTTGAATTTTTAAATCTTGTGTAGAACTTATGACTACTTACAAGATGCTCAAAAACTTAAATTATTTCCTTCAACATTGAAAGGGAGCGACATTGAAGTGGTTTATGAGTTTGATCAACAGTCTATTAGGACATGGGAAGATATGAAACAAGCATTTCTAGAGAGGTATTTGGATTATTGTATGTCGCCAATCATAAGGATAGTGTTTAAGATGTTACAAAAGAAGATGAAAACTTGGAAGATTTGTTGAGAGATTTCATTACAACATCAAAAGAGCAAAAATGGAAAACTTAGATCAAGACACCTTAAAAGCTCTTTTTGTTGAAAAAAATTAGGGATGAATGGTTGGATATCCTTAACATGATGGGAAAAGGGGATATATCATGACTCACATTACACTGATATACACCGAGTTATGTATCAAACTTTCAAGAGGTAAATCTAAAGCTCGTAAAAGGTCCACGAGATCCTGTCTCTTGCAAGGGCAAGTAAGTCTGCATTTCTCGGGGACGGGTAAGTAGATCGAAATAGGACATATGCTTGATGATTTTAAATGCTGACATCTTAGGGAGTCTTAGTGAACAAATAGACACCCTTAAGATACAAAACAAGCAAAAGGCCGAATCGATGCCTTGGCAATCTTTTTGTCCCAAATGTAGAAAGAAACATGCCTTGAGAGAGTGCCCTTTGGATGTAAAAGTTGTAGAGACCTCGTGTCATTTGTTCTCGAAAAAACATGAGACCAAGAATTGTCCTTCTCTTCCCTGGTCTCAAAGTCGTTCTTTCAGAGAAGACTCCCACGCATTCCACAGAATCTCTTAATTTTGTCTCTAGAAGACCTTGGCGGGGACCTCAAACACAAGGATTCCACGATCAAATGTATAATCAACCTCCACCTTGGAATTCTTGCAGCAACCTTGGCCTCAATTTCAAAATCAATCTCAAGCTTGGGCACGAGGAGCACAAAATCCCTTTTGGAAGATACTCTCGTCACTATCAGTATCCACCATCCTATCCACCATACCCACATTTTTATCCTCGAAAAATCCTCAACAAAATTTTTCAACAAAAATCCTCAAAAAAAATTTCAACAAAATCCTCAACAACATCATCGAACCTACCACATCAAAATCAACCACTTCCATTACCATTCCTCAAAAAGATCAAATCAATTGCCCGCTCAACCCATGCCAAACCCCAATAATAAAAATTCTCAGAACACATACATGATAGAAGGCCAACAATTTCCAACTTATTGTAATTACTCCTTTAGACCTTAGTGATGTTCAACTTAGGTCCGGAAGAATACTTGAAAAGAGGAAACCTTCGATGATCATACAAGAACAAGATAACTCGAGGAAGACTCTCTATCGAGTGAATAAAAGTCTTGAGGAAGACACATCTTTTCAAGACCCAAACACCGAAAAAATAAAGCAAAAAGATCCAATAATTTCAACTCCTGTATTAGAGCAACCATCCACATCTACTTCTATACCTCCCTTTCCGTAAAGATTACAAATTGATAGAGGTGTGAGACAAAACCAAATTATGGTGCGTAATTATGATTTCCTAGATGAGCCGAGAAATGTTTGCATTAAAATTCCATTACTACAAGCCATCAAGGAAATTCCAATTTTAGCCAAAACAATAAAGGAGTTGAGCATGAAGAAAACAAGAAAAAAGAATAAGAGAAACAAAGAAAATTCAACTGGCAGGAAAAATAGCAGGACATTATGATGGGCAATATTGCTATTCCAAAGTATCTTGACCCGAAAGAATCCAGTTGTTAAAATTCACATCAATGGAATTGAAATCCAAAACACACTCATTGATTTAGGAGCAGACGTATCAATATCATGAGTAGACAAATCATCGATAAATGAAACTTCCTAATCTTCTCTTTACACCCACATTATTGCAATTAGCGGACAGATCCGTGATCAAACCGGATGGAGTAATAGAAGACATTTCCGGTATCCCTAGATTTCTTTGGGAGTACCCTGTGGATTTCATGATCCTAACTCCTAAGAATAATCTAGGAGGACATCCTATTATATTAGGAAGACCTTGGTTGGCTACAGTCTGATGCTTTTATTAGTTGTAGATCCGATGATATGTACATATCCGATGGTATTTCAACTAAGAAATTCAATTTATATCCTCCCAGCTAGGACAATTACGCATCTAGATGACACTCAATGGATAGAGGATGAGAAGATTTACAACCTCTCTTCACAATTTCAGAAATTAGTGAAGATAATCAAATTCCCGAATACTTTAGAAAACTTTGAATCACTCTCCCGAACACAAACATGAATCATTTCAAGAGGATCCAATATTGAGTTTTTGTCATCAAGCGCAGATGTCTCTTCATTCTATGGATAAATTTGGCAGTTTTCACAAGTGAGATATTTCCCGGAGCAAAACTTTGAACATAAACAAGAACCTAGAAAAATCTCAACAAGAAGAGTTAGTCAAAGTACTAGCAGAGACATTCTTCTGCATATGCATGGGAGTACACCCTGACATGAAAGGGATAAGCTCCCAAGACTTGCACTCATCACATCTATATAGAGGAAAACTGCAAACCAATCGAGACAACCTCAAAAACGGATGAATCCAAATCTTAGGAGATTGTTAAAGAAGAATTGCAAAATTGTTAAATGTTAACTTCATCTATCCTATTTCGAGATAGTCGATGGGTTTCTCCTTTGGTAATTGTGCCAAAGAAAAATGGTAAATGGAGGGTATGTGTTGACTACGGGGAACTGAAACAAAGCTACTCTAAAGACCATTTTCCCTTACCCTTTCATAGATCAAGTGTTAGATACATTAGTGGCAAAAAGTACTTCTCATTCCTAGATGGGTTTAGTGGTTACAATCAAATCCAAGTAGCACTCGAAGATCAAGACAAAACCACATTTACTTGTCCCTTGGGGTACCTATGCTTCTCGAGTATTTCCATTTGGATTATGCAATGCACATGCAACATTCCAAAGGGCAATATTAGGAATTTTTTCAGATCTAATACATGATTGTGTAGAGGTATACATGGATGATTTCACGAGTTTATGAAACACATTTGAAGAAGCTTTAGCAAACTTGGAAAAAGTTTTACAGAGATGTCGTGGAAAGAAAATCTTTCACTTAGTCATGAGAAATGTTTTATGATGTTCTATGAAGGTATTGTTTTGGGGCATCACATTTCGGGGATGGGATTAGAGTTGATGAGTCAAAAGTTGAAGTCATCTCCACTTATCTATTCCAAGTTGTCAAAAAGATGTTAGGAGTTTTCTAGGATTTCTACGGATATTGTACGAGGTTTATAGAAAACTTCACCAAGATAGCATCTCCACTCTTCAAATTGCTTACCAAAGACTTTGTGAATTCAAGTGGAATCTCTGATTTCAGATTAGCTTTCCTTTGAGACGAAAACATAAAATTTCTGAAGCACCTATTTTGAGGGGACCCAAATCGGAAGCTACCTTTTCATATCTCAACATATGCTTCGATACAGCCTCTAGAGCGTGATTGGGACAAAAAGACCTGATTCCTTACGCCATCTACTATACTGTAAAAATTTGACTCTCGCAGAGTTAAACTATACTCAGCTCGAAAAAAAGAGTTTTTAGACATGTTTTCATGCCATAAACAAATTTAGACACTATACTAATAGAGCTATGAAACTTTTTTTCACATCGATCGTCCGCAATTAGATACCTAATGAACAAACTCAATTACTAATGGCGGAGTACATAATATGGTTATTTCTTTTACAAGAATTCAAACTATTACTCATTCTAGATAGGCACTGGAAAACAAAACACAGAGTTGATTTCCTATCTAGACTCTAAACATCTAAAGATGACACTCTCAGTTGAAGATCAATTTCCCCGATGAATATCTTTTTGCAATTTCTATCAAACTCCTTGGTTTCGTGACATTAGCTAATTATTTGGTTTCGGGAAAATTTCCTTCACATAATGAATGCAAGAGATAAAAGAAAAATCATTTATGACGATGTGCAAAATATTCTATGGATGTGCTAATGCAGTTGTACAAGACAGTCCGTATTTGATCATTAGGAGATGTGTTCGTGAAGATGAGATGCCTGAGATTCTCTAAAGCATGTTATGATGAACCTTGTGGCGGACACTTTGTCGATAAGAGGACATCCTATAAGATCCTTAATTTGAGATATTATTGGCCATCTCTTATTTCAGCATGCTAAAGAGTATGTCAAAAGGTGTGACAGCTTGCTAAAGGGTAGGGAAACCTCTACTTCAGGTGAGATGCCATTACAACCTCAAAGGGTACATATTGAACCTTTTGAAAAAATGGGCTTTGGATTTTGTAGGACCTATTAGTCCTCCATCAAGACAAAAGAGATATATATTATTTTGCACTAATTATGTTACCAAATGGGTAGAAGCCAAGCCATTACTTTTTTCTAATGAAGCATTCGTAGTTACTTTTTCTTTTTTGAGGATATTTTTACTGCTGTGTGTCCGAAGGGAAATTGTTACGGATCGAGGGAGCCAATTTACATCAAGGCTGGTGGAGCAGATGATGGAGAGATACAAAATCGATGCATAGAAAATCTACTCCTTATCATCCACAAGGAAATGGTCAAGTGGAATCCACTAATAAAGTCATTGAAGGAATCCTAACAAAGACTATTCATTTACATAGAAGAGATTGGGCATATAGGCTTCCCGAAGCCTTGTGGGCCTATAGAACTACATGGAGAAACCCAACAAGCCATACTCTCATGAACTCTGTTTATGGAAAGCAAGTTTTGTTTCCCATAGAGTTCCGCATTCAAACTTTCAAATGGCAGCTTTCAGCTTAGACTCGATTTAACGGAGGCACAAAAAGCATAGAATGAGAGCAGGATTAATGAATTGGATGAGACTGCGACAAGATGGCTCAGAAAACAAGTCTAGTCCAACAACAAAGGGACTAGATGGCATGATAAGTACATCAAAGAGAAGAAATTCAAAGAAGGTGAATGGGCTCTCTTGTTTGATTCAAAATTCAAGGATTTTCAAGGTAAATTTCAAACACATTGGGCTAGGGCCATATGAAATTGTTGAATTTTTTCGACAATGGAGCAAAGTAGTAAAATGACAATAGATGAAGAAGAGGTCACTTTTCTTTGTGAATATTCATAGATTGAAGTTGTATCACAAACCACTCTCAAGAGAAGAATTTGTCAAGAAGTTCCAGAAAATGTTGATGTGAAGTTAATGAAGAAGAATCTTTCTTCTTCATCAACTTGATTGAATTCTTCGAAGAATTTCTTTAATATATATATATATATATATATATATACAAAAGTATAAACATGAAAACCAATCATTGATTGGCATGTTTATACTTTAAAAGATAGGGGTGAAAATCGCAGTCTTTCTCGACACTCTAACTTTTCCATTTTGTTTTTTGCAAGCACTGTTACAAAAATCATAAGTTCTGATCCATTGTACTTATGATCCATATCATTTCATTTCATTCCATTCACTTATCTATCCATACTCCATTTCATTCATTCATTCATACTTTACTTCATTCCATATTTCATTCATCTCATTCCATACTTCATCCACTCATTTCCATATCAAAATTTAAAGTTTGATGTTTTTTTCGCAAAATGAATAACACATGTCATGGATTATGTGCCATTTCCTATATTCTTCCACTCCATTTCATAAATTGAATCCATCCCATTTCATCATTCACTTCATACATATTTTCATTATACCATATTTCATCACCTATCTTCACTCATTCCATAAAATATTCTATGTATATTCCAAACCACTCCATTCCATGATTAAAAATTCTCCACATGTACATTCAAGTAATGCAAATAGATATTCTACTGCTAATCGTACTTTTCGACACAGATTGAAATTATTCCATACACAAATCCCGAAGGCACCGATCAACAAACATTTGAATTGCAACAATATGATCCAAGTATATCCATGAACAAGAAGAATCAAGAAGGATTATGAAGACTCTTCCAGAGGAGAACAAAGTATACAAAGACCACAAAAAGCAAATGAAAAGCAAAGGTAAAAAGTTCTACGTTATAATGGCATTTCATAAAAACTTTAGTATAGTCTAGTTATGAATCATTCGAAAAAAGTTGTTTTGATTATTTTTATTGATCATACCAAATATACCCTCTCGCAAAAACACTTTGGATAAAAATATTTCATTTCAAATTCTATACTCGACCATCATTTAAGCGGCCAAAAAAGGTCGAAGTGTTTGATTTCCTCATGTCACCCAAATGCCCAAATCATTTAATGATGATTTTTTTTGAATCCGTCGTAAAAATCTCCGTAGTCTTTTTCACTCATTGATTTGTTTTTCTTCACCTCACTTCATTAACTCATTCCGTAACTACTTCCATCACTCCATTCCGTAGCAGCTACCTTCATCATTTCATTCCAGCAAAAACAGAGATATCACCATGAGCGGGGGTATATCAGTTTGAAATATCAAACCACTATCACCGTGAGCAAGAGATTGAAGCATTATCACCGTAGCAGCGAGGTATACTCGTTGTGAATTTGAAGCCATTGTCACCGAGAAGCAGCAGGTATATCTGAGTGGAATTTGAAGCCATTGTTACCGAGAAGCGTAGATATATCGGCTTGAAGATTGAAGCACTATCACCGTGAACCGCAGGTATATCAATTTGAAGGTTGAAGTTATTGTTTCCGTGAGCATAAAGAGTAATAATATGAAGATTGAAGAAGGAATTATGGGCCTCATTGTAAGAACTCGAACTAGTGGGCACAAAATACCCGGAAGGATACCCTCAAAATAGAGAAATGTTGCAAATAGGTAGGATGGCTACAATTTCTTGAGAAATTTAATGGCTTCCACAAAGAAGTCACTAAAACATTTGCAAGGTCATTCAAAGGAGCCGAGGTCGAAGTTGGAGATGTTAAATTCATCGTCACGCAGGTTTTTATTACAGAGGCAACAGATTTCTTAGACATGGAGAGAGATGGTTTAAAACATGAGAATTTCCATAATGAATCATGGAAGCAAATCCTAAAATCACCAGGTATGGATGTCACCGTGTTTAAAAAGGGAATTCCAAGTTCTCGCATTAAAAAATAAAATGAGAGAAACATATTGCTTATTCTACAAAATTTATCACATGTGAAGGTAGATATGGCACATTTTATGTTTACCATATTAGATCTGATAATGCATTTTCCGGAGGAAAGAGCTAAATTTTCCCTATTTCTTGCTTTCAAAGTTTGAAAAAGATGGCTTCAGTAGTTCAAAGGAGAGTCCAAATTCTAGAGACAACTCTATACCATCATGGCTTGGTTAAGATTTTAATTGAACACCATTTAGCCAAAACAAAAGACACTTGGGATAATTTCTGGTAAGAAACCACTTTGAGGAACCAAAAGAGCCCTCACCTCGAACATCAACCTACAAGGAGAAGCGAGAAATGGACAAATCTCTAAAATTGAAATTGACAAAAACAAGACGGAAAGTAGTGAAGAAATAATATCCGAGAAGTTGACTCAAATTAAGAGACAACTTAAGAAAGAGAGGGTAATCGTGAAATCGCCACGTAAAAAGGAGAGGGATCATCCTGAGCCAAGAAGAAGCCATAGACTTAGGGGGAAACTAATGAAAACTTAGATCAAACAAACAGTGGGTGATAAATATAGAAGGATGAGGAAACATCTATTAGAGAAGATGTTGAAGAAGATTTTAATGAAGAAACCCCCTCAAATTGACTCTACTCATAAGAAGTTTATGACTATGTTGAAACATTGGAAAGGAAAGCTTCAGAGAGTAGAGATAGAACCCCTAGTCCTCCACCGTCCGAAAATACATGTGTTAAGAAGGATAGGTATGAGCCTGAAATACTTAATAGACATATAAAAAATGAGAATGATATTCGAAGGAACAATTCAAAACTCAAAACCAAGATGAACTCAACCTTATCTCTACAAATGGACAAAGTGGAAAAGGCTAATGAAAAGTTGAAAAAGAGGAACAAGAAGCTAATCGGTGGCACTTATCAACTTAAGGTTTAAACTTGTCATCGTAAAAACCCGTAAGACCTTTAGCTTCCGTGCAAAGAAGAAGGAGAGGATTAGATGTTCTTGCGTAAGTCTTTGAGTTTATGGGAATAAGTTGCATGAGGACATGCAAGAAGTCAAGAAGTGGGGGTATGTTAAGCCCCAATATTATGTTTTCTCTTTTCATCTTACTTTACCTCATTTTCATTTTTTCCATTGTTATCCCGACCCAAATGATCAATGAAATTAGTTAAAATTACTTTTAGAATGATTAACATGGCTAACTTGCTAAGTTTTGTGATTTTGTCATCGTAATGCATTTTGACCTGAACTCAGCTGCGAACTGCAGTCATCTCGAGCTAACCGGAAATTCCGCAGTCATCTTCACGTTCAAGCATGTTCCGTGTCCTCTCGTGGAAAATCATGCACATGGGTATATTCCACATTATGTCCACATTGTTCGCTGCTCACCATGAAGACGGTCAACCGAACTCTAGACGTGGGTTTTTGGTACTTGGGAACTCATTCAAGGAGGCAGACTTCTAATAGGACTATCCCAGTCCGTATGTTCTTTGTTCCTTTACGTTGCCATCTTTAGAGTCCTAGTATGATTTTGATAAGGAAAGACAATGATCCTCCGTATTGTTGCAAGTCTCCGTTATGTAGATTTGTTATAAAAGCACTCGTGAAACCGAAAGACAAGCTCTAGATTTTGCTTAGATTTCATGTATTGACTACTATATTTCGAAGACCGAGACTACTCGTTTCAAGTTATTTTCCTTTAATGAAGAAGACAACATTGCTTTGAACGTGTTGAGTTGATTTTGAGTTAGATTCCGTCTGGTGGTAGAGGGCCCCCGCTCTCGCACGGCTTTACTTTCGTAATCTAGATAACTATCTTAGTCGTTTTCACATTTTTAAAGTTTGAGTTCATAATTAATTTCATTAGCCACTATAGCTATACTTGTTCTAAGAAACTCTTCCAAAAGATCATGATAATGAATAGGAAATGAGCTTCGTACTATTGTAGGATTTATTTGTAATTTCTTTTGTTCATTATCACAAGTTGAACTTATACTAAGAAAACTCTTCCAAAAAATCCTTATGATGTCTAAGGCATGACCGTGATACTCGAATGCTTTGTAGTTGTTTGTTTGCACTAAGTAGCATAGCTGATCTTACTCTTAAACGCCTCTTCCAAAATATCATAATGATGGGTAGGAGATAGTCGTGATGTCTTAGTTTTTAAATTGCTTTCACCTTTATGTTTGCATTTGCACCCGAATTGTAAAGCCAAGATTGTTCTAGCAAGCTCTTCCAAAATACCATCTCATGATGGACAAAACAAAGTTGTAGAATTCCATAGATTAATGCATGATAACTTAGTTAGGTACTCAGTAGTCAAATTGCATCTCAGCTCATGCTCTCGTTATTTTGTTTTAAGTTTGATAATGGCTTGTTAGTTCAGACATTGTTTTGTGACTAGTGACATCTTAGTTTAGTTTTAGCCTAGCTCATTGTATTCTCATTCCACATCTAGTTGTCATCCATTGCATATTAAATTACATTAGTTGTTAAACTTAAACAATACGGCCTTCATTATTTACAAAATCTCTTTTGTTCTAAATCCATAATTGACTAATAATCATAAGAACAAGATAGTATCATCTCAAGGCCTGGAGTACTTTTGCAACTTCTTTTTCCACTTCATAAACAAAGCCTTTCCTCAAAAGACTACTTGAAAAAGAAATCTATAACTTTTGAATAAGGTTTAGTGATGTTAAACTAAGTTGCAAAATAGAATTAGGAGCTAGTCTTAGAGTAGAAATCTTATGATGTTACCAATATTTTTTTCTCCAAATATGTTTCAACAAATCTTTAATCATGGGTAAAATGTTGTATCATTATAAGCCGATTGTTTAATTGTTTAGTTAGAGAGAATTTGTATACTTAGCGGACCATTTTCTAAAAAGTTCTTCCAAAATACCTTTAGTGAAAGAATTGGGACAAGTTAAGTTTATGTTTTGATTCATCTTTTTGAAGTCATTATCAAGCTTTGTGATTCTGCTATAGTCATAGTTTAGGTTTGATTCTGCTTTCAAGTATTTGCATTTGCATTTGTCATTTGTCATCAACCAATTAGGCTTCACTGCTTTTAACAAGTAGCTTCTTCCCACTAGATTTGTAGTCATTTTCCTTGTGAAACATAAACAACCATCAAAGGACCAAAAACATCATAAGTCATCATAAAAGACCAAAAAATCATAAAACACTAAACACAACGCATTAGGAAACAAACACCTAGGCAAAAACAAGCACTTCACTTCAGCATATTTACCAACTCAAGCTGACAATTAAATGAACTCAATTTAGGAGACTAAGTTGAGCACAAAATGCTGATCTCGTTAACCAAGTAACATGCATTATCTACTACCTCTACCTAGAATTTCTATCCCAACTCGACACCACTGAGCATGCCTCTTTCCTTTTCCATCAACGCCCCATTCATTATTTTTGCAATTCCATTTTTCTCGAGGTGTGTATGTGGCATTATTTTTGTCATGCTACACCACACTTCTTACAGAATATTCAAATTTCTTCTTGCAAAACTCTCCACCATTATCTATCCGCAACGCCTTGATCTTCTTCTCTCATCTAATTTTCCATCGAGCCCTAAATGATTTAAACGTGTAAAAGACTTAAAATTTCTTCATGAGGAAATAGATCCATATATTCCTTGAGAAGTCATCTATAAATGAGGACATAGTACACAAAATTACCTAGTGATGGAACTAACATAGGTCCAAACACATCATTGTGCACAAGATCTAATATCCCTATAGCCTCCTCGACACTAGAGGGGAAGCTCGCCCAATTCTACTTCACATATACACAATGTTCACATAAATCAAAATATGGAGACAAATTAGACATACCTTCTACCATAGAATTATCATGCGTATTTGAAGGCCCTTATCTACAATATGCCCAAGCCTTCGATGCCATGCATTGTCTTTTTCCATAGAACACTAGGTTTCTCGCTCCACTTTTAGGAAACATAGAACTCGTTGCACCCATCAAATAACAATGCTACCCATAACCTTGTACATATTTCCAATCCAAATGCCTCACATCCATACTAGTGCTCCCTCAAACCATATTGCGGGTATCTTTCTTGAACATTATTTTTACACTTGCATCATCCATCTTTGCTTACGAAATCATATTGTTGGCCAATGCAAGAATATGCAAAACACTAGTAGTGTTCTAATCCTTCCACCTCGCAACTTCAGCTTGAATTTTGATGTGTCCTATGATTATAGCCTTCCTATCATCCCCTAAGAATATATCACCACCATCATATTTCTCATACTCGTGGAACCACTTTCTATGGGGAGTGAAGTGAAATGATGCACCCGATTCAATCAACAATGCCTCATAATTCACATGTGTACTTGAAGAAGAAGCCAAGTACACACCCCCACCTTCATCCGAGGTGGGTTTTTGACTCTATATAAGGAGCATCATTGTTAGGACCTCACAATGTACCATTTTGACCATATATTTTGACACCACTTTACTCTTTATAGTTCATATTTAAAGCTTACATTATCATTTCCATCCATTTTATCCAAAGGTACATGAAATCCTTCTCTTTACTATGCATTTAATTTTTTTTCATATAATTCCACATTACTTTTATATTTAATCATTAATCGAAGATAGATAGTTGCTAAGACAAGTCTAAAAGATCGCAGATAATCTATGAAAGGATCTGCGTATGCTGAAACGCATCGAACCTATCACGAAACAATCGATTGTCACGCAAATCCCGTAGTCTGAGACAGCATCGTGATTTGCGATATTCAAAGCGTATTTCAAGGATGATGGCAACCGGATGAAGACGAGCAAGGGAAGCATGTTATACTGACCATTTTGAAGCTAGTATTTTTGTACCTATTGTAACAAGCATTCCAGATGGAAGAACAGTAAAAGACCCTCCCGTATTAAAACAAGAGATTAGATTTGGATAAAAAATAGGATTTCTCTTATGTAAATGTAATATATGTCTCCTCTTAAAAGGAGGAGACATCATCATTAGGGGGAGAGACTCGTGAGTACATTTCTTGAAGAAAGAAAGAGCCTCGCTCTATTGTAATGTATCACTTTTTGACAAATGAATAAAATTCTATTTTGAGCACTTCAATTTATCTTTCCTCGAGGAATATCGTGAGAAGGACAGAGTCCCCACCTTCATCACATGATTTCACCCAATTGCTCCTGTAGTCTGTTACTCTTTATGTTATTCGCACCGTAATCTAACCTTGTTTGCTGAAGAATTACTTATGCAGTTCTGTGTTTCTTATTAAGCACTATGTTTTCTTTAACACTGCATTAGCTTTACACCATTCATTCTTAAGAAGCTGAGAGTTACTTTATTTTCAGTTATTTGTTTATCAGATGAATTTGTGATAGATTGATATCAGGAAGCAGGTGCTGAAGATTCTTGTTTGAAGGAATAGGGTCCTGTTCTCCGTAGGTTGATACTCTTTTTCCGTAGTGTGATTGATATCAGGAAACAGGTGTTGAAGATTCTTGTTTAAGGGAATAGGGTTCTGTTTTCCGTTGATTAATATTTTTCTACAGCATGATTAATATCAGGCAACAGGTGCTAAAGATTCCTTCTTGGAGGAATAGGGTCCTGTTCTCTGTTATGGTTGATTGATCTTCCTTTCTGCAGGATGATTTCCTTTCATTATCTTTCCTAGGATCTTTTTAATGAAAGTCTGCAATAGAGGGATTGTTTCTATTGTAACACAAGTAGGCTTCAACTTTGTTAAAGTGGGGTGTGAACAGTTTAATATTTTTGTGATTAATACTACAACATTTCTTTGCTTTTGGAATTGAGAATATCTAGTGCGTGATTGTCTTTGGAATAAACATACCTTCCTGGGTTGACAATTTATGTGGTGCTTGAATTTCTAAAACAATTAAAGCGACCAACAATCATCAATCCCTTTCCTTTCTCATGAACTTTAGATATATAGTTATTTTTGTAGTTCCCTTCTTTTCTACATTTCCAGCATACCTTTACAGGTATTATTGAAGATTTAGATCTCCCACTCGAGGACTTATTTTGTTTATGTTTCGAGATCGTCCTCATATATACAAGGCATCTCCATTATGTATCTCCATGTTTTTCCGTCTCATCTCATCTAACACTAAGGATGCGACTATTTCATCAAACTTCAAGCTAATTGTATAACTACCTATTCCAACAACCAAAATATCTCACAAATATGGTAGAGAACACAAGACATTGATGCACTTGTCTTCATCTAAAATTTTCATATCAACAGATAATAATGAACTTACCACATTATTAAATTAATATAGATGTTATATCACTAAGTCTCCATCCTTCATCCTAAACTTATACAGTTTTTTCACATGAAAGGTTTTTTCACAAGAGACTTATATTGGTAAAAATTTCCTAATTTGTCCCAAAAATCCTTCATCGTAGCTTCCCCTGATACATTCAACGATACTAAATATAAGAGACACAATCATATTGTGCTCTTCACCTTCCATTATAACTTCACCCAATATTCTACCGACATTCCTGTTGGTTTCATGCCTATATCTATAGTAATACACTTATCTCAGTCCACCAAAAAATTCTCCATCTTGAGCTTCAACAACTCAAAAATCTGACCATTGAATTTCACTATCTCTATCTTTACATTGTTCAAAATCTTATTTCACCACAAGAATCAATCCCGTAGCTATCCTACTGAACAGGGTCTACCACAGGCCCGAGAAAAAGCTCTTAGCAATAAAGGAATCCCATTGAAGTTGAAACGTAGCTATGATACCAAATGTATATTTTAACCCCGTATAAGAATTTCCTGCAAATAAATTATTAAAACAAAAAATAAACAATGGCGAGAACATAAAACATAAAACAAATATACACAAATATTTTCCCCTGGGTCCCAAAACAGGGACTACCAGATTGATTTTTCATTACTTATTTCAATGTTACAATACATGTATATTCATGTTGAAGCATTCACAAAACCCAATCCATAACCCTGGATTAGAACATAACCATATTTCCCTTAACTAGATCTACAAAATACCAAGTGCAGAAAACCATCATGACCAAAATCATGTGCAAAACAGATGCACAAAACCATGGATATGTCTACTCACATATTTTGGGCTGCCCCCCATCCTTGGGTCCAACCAAATATTATTGGGTTCACATAAATAAATAAAATCTCGGGGCACTACCCATACCTCGTTGCACCCAGTGCCACATACAGTGCATGGGGCTAGTCGTGGAAACAATATAACACACACCCAACAAAGCTAATGTGTAAACTTGAATAAATTATATGAAGGGATGAGGATAGCCAAATAAATCCATAATTATATTTCATGTAAGGCTAAATTTCATTTTGGCAGTGCTTGTATAGTTATTAAGGTGAAAGGACGGGTGCATTCCATATCTACTATTGCATGAATGGTTCCTCTATTTTTTTTATTCTAGGAATCTTGATATATCATGTATTGAAACCTAAGGTTAGTTTAAAATTAGGAGAAAAAATTATATATTTACTTTTATGACATGGCTGAAATTTCTATATTTATTATTGATTTTATTTCTAGAACATATTGAAATGAAGTACATTACAATTTCAATTGAAATTGTAATATAATCCAAAAGGAAAAAAGTTGAAAATTGTGAGAGAGAAGGTTGAATTTATTTTTTTCACATATGTTCAAGGTTTTACTTTTTATATAGGTCTAAATAATTATCTATTGAATAGGGTTGAATTCTGATCTACTTATTTATTGCACTAGCTGGGTTGATATCCTTCCAATGAAATGGTGAATTAGTGTATTAGTCTTTTTGAAATGTTAGGTCATTAGACATTGTTATATTTTTGTCCTCTTGTATGTTTCTAAGAAATACTTCCTATAAGGTGTTGATTTCAAAATGTTGTTGAAGGTGACAATTTTTCATGGTTTTTCTTCTTCATATGTGTGATGATTTCTACTAATGGAAGTGTTGGTGATCAATTAAGTTGTTATTGAACTTGATGATTATGATATTTTTGTGGTGACTAATGATGTCAAAGTGTTTTTCATATCGTAATAAGTAATATTATTATGATGAATATTGTATGTGAAGTAGAGTTTTTAATTGATGTGAGGAATGGTTCATTGATATTGCTAAGAGTAAGTGGATTATTGAGCAGATAGAATGTGTTGTTGATGACTAAGTGAAAGAATGTGCTTACAAATTGGATGGTTTTGATATTAAAGAATAATTGATCGATTTTGAAAATGACATGAAAGGGAGTTCCACAATAATTGGTTGCCAATGCCTCCAATTGGTTGGTGCTAGCAAAACTGGTCTGAGGGAGTAGGTGCTTCATGTTTGTGGTTTCTAGCAAAACTTTGCAAGGGAGTGGATGCTTCTGCTAGTGGGTTGCAACAAAAACTTATGAGGGAGTGGGTTCTTTCTGTTTGTGGGTGCCAGTAGAAATTTATAAGGGAGTGGGAGATTCCTACTACTGGATGCCAGCAAAAATTTTCGAGGGAGTGGGTGCTTCCTACTATTCAGTGCTAGTGAATGTATGTAAGAAAATATTAAAGGTAAAGAAGAGAAGAATTATGGTGTTTTTCACCCTTTATGGATTTCCACGTAAAATTTATGTGTTCATGTGTATGATGCTTATGACTTGAATTTGTGTTCCTAAATAATTCTTATTTACTTATTGAATGTAATTGAGAATACACATATGAAATAGTTGTTTAAATAACTGAAACATTGATTCATCCCCCCTCTCAATATTTCCAACACCTTCAGAACCCTTGCATCCATACTCTATTGCATCATTGTATACAATTTCCAGATTTCACAATCATATACTCAGTCAATTTACCATTTATACTCGATAGAGACATCAATCAAATAATATAGAGATATTCACAATAACGTATGCATATAAAAATGTTGATAATAAATCAAATTTAACTACACAAAAATTCTTGGTCTAGTACACAATATCGGCATACTTTTCCCTCACCTTTCCTCTTCCTACTACTCAATATTTTCCTTCCTATTCCTCTCTTCTAACGCTTCTATCTGTCAAGCCTCATCTGGATAGCTTGTATCAACTACTTATTATTAAAACACAAACCATTACAATAGACACGATGGATCTTGTTTTTGATAGTTCACTAATTTAACTACACTTGTCCTCATATTTAAAAACTACATGATTATTTGTCCCTTTTTAGAATTTTCCATGTGCTCAAAAGTGTTATCTCATCAAAATTATCCTAACAACCTAGATTCCTTCTAGAAATAGGACACTTGTACTTACATGAGAAATTCATTATTTATAATTTTATACAATGTTTACTTGAGGGAATCCACTTCCCTTTGGAAAATTCCATGACCCCCTTACGTCAATATTACAAGGATAATTTTTGAGATATTATGATCTTGCATCAAGCATACTCAAGGATTACTAATCCTTTTTAGTTACTTGTCATGATGAATAATGTAACAACTCCACTTACCAATTTTTGTTTTTCTAATTATAACATAATTGCTAAATTCTCGTCAATGACATTAATGTACTTCGTCATAATTTGGCGTAACTCTTTCATTGTACTTACTCTTTTTAAAATTTCTTTCACAAATTGCAGTTTCATGTATAACCAATTTTTCTATGATTTATGATCCTTTGATCCTCTTAAGGAATTCACAATTCAATTTCAGTAGAGATTGTCCTTAAGGAACGTTCCTCACCAGATTACTAGTGAATATATATAATTTATAACTTTTTATTTATTTCTGTCATTACCAATTTATAATTACTCTAGCATAGTTTGGTAACATAAAACTTTATTATATATCTTAGAATAGTTAATATTATTCTAAGATTTAATTTATCCTAACCCCTTTCATCACTTATTCCACTTATACTCTATATGCCACCCTTACATTACCCAAGGGTTAACCTTATCAAGATTCAACCTATAGTATCATATTTAATCTTTGAAGTATATCCATTTTATTTATATAAAAGTATATATCAAATTTTACTACTAAACCTATTAAAAGACTTAATGATACATCCATTATATCTTAGAGCATACATATAATTTCCATTTGCATATTCCACTTAACTAATTATTGTGTATAGGCTTATCCAATTAAGACTTAACGAAATGTGAATTTAGGAAGGGAAGTTATACTATATATATTTAATGAACTTCCCTTCATACCTTTTCCCTCATTTTCATTACGAAAGGACCCTTCGTAAGGTGGTTACGTTATTTGCATAGATTTGGGTTTTACTAATTTAGAACTTATATTAAATTGTCAAAATTTAATGTATTAATACACCAATCCACGTCAATATGGTGATATTAATAAAGCATTTTTGGATTCGAATTTATGATAAGTATCTCTTAAAGATAGAGATTTTAAATCATATATGCTTTCGAGAAATCACTTAATTATGACGATACTCCTGATCATTAATTTGATCACATGGCTTATTGAGATATTTTGATCAAATTGTGATTTAGATCCTTGACACGTTTACAGTCAAGAAGTAATCGTAACTATGACATGGTTAAATTGAATACCTAACCCCTTTTTGAATTTTCGTTTTTGTTTTGGGCATTTCGACACCTTCTGCTCTAGTTTTTCCACACAGTCCGTCACTCTAGTCTATTTTTATACGCAATCCATCAATTTAATGGTTGTCTAAGCTACATATTTATACGTATACCAATTCCTCCAGTTAATTTTTTGTAAGTTTAACATTTTTCCATCGTTCTTATATTTCTGTTTCATTGTATAACATCATTTTTAACTGATTTTCCATTTCATCTTTCTCTGCAACTTATGTATCATTATTTTATTACAGGGTTTTTTTTTGCCAAAAGTTTTTATCATCTCATCCTTCAATGCTTCAGGATGTCGTGAGGTAATTTCTGCTATTCAAGGTATATGTAAGGATTTTAAACCCTCTATGGATTTTTAGTTTGGTTGTTGCCTTCGTATTTATATGAATACCATGAGTGTAGTTTCTATACAGCGTTCCCATCGTTTTATTTCTTGCCTATCGATTTGTAATTTCTTGAAGGCTTAGTCTGAATTTAAATCTTGGTTTGATAAATTATTTATCTCTGAAAGTTTATTTAAATATTTACTACCATACTGCATTCTCGTTAATGAAATTACATAGCTGAGGCTTTCATCTGGCATATCATTCTTGTATTTAATTACAACTTCATTGTTCTTCATGGTAACATTCTCATGCGTATCTTCTGTATATGTTTTAAGGTATTTTTAACCCAGTCAATTCGTAATACTATTTGGGTTTTTAATACAAATTTTGATTTACAAAATTTTATTAGGATTAAGTTTCTGGGTTTTTGTTTGCAATGTATTTTCAATACATAACTTCAATTTTCCCCAATTTTGTTTGAACAACCATTGTTTATTTTGGCTCTCTTACCAGCATGCATTATATGTACTAGGTTTGACTTTGATTATAATTATAACCTCCCTATATTGTCATTTAATTATTTTTACTCAAATTACAGTGTTGGGGTCTTCATTCTGCCTCACTTTCTCTTCTTTGATTTATGACAGAGATTTCGCGTATTTAACTTTTTATTTAAGAATTATATTTATTCTCCTATTTCATTGAGTTCATTTTTATAATGGAATTTTTTTTGGGATTTAACACGATTGTCATCATTTCATTGAAAAACTAAACATATCATTATCCTTAACGAAATTCAATGCTTGAATTCACTTAGAAACCCTTGTTCAATTATAATGACTTTTGAGTTATTCTAAGTCATAGAATTCTTATTTTACTGAAGTCGAAATTTCATAATTTATTCATTATCTACATAAGTATGATGATAATATTCTAGAATGTCAATATCTATTGAAGTTATCAACTTTGACTTGATATTGGTTTGGAGATTTATTTAATAATGAATCTCTAAGTTTATTGATTTCATCAAATAAATAAAATTATGATTTGTATAGGATCTATTTTCTCAATTAATCACAACATTCCATATTTTTATTTTATACTCTATTGACGTGAATAAGGTTCTCCCCTTTTTCCTCTTATCTTATTATTTTCCAGTTAAATCCTTTGTTTTGTTAAATTCTCAAACTTGTGCATTTTTCTCATGTCTTTGTACATGGTTTTCTGTTTCTCATTAACATGAAATAGTAAGGTATTTTTCTCATTTTAATTACCCTTGTCAAATAATTTCATGTTATTTAATTTATTTCAATATATATATATATATATATATATATATATATATATATATATATATACACACACACTAACTCAAGTGTATATATTGTTATGTTCAGGTACTCCTCTACCCTCAATGCATAGTCTCTCAATTTAATTAATCATTCAGTCAATTTGGGCAACCCACTCTGCAATTCCTTGACAATAAAATTTTATTTCTTCTATACAGGTTGATCTGTATCGATTGAAGAATTCATCCTCCTGAATTCAGAACTATGTTAAATTTTGTAATTCTGTTGTAATTATTTAGATAGGAATATGGAATCTGTCCATAATTTATGACAGATTTTGAATGTAATTTATATCAAGAATAATCTCGTGATTAGATTATCAATGTTATGATACACAATAATTGTCATTAGAATTTTAAAATATTCTTCTTTACTTCATTACTATAATTTATTATTGTAGTATCTGCTAGTAATTTATACTGTATCTCATTTTTCACTTTTGTTTTAATGCAAGAATTAATGTCTATAATTAATCTTCTAGTTACTATAAAAAAATAACTCTTTTAATTTTGAGTAATCATATTTAGTAATAGAAATATAATTTTATCTTTTTGTACATGTTTTCTAGTCCCATGTTTTAATTATACTACTAATAAACACACTAATTTTCCTTCTTTCCACATGTATTTATATATGATTTCTGTGTATACAGTTTAGATGTTTGAAACCTAACCTCATATTTAAATCTCATTACTGGGGTTTAGACATTCTGGGTGTTGGTTTATTAATTTATAATTGTCTATGTAACCATACAGATCGAATATATCTAATATAGTTGTTCTCTGTTAAATACATTAGACTGTCAATTTCAAATTTCTACAGAATTTAATAATTCATAAAAAATAACTTTCCTAACCACTACAATTCATAACACAGAATCAAATTACTTGTGCATACCAATTTTGGTCAGACTATTTTCCACCCAACCTTGAGCTTTCTCTCCACAGCCCCCTCCAAGCAGAGACCATTCATAAAAAATTACTTTCCTAACCACTACAATTTATAACACAAAATCAAATTACTTGAGCATACCAATTTTGGTCAGAATAATTTCCACCCAACCTTGAGCTTTCTCTCCACAACTCCCCCCAAGCAGAGACTAATTCCTCCAATGTGTAGACAACCCCTTGTCTACCCAGGAATGGCTTTAATCTTGCTTTCCCTTCAACATGTTTCCATAACTCCGTCCAATTAATCGGGATGTTGTTTTCCTTTTTTCCTAGGCTTTCCTTTTGTTTTTTCCACAAAAATACTTTAAAACTAGCTTTTTCCTCTTTCTAGTTTTATTTCACCTCTCAGTAACTTTCCACTTTACGAGGTATCTTTTCAATTTTTATCTCCAAATCTAATATTTTTTAATTTATTTTATTTTCTCCAAATATTTTTGGAGAATATAGGAAATTATTTGGAATCTTATCCATCCTCATTGATTTGAAATCCTGCTCTCCATTTATACTCTAGTATTTGCACAATAATTCAAATTCCACATTTATTAAAATCAAAATATAATCTTCCCACAATAATTGTTTTCCTTTAGGTCCACCCAACCTTTAGGATTGTTCAAATTTCTAATAAAAGAAATAAAAATAGGGATATTACATATTCCCCCTCTAAACCAAAACACCATCCTCGGTGTTGCAACATATCAGTTCACTTTGCAAACAATGATGGATATATTTCCTTCATTTATTCCTCTCACTCCCAAGTAGCTTCTTCAGGTGAAAAGTGCCTCCACTACACTTTCACCCTAGCTACCGTCCTATTCCGGAGCTCGATTTTTTCCCATGCCAATATACGAAGGGGCTCTGGAAGAAATTATCCTTCTCGTTCCACCTGTATCATAGTCCAATCAATTACATAAGTAGGATCATGTACATACTTTTTAAATAAGTAAACATGAAAAAAAATTTGAACTGTAATTTGAATAGGTAGAGAAAATTTATAAGCTACTGGGCCCACTCTTTCTATAACTTCAAATGGTGAACAGTAGTGTACTGCTAATTTATCATAGCTACCCATATATAAAGTACTCTTTTTAAGCTTAATCCTCAAGTAGACATGGTCTCCCACTTTGAATTCTCTATGAATTATCTTTTTGTCTACATAGCTCTTTTGCCTATATGAGCTATTTTAATTTTTTGTTGAATTCTCTTCACAGTTCTTTTCATCTCTTGCAATGCATCCGGTCCAAGAATTAAATTATCTTCTGGTTGAATCCAACTAAGTTGTGTGTGGCACTTTTTGCCATACAATGCTTCAAAAGGACTCATTTTTATTGAGGCTTGATAATTATTATTATATGTAAATTCTACTAGATGCAGAAAAATCTTCCCATCTTGTAGGTCTGTCCATAACATACATGCGTAACATTTTTTCTAAAATCTGGTTTTTCCTTTTAGTTTTTCCATCTGTTTGGGTATGGTAGGTGGTACTAAATTTCAATTTGGTACCCGTTCCTTCAAACAGAGTCTTCCAAAAAGCTGAAGTAAACTTTGCATCTTTGTCTGATATAATCATTTTAGGAATACCATGTAACTTCACAATCTCTTTCATGAACGCATTATCTACTTGAGTTGTACCAAAAGTAGATTGCACTGGTAAAACGTGTGGATTTTTAATCAATGTGTCTACAACCACCATTATAGAATCATGTTGATATTTAGTTCTAGCCAATCCAGTAATAAAATCTATGGAAACTAATTCCCATTTCCATTCTAAAATAGGTAAAGGACTCAACAATCCTTTTGGATGTTAAAAATCTACTTTTACCTATTGACATTCTAGACATCTAGCTAGGTAATCAACCACATATTTCTTCATACCGGTTCAAAACATGTTCTTTCTCAATGCTAAAATCAAATTATGATAACCAAGATGTCCTACATAAGGTTGTTTATGATACTCATCTAAAATTTCCCGTTTTAATGAGATCACATTTGGAATATACAATTGGTTTTATTAATAAACTACCCCCTTCTAATTTTGAGTATATCCTAACATTTTAGTATTCTACAATTTTTCTTGTAACTTTTCATAGTTGGGATTTTGACTCACCACTTCTATTATCAATCCTTCTATGTCAAATTTCACACTACTTCCAACACTAATCAAAATTTGAGGAGCATTCCTACTCAAAGCATCTACAATATTATTTTCCTTTATTTTAATATGTTTGATTTCCATGTCAAACTCACTAAGGAAAGACAACAATCTAGCTTGTCTAGCATTAAATTAGGTTGTGTGAAAAATTATTTCAAGCGTATATGATCTATCATCAGTATAAACTTCTTTCCTAATCGATAACGTCTCCAGATATTCAAAGCATGTATCACAACATCTAATTCTAATTCATATACAGTGTAATTCTCTTCATGCTTCTTTAATTTTCATGATTCATATTCTGTACATACTACGAATTCATTGTTTGAATCAGCAATTTTCAAAATAGGAGCAGTTTTTAGTTTAAGTTTTAACTATTCAAAACTATGTTGACATTTTTTTGTCCACTCAAACTTTACTCCCTTTTTCTATAGTGAAGTAATAAGATATGTTAAGGCTGAAAATCCCTCTACAAATCTCCAGTAGTATCCAGTGATACCCATGAAGGATCTTATGGTTGGGACATCAGTAGGTACAAGCCCATCTATGATGGCTTGGAGTTTCTCTAGGTCTACTACCAATCCATCGACTGAAATTACATGACCCAAATTCTGAATTTTTTCCTTGAAAAAATCACATTTTCTGAGTTTGGCATATAACTTATGTTCTCTAAGTGTTTGTAAGACAATTCTGAGATGTTCTTTATGTTCTGCTTCACTTTTTGAATATACCAAAACGTCATCAATGAACACCAAAACAAATTTTTCTAGATACTTATGTAACACGCTATTCATTAGACACATAAATGTAACAGTTGTATTAGTCAATCCAAAAGGTAGAACTACAAATTCATAGTGTCCATATATAGTCCTAAATGTTGTTTTGTTGATGTCTTCATCTTTGATTCTTAGTTGATGATAGTTTGTTCTTAACTAAATATTTGAAAAGATAGTAGCTCCTCTCACTTGATTAAATAATTCATATATTCTGGGTATAGGATATATGTTTTTTATAGTCAACTTGTTCAGTGTCTGTAGTCTATACACATCCTAAATGTGCCATATTTATTTTTAACAAACAGTACTAGTACTCCCAAGGAGACACACTTGGTCTAAAGTAACATATGTCTAATAACTCTTGTAGTTGTAGTTTTAGTTACGCTGCTTTCAAAATACTTTTTGATTGAGTTCTCTATAAATAGGTGTATATTATAGTACCAATTTAATTAAAAAGTCAATTTCTCTTTTAGAGGGTATATGGGGGATTTCATCTAGGAACACATATTTGAACTCTCTAAAAACTGGCAAATTTTCTACAACTTCTTTTTTAGTATCCTGTCCCAACTCTTCCACTTGTACAACATACACTTTACAACCTTTTATTGTTGTCCTTTTTAACTGTAGTGTTGAAATATGTCTTATTGATATGGATTTTGGTTTTCCTTTCACTATCATTGATTTTCCCTCACCATATATACAGTGAACTATTTTCTCTAATAAATTAACTATTGCTTTATGTTTCTCTAACCATTCCATTCCCACTAACACATCATATGAGCCTAGAGACAAAATATTTAAATTCACTGCAGTTTCATACCCATTTAAATTTACTGCAATCTTTGGTAGCTTATGGGTCACTTTGTTTTTCCCCAGTAGCTAACTGAACTAACCATGCTTGCTGAAAATTTTCTAATTTTAATTTTCACTTTTTCACCATCTGAGGACTTATATAGCTTAATTTTTCTCTTGGATCTATCAAAACAGAAATAGGTTGTTCAAAAATCATACCTTCAATTTTGGTCATGGTTGATTAGTATTCAGGTTGACGATCCTCAAGTGCAGCACTGATCCTTGGAATGTTTCTAGCAACCTCATTTACAATATTCGCCTCTCTGAACACTTGAATATTTTGAAATATTTGTTCAGGAAAATCATGTAACAGGTGAGGTTCTCCACAACCCGAACACTTTAATGGATGTTTCATTTTTACAGTCCCTTCCTTTTTTCTTTTTACATCCATCTGTTTAGATCCAGTTTGTGATTGCGCTGGTTGATTTTCTCCAGTTTTTTTAAACTTCTTCCTTTGATGGTTTTTCCAAAAGTTTTTAAAATATGTTGGTTTCACTCTTTTTCCACTAGAGTCACCTTTCCATTTTACTTTGTTTTTCCAAATTTTCAGCTAATCATTTATGCCTTTGAAATGTTGATAACACAGCCTTGATCTGCACACTGCTTCATCCATTGTCTTGGGATTATCAAATTCTATTCTCTCCTTATAGATAGTAGGTAGGAAATTTAAAAATCATTGTACTTTGGCCTTTTCCTCTCTGATATAAGGCACATAGTGAAGGAAGTTGGTGAATTTTGTAACAAAATCATCAATAGTGAGTTTTCCCACTCTCAACTCATGACACTCTTTGGATTTGTCATCATAATATCTCTCATTCATATATCTATACTTGAATTTGGTTTGAAATAATTCCCAAGTAAAAAAATTCTCGTCTAGTACATGTACCATTTTGGTTACTTCCCACCACAAGGTAGCTTTACCCTGTAGTTGGTAAATGGTTAATATGGATTTTAGGTTACTTCAATATTGAGAGACTTGAAAGTATTTTACCATATCTAGAAGTCGAGCTTCTGCATCTTCCTTCCTTTCACAATCATAAGTGGGAGATTTAAATTTTCGGAATTCTCCTTGCAATTCCTTTTTCCTTCTAGATTGTTGTCCAACTTATTCACCATCCTCAGATCATTCTGTGTTGGTTTCATCTTCTTTTCTCTCTCTTTAAAGGTCTTAACTTTCATGACTAGACCTTGAGGTTATTTCCTTAATCAACCTCTCTTGCTCTTCGCTAGCTTGGAAAAATCGTTCATTGATGGTTCTCTGATGAATCAATTCTTGTTGAATCTCCTTGAATATATCCAACAACTGATAATTTTTATCTGGTGGATTTCTCTCACCACATAGATCTACGTAAAACCTTCCTCTGTCACTCATAATGACAACTATACTTTTCTGCACTAAACCATTGTACACAGAAAATAAATTAGTACAAAAAATTTTCAATTGAAATTAATTTGCAACAACAAAATTTCAGATTTTTAATTTCTTGTATGAGGAAACATATATGCCCAATGTTTCAACATGGGATCTAATACCATCTGTAACAACTCCACTTACCACATTTTTTTTTCTAATTATAACATATTTTCTAAATTGTTGTCAATGACATTAATGTACTTCACCATATTTCGACGTAACACTTTCATTATACTTACTGTTGTTAAAATTTATTTCACAATTTATGGTTTCATGCACAACTTATTTTTCTATGATTTATGATCCTTTGATCCTCTTAAGGGATTCACAATTCAATTTCAGTAGAGACTGTCCTTGAGGACAGTTCCTCATGAGATTACTACTCAATACATAGAATTTCTAACTTTTTATTTATTTCTGTCATTACTAATTTATACTTACTCTGGTATAGTTTGGTAAAATAACACTTTATTTTATATCTTAGAATAGTTAATTTTATTCTAATATTTAATTTATCCTAACCCCTTTCATCACTTATTCCACTTATACTCTATATGCCACCCTTACAATACCCAAGAGTTAACCTTATATTCAAGATTCAACCTATAGTACCAAGTTTAATCTTTGAAGTATATCCCTTTTATTTATATAAAAGTATATATCAAATGTTATTACTAAACCTCTTAAAAGACTTAATGATATATCCATTATATCTTAGAGCATACATATAATTTCCATTTGCATATTCCACTTAACTAATTATTGTGTATAGGCTTATCCAATTAAGACTTAACAAAATGCGAATTTAGGAAGGGAGGTTACACTATATATATTTAATGAACTTCCCTTCATATCTTTTCTTGCATTTTGATTACGAAAGGACCCTTCGTAAGGTGGTTACGTTATTTGGATAACTTTAGGTTTTTATTAATTTGGAACTTATATTAAATTGTCAATATTTAATGTATTAATACACCAGTCCACGTTAATATGGTGATATTGATAAATCATTTTCGGATTTGAATTTATGAGAAGTATCTCTTCAGGATAGAGGTCTTAAATTGTTTCTTCTTTTGAGAAATCACTTAATTATGATAGTACTCCTGATAGTTAATTCGATCACATGTATTATTGAGATATTTTGATGAGATTGTGATTTGGATCCTTGACACGTTTACGGTCAAGAAGTAATCGTAACTCTACCTTGGCTAATTCAAAGACCTAACCCGTTTACGAATTTTCATTTTCTTTTTCAACATTTTGGCACCTTCAGCTCTAGTTTTTCCACATAGTCTGTCACTGTGGCTGATTTTTCTATGAAAACCATCAATTTGATGGTCGTCTAAGCTACATATTTATACCTATACCATTTCCACTAGTTAATGTTGTGTAAGTTTAACATTTTTCCATCATTCTTATATTTCTGTTTTGGTGTATAACATCGTTTTTAACTGATTTTCCATTTTATTTTTCTCTGCAACTTATGTATCATTATTTTATTGCATGCTTTTATTTTGCCGGAGGTTTTTATCAGCTCATCCTTCAATGATTCGAGATGTCATGAGGTAATTTCTGCTTTTCAAGGGATAGCTAAGGATTTTATACCCTCTACAAATTTTTAGTTTGGTTCTTGCCTTTGTATTTATATGAATACCATGAATGTAGTTTCTATACAACATTCCCATCATTTTATTTCTTACCTATCATTTTTTAATTTCTTGAAGGCTTATTCTAAATTTAAATCTCGGTTTGATAAATTTTTTATCTCTGAAAGTTTATTTAAATAGTTACTACCATACTGAATTCTTGTTAATGCAATTACATACCCGAGGTTTTCATCCGACAAATCGTTCTTTGTATTTAATTAAAACTTCATCGTTCTTCATGGTAGCATTCTCATGCATCTCTTTTGTATACATTTTCAGGTATTTTTAACCCAGTAAATTCGTAATACTATCCGTTTTTTAATACAAATTTTGATATACAAAATTTTATTAGGATTAAGTTTATGGGTTTTCGTTTGCAATATATTTTCAATACATAACTTCAATTTTCCTCAATTTTGTTTGAAAAGTCAGTGCTAAGCTTGGCTCTCTTACCAGCGTGCATTATATGTACTGAGTTGACTTTTATTAGAATTATAATCTCCCTATATTATCATTTCATCCTTGTTACCGAAATTACAGAGCTCGGGTCTTAATTCTACCTCGCTTTCTCTTCTTTGATTTACGACAGAGATTTCGTGTATTTAACTTTTTATTTAAGAATTATATTTTTTTCTCCTTTGTCATTGAGTTCATTTTTATAATGGAAGTTTGTTTTGGATTTAACACGACTGTTGTCATTTCATTGAACGTCTGAATATATCGTTTTCCTTAAGGAAATTCAATGTTCGAATTCACTCAGAAACCCTCGTTAAATTATAATTACTTTCGATTTATTCTAAATACAGAATTCTTATTTTACTCGAGTCGAAATTTCATAATTTATTCATTATCTATAGAAGTATGATGATAGTATTTTAGAATATCAATATGTGTTGAATTTATCAACTTTGACTTGATATTGGTTTCGAGATTTATTAAATACTGAATCTCTAATCTTATTAATTTCATCAAATTAATAAAATTATGATTTGTATGGGATCAATTTTCTCAATTAATCACAAACATTCCACATTTTTGACCATGTACTCCGTTGATGAGAATAAAGGTACTCCTTTTTACATCTTACCTTATTATTTTCCAGATTAAATATTTTGTTTCGTTATATGCTCTAAAATTAGGCATTTTTTCTCATGTCTCGTATAGAGGTTTTTACGTCTCTCATTAGCATGAAATAGTACAGCGTCCCAATTAATTACTCTTGTTAAATAATTTCACTTGTTAATTTATAATTTACATATATAGATATATATATATATATATATATATATATATATATATATATATATATATATATATATATATCTATATCTCGTTTTATGCATGTATATATTTATTTATATATGAGCGTATTTCCGCTCACCCTCATTTCATAGTCTCTCAATTTAATTAATCATATTTGTCAATTTGGGCAACCCATTTGCACATTCTTCGACGGTACAATTTTCATTTCTTCTATACGGAGTTGGTTTGTATCGATTGAAGAATTCATCCTCATGAATTGGGAACTATTTTAAATTTATAATTACATTTGTAATTATTTAGATTGGAATATGGACTATATCCATAATTTGCAATGATTTTTAGAATGTAATTTATGATCAAGAATAATGCTCATTGTTAGATTATCACTGTTATGATACATAGCCTAATTATCATCGAATTATTTTGAAATATTCTTCGCTACACATTTATTATAATTTATTCTTGTACTATTTGTTAGTACTTTATACCGTATCTCATTTTTTCACTTATGTTTTTACGCAAGAATTAATGTCTATACTTGATCTTATAGTTACTATAAAACATAATAACTCTTTTAATTTTGAGTAATCATATTTACTAAGAGAAATATAATTTTCTCTTTACGTGTGTGTATTTTTCTAGTTCCATGTTTTAATTATACAAACGAGCGAAATACATTAATTTTTCCTTATTTCACATGTTTCATATATGATTTATGTATATAGTTTGATGTTTAAAAGCTAACTTCAGATTTTAAACCTTATTCTTGGGGTTTAGACATTCTTAGTGTTGGTTTATTAATTTATAAATTGTATATGTAACCATGCGCATGGACTATATATTAATATAGTTGTTCTTTGTTAAACACTTCAAACTATTAATTCAAATTCCTATAGAATTTAATAATTCATATAAACTAACTTTCCTTAACCACTACAATTCATAACGCAATTAAATTACTTGTGCATACCAATTTTGGTAAGACTATTTGCCACCCAACCTTAACCTTTTTCTCCATAGCTCGGCAGAGACCAATTTCCTCCAAAGTGTAGAAACCCTTTGTCTACCCGGGAATGGGCGTATTTAAGCTTGCTTTTCCCTGCCTCGTTTCCATATGTGTCCAGTTAATCAGGGATGTTGTTTTCCTTTTTCCTAGGCTTTCTTTGTTTTTTCCACAAAAGTACTTCAAAAATTAGCTTTTTCCTCTTTCTAGTTTTTATTTCACCTCTTCTAAGTAAATTTCCACTTCTGCGAGGTATATGACTTTTATCTCCAAATCTAATATTTTTAATTTTATTTTATTTTCTCCAAGGATTATTGGAGAATATGGGAAAAGTCTTTGGAATCTTATCCATCCTCATGGATTTGAAATCTTAGTCTCCATTTATACTCTAGTCTTTGCACATTAATTCAAATTCCACATTTATTAAAATAAAAATATAATATGTCTGCGATAATTGTGTCTCCATGGGTCCACCCAAACCCTTTAGGATTGTTCAACTATCTAATAAAAGTGGATCAATGTAGGGATATTACATATTCCCCCTAGAAACAATGTCCTCGATGTTGCAACATACTCAGTTCACTTTGCAAACAACGATGGATATCTTTCTTTCATTTCTTCCTCTCGCTCCCAAGTAGCTTCTTCGAGTGAAAAGTACTTCCACACTACTTTCACCCTAATTACTATTCTATTCTGAGAGCTGGATTTATTCTTGTGCTAATATACTATGAGGGGCTCTAGAAAGAATTCCCTTACTGTACTCATTCGTATCACGGGTTTCAATCAATTACATGAGTAGGATCATGTACATAATTTTTCAATAATGAAACATGAAAAACATTGCGAACCTTAATGTGACTAGGTAGAGTCAATTTATAAGCTACCTGCACCACTCTTTCTATGACTTCAAATGGTCCACAGGTAACGTGGTGCTAATTTAGCACAACTACCCGATATATAAAGTAATCTTTTTTTAGGCTTAAATATGCAAGTAGACATGGTCTCCCACCTTGAATTCTATGATTCTCTTTTGTTCAAACAGCATAGCTCTTTTTGTACGTCTTGAGTTGTTTTAATGTTTTATTGAATTCTCTTCACATTTCTTTCCATCTCTTTCGCAATGCATCTCGTCCAAGGATTAACTTATCTTTCGTTGAGTCTACCATGCAGTGTGTGGCATTTTTACCACATAATGCTTCAAAATGACTCATTTTTACTGGAGCTTGATAACTATTACTATGAAAATTCCACTAGATACCAAAAATATTCTCATCCATTGTAGGTCTCATCCATAACATACATGCATAACATATCTTCTAAAATCTCATTTTTTCCTTTTTAAGTTTTTCCATCAATTTGAGGGATGCTAGGCGATACTAAAGTTCAATTTGGTACCATTTCTCCAAATGTCTTTCCAAAAAGCTAAAGTAAACTTTGCATCTCTTTCTGATATAATCATTTTAGAGATATGATGCATAACTTCACAATCTCTTTCATGAACACATAAGCTACTTGAGCTTTACTTCAAAAGTAAATTTCATTTGCTATATGTGCAACTATAGTCAATGTTTCTACAACCACCATTATAGAATCATGATGATATCTAGTTCTTGGCAACTCAGCAATAGAAATCTATAGAAAACTAATTCCCATTTCACTTGGGAATAGGTAAAGTATTCAACAAATCTCGCATGGATGTTGATATCTCTACTTTTACTTGTTGACATTCTAAACATCTAGCTAGGTAATCAACCACATCTTTCTTCATACTCATCCAAAACATGTTCTTCCTAAATGCTCAAATCAATTTTTTGATAAATCCAGGATATCATACATAAGGTCGCTTTATGATACTCGTCTAAAAATTTCTTTAATGAGATCACGTGGAATATACAAATATGTTTTTATAATAAATTAGCCCTTCTAATTTTGAGCATATCCCGGCATTTAAGTATTCTGCAATTTTTCTTATAACTTTTCATAGTTAGGATCTTGATTCACCACTTTTTGTATCAATCCTTCTATGTCAAATTTCACACTACTTCCAACACTATTCAAAATTTGATGAGAATTCCTACTCAAAGCATCTACCATATTATTTTTCCTTTGCTTTAATATGTTTTGATTTTCCATGTCAAGCACACTAAGGAAATAAAACCATCTCCTTGTCTAAACATTTAAATTAGGTTGTGTGAAAAAGTATTTCAAACTTATATGATTTCGTCATTAGTATAAAATTTCATTTCTCACGGTATAAACGTCCACATTCTAGAGCATGTATCACAAAAGCGACTAATTCTAAGTCATATACGGATTTCTGTAATTATATTCATGTTTCTTTTAATTTTTATTGATTCATATGGTACGATGGAGTCTTTCTTGGAAATAATACCCCTCCTAAACTCCTACGTATTATGCATCCGTACGTACTACAAATTCATGTTTGGATCAACAATTTTTAAAAATTGGACAATTCTTATTTTAAGTTTTAATTGTTCAAAATTATGTTGACATCCACTTCAAACTTTACTAACATTTTACGTAATGAAGTAATAAGATATGATAAGGTTGAAATCTCTCTACAAATATCCGTAGTATCCTCAGCGATACGCATGAATGATCTTATGGGCTGGGACATCAATAGTATCAGAGCACATCATAATGGCTTGGATTTTTTGGTTCTCACTACCAATCCATCCTACGAAATTACATGACCCAAAATGCTTTGAATTTTTATCCTGGAAAATTTCACATTTGTTGCGTTTGGCATATAACTTATGTTCTCTAAAGTGTTTGTAAGAACTCAATTTGAGATGTTATTTACGTTTCGCTTTACATTTTTGGAATATACTGAATGTCATCAATGAACACAAAAACCAAATTTGTTCTAGACTAATCATGTAACACGCTCTATTCATTAGATACATGAATGTAGTGGTTGCATTAGTCAATTTAAAAGGTAGAACTACAAATTAATGGTGTCCATATCTAGTCCTGAAATGTGATGTCTTCACTTTGGTTCTTAGTTGATGATAGCATGTTCTTAAATAAATATTTGAAAAGATAGTAGCTCCTCTCGGTCTATCAAATAAGTAATCTATTCTCGATAAAGGATATATGTTATTTATGTTCAATTTATTCGGATGTTCCGTAGTCTATACACATCCTAAATGTGCCATATATTTCTTTTCAAAAAACAATATTGGTGCTCCCTAAGGAGACACATTTGGTCTATCACATAACCTATATAAGCTCTTGCTAGTTGTAGTTTTTAGTTATAACAACTCAGAGAAATTATTCGGTAGGGATGCTATAGAAACGAGGTCTAGCTCTCGTACCAATTCAAATTGACACGTCAATTTCTCTTTTAGGGGGTAAAATGTGGATTTTATCTGGGGAACACATATTTGAACTCTCTAATTACCGGTAAATTTTTCTACAACTTCTCAAATGTGTTTTCCCAACTCTTCCACTTGTACAACATACACTGTGACAAGATTTTCTTGTTGTCACTGAATCGTTGTGTAAACCGACTCCAAAAATAGAAGAAAAGAGATATCAACGCCTTAGAAATAAGCCCTCGAGAGAGACCTCCAAATACATTACATAAATGAACAATTCTTGGATGATACAGTTTAAAAAACCTCCTTTCGTATATACAGGAGTCCATGTGGCCACAATACAAAATCCTGGTGGGCTCAATGTAATCCTAGCCGACCTAACAATAATAATTTAAGGGCACAATAATAACAAAATGGAGGGTTACTAGTGCAATAATAGAAAGAATAAGGGGTTACAATAATAACCAATAAGGAACTATACTAGTAATGTAGGACCTAACATGCGCCCTCTCTCTTCAGAAAAAGTGTTGTCCTCAACGCTGAGGTAGCTATGGGTGCTAGCTCGTGCAAACTTCTCAATCCTCCCATGTAGAATCTTCAATGGGTGAGTTCTTCCACTCGATGAGATACTCGAAATCACCGAGCTCCGTAGCTGCTTCCAGTTCTTTTTTCCATAGCGCTTCAAGTTCCAATACTTGATTTTTCTACATCGAACGCTCTCGACAGGCTATTGTTTTGATCGCGGAAGATTTCTCACTCTATAACCTTCTTTTAAGCTTTGAAACACTGGAAAGCTCGGATGGCTTTCATGAAGCATGAGCTCCAGTTGTGTATGCCACAGTACTAAATCTGCAACAGCTTGTAGGGACACGCCAGTACCGCGTAGAATGTATTCTCCTTCTTAGCTTCAGCTTAGCAGGGACATTTTTTTGTATGGTTGTAGCCGTAAAATAACCCCAGTCTCCTACATCAAAACTTCGCGCTCCATTGCGATGTTGAGCTCGCCTTTGCTTCATTCAGATTTTGACGCCAAATTCAGGAGTTATCATTTAAGAGTTGGAGGAGTTTCTCGTCTGGTGCTTAGTGTGATCTTCCAATCGCTCGAGACACTTCAGTGCCTATAAACTCCTGGTGTGATGGATGGTGGATGATTCTCCAACAAAGTGCCATATATGGGTCAGATCTTTCTTTGCTCGTTAAAGATGGAAGGAAGTGTTATACCACCAGCTCAAAGTGACGGAGGCAAACCACTCGACGCATTGCTGTTTGTTGTCAGTATACAAAACAACGGTTATCCTTCCAAACATTGTTACTACTCTCGACTTTGAGCCATGGATTGAGGATGAATAAGATGAGCTATGAGCTAATTGAGCGACTCAAACAAGAAAATAGCTCCGTCCAAAAATTTCCGGTAGAAATGGGATTCTGTCCCTCACAGCTCAGCGTTGGGCTTCCATGTAGCTTTTGGATTCTATCTACATATGTAGTAGCAACTGTGCTTGGGTTTAAAGTGGACGAGGATAATGCACAAAAGTGTGCACTTGGTAGTGATATATCAACTACCACCTTGATGACACTCTTTCCTTCGGGACTTAGGCAAACCTACAGATAGATCCATTGAAATCTCCTCCCAACGTTGAGCTTGGAATGGATAAAGGTTGTAGAAGTCCGTCTTGATTGTCCTCAACTTTCATTCTCGCTAGAAAACCAGGCATTCCGCCACAAACTTTTCAATATCAAATTTCATTCCGTCCCAAAGGAAATTCTTTTCTTCAATATGCGTAAGTTTTTAAAAAATCCGAGTGTCCTCCTAAAGGAGAAGTGTGCAATCCCGCAGAATCCTTTGCTTTTATTTGAATTTCACAAAGTCTCTCAAGTGATCTTTAGCACCATAAGGAGATCATTTTTCCAACCGAAATGCATGAGTGTACTGAGATCTTGCTGTCAGAATTTTGAATGAGTGCCCATACATCTTTCGTCGTTCTGCATTCATCTCTTGCTGCGTTTATCGTCTGGGTTGGATAATAGAAATGGCACAAAGCAATGCTTCCAATTCCTCTTCATTCTTTGCTTGAGGGTGCATCCGCTTACTGACATTCAACGTTTCTTTTGTTTGAATTATTTCAAAGTAGTAAACTAACATCTTTTGAGACCCATTCTTGTCGCTTTCTCCTTCGGAGATAGTATTTGTTCCAAAAGTACAGCTTAGGAGCCTTCTCTTGATTCAGTTTTACCTTCGAGTGCCTTCCCATTAGGTAAGTTCTCCATTTCTTTAGATGCATGCGTATTGAAACACTAACATTCTCCTCCACTAAATGGGTTTTTGTAGATACTTTCCTTTGGATTGAATGACTTTTAAAAAGGAAAATGGGTCTTCCTTCCCCACATTAAAACAACGCCAATTCCCATTTCCCGAGACGCATCACATTCCACAATAAAGGTTTTTGCGAAGTCGGCATGATGAGACGGTGCTAGGGCACATTAAGCCTATCTAGGATGTTAAAAGGCCATAGTTGCTTCTGTGAGATCCATGAAAATGCATCTTTCTTCAATAATGTTGTTGAGATAAAGCGCTATTCTCCCACCAATTCTTAACAAACCAATTACGATACGACCATAACTCGAGAAATCCCGCAGCTCGCTTTCATGGTTGTGTGGGACTTTCCATTCCTTAATGGATTTAATTTTGCTAGGGTATAACTTTAACACCTTTTGTGGAGATACAAATACGACCCAAATATTCCACCTCTTTGTACTCGAAAGAAACATTTGGATATTTTTGCATATAATTCGTTTCTCCCGCAAATAGTTTGAGCACCTCATGTATACATGTTCAACATGATTCTTCCACAGGCATGCTATAGATTAGTATATCATCTCAAAAATACCAAGGCTAATTTTTCTAAGGAAGGGTTTTGAAAATGGAGTCATCAAGCCCTTGAAATGCATGAAGGTGCATTGGTAAGGCCAAAAGGCACGACAAAGAAATTCATAAACAGGCCTATTTCACTGGAGTTCAACGGTGTGGAATATACTTCGACCTTCAATTCTAATTTGATGATATCCTGAGCGAAGATCCAATCTTGCTAGAAATAGAATTTCTCCACCGCCATCGTCATCCAACAATTCATCGATCACATGAATGGGAAATTTATCTTTCAATGGTGAGACTTATTGAGCTCCCTATAATCCGGACACATTCGCCATGAGTCCACCCTTACCTTGTGTACCAATACCAAGGTAGAGCAGCAGAAAGAACTTTATGGCTAGGTTGAGTTGGTACCCGCCTCTAACATTTCTGCAATCATCCGTTCAATTTCGCTACTTTGGATGTAAGGATATCTATAGGCCTAATGTTTGGAGTGGAACACTTTCCGGAACCAAATGAATAGCAGCGATCAAGGATAACGACATAGGCAGGGAGTCCTTTGGGAAGCTTTCAAATACCTTGGAATGATTTTCCAAGACTTGTTGGAGATACTCGTGAGTAAATGAGATGATTTTGATGTCGAACTTCTAGTAGAGGCGCAATTGTGCAGTCAAACCTCGAGTGTTCTTTCTTTGACTTTTTCATGACATTAGAACTTCTAGTGGTGCCTCTTTCTCGGCTTGCTGAAAATACCTCGTAGTCAACTTTCCTTTCCTTCGAAAAAATTTCAAGAGAAAGTCTTTGAAAAATTAAAAGGTTACCGTCAAAGACTGTATGACCACTGCATCTAGTGGCAACGTCAGCACCTCCATAGGAGATGGAAAGCATTGAACTAGTCAATACACATTCGTGGTTCAGCTTGATCTTCTGGCATTTTTCCGCAGCAATTTCATAGTTCCTCCATTTGCAACTGTCACTTGACATTACGGTGCTAGTGGGTATGGGAAACAGTAGTCCTTTGCCATCTTACAATGTAGAATCAGTATGGGTGCTACTTGAATCAGTCAACGCTCATTACCTTTTTCTTCTTGATATGTCACTTCTATCTTGAGTTTGAGTGGTGGTTCCTAGGCCATTGCATTGCGCAATATGGTGGGATCTCATTTCTTTCTCCTCTTTCTTGTTCATTTTCTTCTTCCTCTTCACAACCTCCATATAAAACTCATGTCTTTCCTCATAGGCACCTATGACCTTTGGCATGTATTTATCTCTGCCTTTGTAGCCTTGAGCCCTTTTGCTCTTTTTTCTTCCAATTTTTGTGGTGCCAACCCTTGTAGGTTGTGGAAATCTAGGCGTTACAACACTTCCAACTTCTCAGAGCAGTGAGTGGAAGGCTTCCTCGTTTCTCCATAGTTTACATTCAATTTTTCTTGCCAAACCTCGAATAATGCTTTCTCCAAGTGAGTCTGGGTTCCAAAATGCTGAGACTGACATGTTGTATGTTATCCTTTCAAAAGTGCTTTTTAGAGGAGATCAGATCCCATGTTCCTCCTCGAGATACGGCTCTCTCCTTTATATTCACTGGAAGTCCTGACGTTCTCACTAAAGCCACTTTTGTTTGGGACCTAATTCAATTGGCTAAAGAAGGCAAAGCTGCTCTTTGTATCCTCATAAATGTGCTATCATTTCCTCCGTCAAAAATTGACCAAGTGACAAATTTTTTCACGAGGAGCAAAGCCATCGAATACTCACACAAATGCATTTTTTTCTCAAATGTAAAGTTTCAATGCATACTGCTTTCGCAGCGTTTTCACCTTCTGGAGATCAAAATATCGTACTTCCATCTCCGTAGTGTCCATGTTACGGATCTCTTTCCATGCAGACTTCCTCTTATCCATTTTTGGAATAATAGGTGGTTCTTCTCCAACAAAGTGTCATGAAATCACGGTCTATCATTTATTTTTTTCTCATCATGAGCTTCCTCTACTATCTTTTCACCATATAGGAAACATTTCTTGTATCAACATCGCTAAACCTTTCGATGTCTACTTTTGAGTCCTGTCATATTTTCCAGGTTGTCTCTGTTTTTTCATCGATCTTAGCTTCTATTTTCATCCATCTTCAGTCTGCGTGCCCACTTCTTAGTATGCCATCCATCTTAGCTTTCTCCATGCCTTTCTTCAAACCATCCATCTTGGTTTCCATGATCTCTCGAAACTTTCTCCATTTCATTTTTTGTTGATTTCTTTGCGAGAGCGATAATTCTGCCCCTTCAGTCTCCTTGTAATTTTAGTCTCTGTCATGTTGCCAGATACTTCATCTTCCTTGAGTGATAGTAGAGCTTCTAAAGGCTTAATGGGTGTGATTATTTTTTGTGATTTCAGCCTATTTAGAACCCACATCGATATCTATTCTACATATGCTCCTTGAGATAAATTCAAACTGATTTCTTCAAACTCCTTTGGAAAACAGAAAGCCACACCTTTTTCTTTTCTTTTGAGGCCTGAATGTGAAAGTTGGATTATCTATGTGATTGAAATCCTCTTCAACATCTAAAAATTAAGCACTGGCACAGTAGCTCTCTTAATATTCTTTGAATGTTGCATGGTGTCTGAATCTAAATTTGGATTCTCCAATACAAAGTTATCTTAAATCTCGCAATTACCTGACTCTTGGGCTCGGTTCGGCAGAGGCGACCTGCGAAATACTTTCCATCGCGTCACTTTTTTGTCCCCCACCTTCTGAGAATGCGGTACAAAAAGAAAAGACGAGTACCATGACTGTGACCATCTCTGCGGCCTCCAGAACCGGTGCACTAGGAGAGGAGTTGTGAAATTTTCCATCATGACCTGCGTGTAGTCGGGATGCTGAAAAGCGCTTACCTTCTGCATGAATCACCACTCCAAAACTAATTTTGCAAACTGCCTACGATTTTTCTGCAAGAGTTTCCCTCAGATTTCAGCTGACATTTCTAAAGGAAATTTCAGGTCCTGGAGAGCTCGTAGAAAATACGGCTATATGCAATGCGCTTAGATGATCTCCTGCTTTGGAGCCCTGAAAAGACCTAACTTCCACGAATCCATATCTCCTAAATATTACAGGTATTAGTTTCCGAGAATGTTGGAACAAATCTTCTGGGATTTCTGGTTTTGCACCTTTAAAAAATTCTAGCTTTTTGGAAACTCGTAGAAAAAAGATTTATAGTGAAAATGTCACGCATCCGTTTGGGCGCTTAGACCCTAGAATCCAAAGCCTCGATACCAAAATGTTGTGTAGCATAACATGCAACATGAAGAAAAGAGATATCAGCGCCTTGTGATCAGGCCACTTAGTAGTCAACCTATTACATTATACGGTATAACTCTTGGATGATACACCTACAAAACCTCCTTTCTATATATAGGAGTCCATGTGGCTATAAATGTGATCTGAAGTAGTAAATGATACAATCCTCAGCACCGGACTAACAACAATAATGGTATAGGCGCAAATGGCCAACAGATGTGGTTACTGAAGCCTGACTAATAACAATATGTTTTTAGAAGGCAATAATAACAATAGGTGATTTCATACTAGTGCTTTATAGGGACCTAACATTAACTATCTCATGCTAAAGGCTGTGTGATTGTATTTATTGATGTGGATTCTTGGTTTTCCTCTACACTTTGGTCGCTAGTTTTCCCATACCATCTAAAGTAAAGATGAACCCGTTTTATATAAAGAGAGCAGACTCTTTTTTTCTATTTCTTTCATGTCAATTCCCATGTACATACATTTAGCATCGGCCTAGAGGAATGTAAAGTAGCTCAACTTCATGTACCTTACATTACACTTATCTTCCATAATTTGAGCAGCAAGACTAGCAAAGAATTCAATCCATGCTTTCTATGAAAAGTTTTTCTCGTTTAAGTTGCACTTTTTCCGCCATTTGAGGACCTACGCGGCGAAGTTTTCTCTCTCTCTGATCAGCGTAAATAGGTTGTTCAAGCAAAGCATTAAACCGCCCAGATTTTGGTCATGGTTCGACGGTGTCCCGACAGCGACGTCCTCAAGTGTGAGACACAGATCACTTGGAATGCTTTCTTTTAGCATTGTCATTAGAGTGGCCGCCTCTTACCACTAGGATGTTTTTGAACCATTCCACTGGGAAGAGTCCACTCGCAGTGTGAGAGTTCTCTGTAAAACTCCAACACTGTGCGTGTCTTTTCATTTTTGCTGGGCTCCTTCCCGTGTTTACATCCATGCTCAGAGATCCAATTTGCGACGTTACGTCCGTTCTCTCAGCGTTTTTTAAGCTTCTTTCACTTTGATGGTTTTTCCAAAAATTTTTCTGACTATGTCGTCGGTTTTATCGTTTTCCACTTCCAGAGTCGCCTTTCCCTTTTTCTTTTCTTTGCCGATTTTTCAGCGACTGGTCGCACTTGAACTGCAGAGATCTGCGGCCTTGCTTTTGCACACCACTACTCCATTATCTTGGGATTATTTAAATTCTAGCTCTTCCTCAGTGCGTAGGTAGCGCATTGTGTGTAAATCGTTGCATCTACATGGCCTTTTCCTCTGGAGATAAGGCACGATGAGAGGAAAGTTAGTGAATTTGGTAACTGGAAACTCATCAAAAGAGTTTGATTCTCCCAAATTCTGTAGGCTCAAGAAAGCTCCTTTGTCTTTATCCCTCCGCAATATCTCTCATTTTAGGGATCTGACTTGAATTGGTTTGAAAGTCTTCCCAAATGTAACAATTTTCATGCTCATGACATGTACCATTTTGGTTTCTTTCACGTCTAGGTAGCTTTATCTTCAGTATTATGCATGGGGATCTCTGGCTTTGGAGTGTGTTACTATATCCATATTCACAGACTTGTATTTTACCATCATTCAAGCCAGTTTCCATCTATCACATGCTTTGCTACCCATCATAGGTGGAGGTTTAATTTTTCAAAATTTCTCCTACAGTTCTCTTTCTTTTCTGGATCTATTGTCCGGGCTTTCTTCATACATCCCTAGGACCTATCTACGAGTTGGTTTTCAGCATTGTGCTCTCTTTCTTCCAAGGATCTTCGCTGCGGACGGACCTTGAAGTTACGTGCTTAATTCAACCCTCTCTTCTCTCATATCTCTGCAACCGATCATCCATTTCTTGCTCTCAAAATTGATCAATTTCTTGTTTGCATCTCCGAGCACATCTGGGTAGACTGGACTTTTGATTTGGTGGATTTCCTCACCACCTGAGATCTACGTAAATCTGTCCTCCATCACTCATAATGACATTTCGTACGCTTTACTGGGTTTCAAAATCATTGTGGTCACGTAGAAGATAAATTAGTCAGGTATTTCAGCTGAAATTAATTCAGCAAATCATTCTTGGATTTTTAATTTCACTTTCAGGACGACATCTATATGCCTAGATGCTTCTAGCATGGACTCTGACACCATATGTAAATAACTCCACTCCTTACTATCTTCGAGATTCATACTATAGTTCTAAATTGTGTACTGATAACATTAATGTGACTTTGTCATAAGTCGGCGTGCTCTTTTCGATTGTACGCAGGTTAAACATTTCTGCTCACAACTTATGGTTTCTTTTTGACATATCCTATGGTTGTTATCCTTTTTGGATCTTCTTATGAGATTCACAATTCGCCTTCAATAGAGACTCTCCTTGAGGACATGCTCTCTCTCGGTTGACTAATGAACATCTAGAATTTCATAACTTTTGTTGTTGTATGTCATTACCAGTTGTACTTTACTCTAGCTTTCGATTTGCAACATAGCACTTTTATTTTATATCGTAGAATAGTTAATTGTGGCTTCCAAGGTTAATTTATCCTTGCTTTCATCACTTTCTATTCGACTTACTACCCTATGCCACCGCCTATGAAATACCCGAGATTGATGTTATTAAGATTTAGCCTTTATAGTGTTACTAATTCTTCGTGCAGTATATCCCTTTTATTTTGGTCACCAAAATTATATATCAGACACTACTAGACCTCTTAAAAGAATTAATGATACATCCGTTATCTCAGAGCACACATATAATTTCCATTTGCATATCTCCACTAACTAGTGTACTGTGTATGGGTTTATCCAATTAAGACTAAACGAGATGTGAATTTAGGAAGGAAGTTACACTATATATTTTTAATGAACTTCCCTTCTATACTTTTCCTCTCATTTTGATTGCATGTAAAGGACCCTTCATAAGGTGGTTTCATGTATTTGTATAGCTTTTGGTTTTATTAATTTTGGAACTTATATTAAATTGTCATTATTTAATGTATTAGCACACCATTCCATGTTAATATGATGATATTAATAAATCTTTTTCTGGATTTCGAATTTATGAGATAAGTATCTCTTCATGACATAGGTTTTAAATCATTTCATTTCGAGAAATCACTTTAATTATGATGTACGATCATTAATTCGATCACATGGCTTATTGAGATATTTGATCAAATTTTGATTTGGATCCTTGAAATGCCTATGGTCATGAAACAATTGTAACTCTCTTGCTTGGTTAATTCGAGACATCTAACCCCTTTAACATTTTAATTTTTGATTTTGACATTTAGATACCTTCGTTCTAGTTTACATACGTACTCATGTATGTAGTTGATTTTTCTACTGAAATTCATCAATTTTATGGCCGTCTAAGCCATATATTTAGACTTGTACCACTTCTCCGTGTATCACTCTGTAATTAACGCTTTTCTATCGTTCTTATATTTGTTTGGTGTATAACATTGTTTTTTAATCATTTTCCATTTCATTTTCTCTACAACTTATGCATCATTATTTTGTTTCAGTTTAATGTTTTACTAAGCAGTTTTTATCTTCTCATCCTTCAATGCTTCAGATGTTGTGAGGGTAATTTCGATATTCAGATAGATAGCAATTTTAAACCCTCTATGAATTTTTAGTTTAGTTGCCTGTATTTATACGATACGTATGACTCGTAGTTTCTATATACTTCATTTCACTTTTTACTTTCTACCCTAGTCCTTTGAATTTATTGAAGGCTTAGTAGAATTTAAACTCTTTATGTTAATGAAATTATTGATCTCTGATTATATTTAAAAATAATTCTACTATACCTGCATTCTATTGCTATAGCTCTGATTTCATCTAATATATCGTTTCTATATTTAATTACAAATCATCCTTCTTCATGGTAGCATCCTCATGCATCCTATATCGTAGTATTTTTATCCCAACATTCATATTACTATCCTGGTTTTTAATACAAATTTGACTTACATTTTATTAGGATTAAGTTTATGTTTTTCGTTTTCAATGTATTTTCATACATAACTTCAATTTCTCCACTAATTTTGACTGAAAATCGGTGTTTGATCTTATGGTCTTACCTAAACATGCATTATATGTACAGGTTTGACTTTGATTAGAATTATAATATCCTCCTATTTTCGATTTCATTTCTATATACTGAAAATTAAAGTGATGTGTTCTTCATTTTTTCATTTCTCTTCTCTTTCTTTCTTGTATGAGAGATTTCTTGTGTATTTATACATTTTATATAAAAGCTATTTATTCTCTTTTTTCATTAAGTTCATTTTTTATAATGGAATTTTTGTTTAGGGATTTAACACGACTATCGTCATTTTCATTTAATGCTCGCAACATATCGTGTTTCCTTAAGGAAATTTAATGTTCGAAATTCATTCGAAAACCATCATCAAAGTTGAAATGACTTTCAGGTTATTCAAGTCATAGAATTTTATTTTTACTAAAGCTTAATTTCATAATCCATTCATATATTCTATAGTATGATATTTATAATGTCCAGACTCGTCTTGTTGAATTTATCAAATTTGACTTGAGCTTGGTCTGAATTTCTGCATTGCTGATCTCATTTTATTAATTTTCATCAAATTAATAGAAATGTGATTTGTACTGAGATCAATTTGCTCAATTTAATCACAACATTCCATATTTACTATACTCGCGTGGACTTTGAGAATAAAAGTACTTTTCCTTTTTCCTCCCATCTTATTATTTTCTAGTTAACTCTTAAGTTTGTCATGCTAAACTTATGCATTTTTTCATGTCTTCAGATAGGCTTTTTTATGTCTCTCAATTAATATATGAAATAGTAAAGAGTAATTTTCTCAATTTAATTACCCTTGTCAAATAGTTTCATGTAATTAATTTATTCAATATATATATATATATATATATATATATATATATATATATATATATATATATATATATATATATACATATACCAATCGTATATGTGTATTTTGTTATGTGTGTGTACTCCATACCCTCAATGCATAGTCTCTCGAAACTTTCATTTATTCATTCCTATCATTTGTGAAACCCACTCTTCCATTATGTTAGTGTACGTATTTGCATACTTCCACTAGTGGATCAAAAACACATTTGCATGTGCTTAGTAGGGATCCCATTCTCTAAATTTTTCATCTTTCATCTATTTCATTACCATGTCATGTACTAGGTGGTTTTCCTTATCGACGTCACAGCTTCATTCTCCCTCCACAAGATCATATTGGCTGACTCATTCCGTCTCTCCGAGGATAACAACACCTATGGAAAGCTTTATTCCACTGAAAGCCTTTAAAGTCAAAATAGCTCAGTGCATTTAAAGTGCCTAGGGTCAGAGCGTAGTCCCATTAGGTCATTAGGTTTTGCCATTTTCTCAAGGTCACTCCTTCATTCAGAATGAAGTAGCATATATATGGGAGAGGGACTAAAGTAATTATCATCATGATGTATTTATTATACTTTCAAAGATGTATGTTTTTCAGTTTAATGATTTTTTATATCAAAATGTCATTTGATATAAAATTCAATATGTAATCTATTTTTACTTGTCCCAAATGTAAATTTTCATGTTTTCATATGTAATAAATGCAATCCGAGATGTCAAAATGCAAATCAATGCTCCGAGAAAGTGACAAGGAAATCCAAACTCCATGTCGATCAAGCACCCGCAAAGCCACAAATCAAAAAAGAGCATCAGAGCCAAAGAGAAAATCTAAACATTAGAAATATAGGGTAATTTGAAAGTAAATTTCAATCCACTAAATCTATACAGCTTCATCAAAGAACTCAAGAAATCATTGTTTCCATTCGCTCATCAAGAGTGTTCCAACAAAGGAGAAAAATTTGAGTTTTCCTGTAGCGGTTTGGGTAAAAATTTCAAGGCGTTACGTTTTTTTCTAGGTGTTGCGCTAATTCCCAAAAACTACAGATTAAATTACATTGGCGTTGCGCTAACTCTCGTGGCACTCGCGCTATGTTTGGGCACCACGCTAATGCCAGTCTGATCTCTACAAAGCAGAACTTGACCACCTCTTCCTCAAATATGCCCTCAAACATATTCACTGAGTATTTCAACACCTTTGCTGGCAATGTGTGTAAATTTCACCTCCTTGTAGATTCTTCAAAAGGAATTTCATGGTGTTTTTGGTTTCTATGTGAAATGGAAGTTGGTTTAGCTACAAACCCCTATATTTATTCTTTGTTCCCAAACTTCAACTCATAAACCTCATTCTCTTCCTACATCACCGTAAACCCTACTCCTTCCCTACAACGACCATATCCTGCACTCTAAAGTCCCTTTCTCCCTAAACCCTAAGTCCTCGGCATCTCAATTTCCTAGGCAACCCTATCAACCCCCGTAATAAAATTACAATTCCCAATCCCTAAACATTTTGATCCCCTATCACCTCCCTAGTCTGCAATAACCTCACTCATCTCCCTAATTTTTCCAAGCCTATCCCCATTCTCACGAACTATTTTCACTCCCATCCCCACCAAACTCGTCCCTAGGTTTCAAATCTTTCAAGTTTAATACTGTCCAAGAGGAGGTCAAAGGTGTCAGCGAGGAACAAACACCAAAGAAAAGGTGATCACAAAGGAGGGAAAATCAACGGATATGAACCAATAACTACAAAGGAACTCATGGCCTCTCCCTCTCACCGTGTCTTGTTTTAAACATGTTGGTTTGTTTTTGAGCTTTGTGAGAGGGTGCAGACGTATTCGATACTCGACTCGTGTTGACAAGGTTGTTCATTACAAAATCGTCATGATAGGCAGGTCACTCTCTGTAAGGTCACTTTTTAGCCATGTCCACTAATGCCATTTCGACCATGCAGGGATCCCCAATGTGGGAGACAAATTTTTTAAAAAAACCTTGATCTGAGCTATTATGAACATATGTGAAATACCCGTATATAGGGATGACAAGAAAATCATTTCCTCTTTCTCTCATCTCCTTGACCAGTATGTCCCCACGAAGAAAATAATCATGAAGTACTTCATATATGAGGGGAAGGTTTTCTACCTTACTTCATTCTACCATATCCGACTTCTCATGCACTTCAATATAGTCACAAATGCTTCATATACCTTACTATCTCTCCCAAAGAATTGACAAGATGGCATACATTTTACAAAAGGAGTACTATAATCATCAAATTCAAAGTATTTTTCACCATTCCCTCATTCGTCGATAGTCATGCACTCGCACTTGAGCAAGAATATTTCATGGGACACATTCATTGCAAATGAAGTTTTCACTACCCCGCCTAGTGATCATGAGTAGAGCATCCCTTCATCATCTCATCCTTCCCATATCCACTTCTCCATCTCTCAGCCTATTTACTCATACATCATCCACCTATTCATATGCATTCACCTCATGTTGATCCTACTTCTTCACCTTTCCGCAATCCTTCACCATCATCACATCATGATATTGAAGCATCAAGCAAAGGAAAGGAGACATTGATGCAACTTGGGCTGATGTGACTCTGCTGAGCCATTTCCAAGACCTATCAAAGAGGCCATGTGCATGTGTTTGATTCACTTTGGATTGAAAGTGGGCCATGCCTCTTCATCAGAAAAAATAGTGGACAAGGGCAAGGAAAAGGCTAAAGAGCCAATCATTGAGGGATGGAGGATAAACATGAACCGAGAAGAGTTTCAGATTGATACAAACTTGATGAGGAGGATGAGGGATAGATTCACAAAGGTACGGTAATTAGAAGCAAAGAGGCAAATATTAGTGAAATTCAATCAAATATTGGCGAGCACAATATGTGATTGATTTTCTTGAGTAAGAAAATTAGTAGTCGAAACTAAGCAAATCATTGATGAGGTTAGGACCATCAGAAAAGAAAGAGCAAGAAAGGGATAAAGCCTTGTTAGAAGAGACCTTGGACAGATTTGGTGAGATTGATGATGAGGAGGATCAAACCTCCTAGACAGAGACCAAATACTAGAGGGCTGAAAGAGTCTCAGCCCCCAAGAGACAAAGAAGCCGAGTTGGCAGAGAAGCTCACTCAGTGAGCTACTTGCCATAGATATTAGCAGGGATAGAGAGTCATGGCTTGATAGAGCTAATTTAATCTAGAGATATTGCTATAGAAGGCCAAAGAGACAATGTATATTCGTAGGAAAATGGCAAAACGCATGCCATGAGAAACAAAATTGCAAGGAACAAGCTCAAAAGAGCCCATGCAAAAATTCAAGCTTTCAATCGAGAAAAAGGAGAAGGAGATGTTAGACATACTTGCTAAGGTGTTCCTCATGCCCCAATCCCTTGATTAGAAATTTACCTCACAATTTTGGAAATTTTTGGTACATTTGGCACTTTAGCTGCAATTTTGGCTAGGCAATTCTACGCTACATGAAAATCACAAACGTTTCAATGCCCTTGGTGCCGTGCTTTTTCTTTGGAGCCTCCAATGGATAAATGGTCACCACCATCATGTCCATAATGATGAGGAAATTAACCTCAGCAAGTTTCAAAAACTTTGGAGGAGAAACTGGATCCCGTCAAAAGTGCAAAAAAACCACCAAATTTTCATGTTTCTGCCTCTTTTTTGACACTTGGCGCTTTTCACTTTTACAGGGTATTGGGAGAAGCATTTTTCTGACAAGGCATATAGGAACCATTTAGACCGGAGGAATATTTGAAACTAGACTCCGAATAGATTTCACAATGAGCTATCATGGATCCGATTTGGACATCCGGAAGGCCTCCAAAAAATTGCTTTCAAGAGAGGTTATTTTTTCTATCATGGCGCTACGCTTTTGCCAGGAAAAATGTCATTTCTCATCATCTTCAAGTAAATTTTGACTTTTTGACTTTTATCTTGGGAAATGAGAAATTATTGATGTGAAAAAGGTCCAAGATAAATTCAAATGACACTTTTTTATTTGTTTATCTAGGGTAGATACATCGATAAGTCCCCTAGAGGTCAAATGAATCAGTCTCTCTTTAGAGGCAAAATTGTTGGGTTTTCCTAGTCTTCGAATTCTCGTTTGGGAGTAGGTGAAACCGATCCCTATCTCATGTATTCGACTTCATAAGGCTAGGAAGAGTGATTTTGAGGTCTATATGATGTATTTTCTAGATCATTGTAATCATGCTTTTAGAATCTACTTGAAGCATTTGGCATCTGAGGACACAGTTTTGATCATATGATTTGCTCTCATATTGTAATCTTTCTGACTCATTTCTTTGGCAGCCAGTGTGGTATGAGATAGTTGATAGCTATTTTCTTTGCAAATACATTTACTATCAGATGATATTGTAAGACTCACTGCTGACCATTTTCATGTCTATGATATGCTTAATTTCAAGTTGAAAGGCAGACTTATGTTTTCATGCTCGTGTTTTGGGAAATTTTGGATAAGTTGTCTATTTTATTCCGTTTAGGAGAATTCATCTTATATGCTCTTCCTAACTCCTCATCGACTCTCTTCATATCACCATAGCTCTATCCCTTAAATGTCGAAAACCTTCTACCCACCTGCTCCCTGAACACCCTACAAATTTTGACCTAGCTTTCCCTTGCCTTAGCTATTTGACTCCATCCTAATCCAGACCCTACATAATCAAAATAAGCCGAGGCTACTACCACCCAGCCTAATGTCTTCTTCTCAGTGCTTTTGGTTGCAGATTCCTGCGCAGAGAGCCCTCACTGGCCTGGTAGGGCTCGCTATCTTCTGCTCATCCGAGCGATAACATTTTGGTGACCATACTGGGGTAGAAAGAAGCAGATCATATCAACCCTTCAGTGCTCAGCTTTCATTGAAATTCACCAAACTTGTGGATGATAAGTTTACTATTTTACTCAAAGGCTGAATTGAAAAATTTGTAAAGTGCTTATTTGTTTGTGAAAATAGGACATACTAGCTTCCCGAAGCATACACCAAATCCAACCCCGATCCGAATCCTCCCGTCATTGTTAGTGAGTCCTGAAAGCATTGAAGAAAAGCTAAATCTCGTTGTTGAGAAATGGAGTTTCAGCTGTGAAATAAGTCCCATTCCTGAGAGCTCTCTCAGTCGTTCCCTAAAAAGTTAGAAAGCGTTGCAAGATCTTGAATTTGACGTAAATTTCTGGAACACATTTTATTCTAGAGAAAATATTTGAGTTGGATATATGAAACAATTTTTGATTCCTCCGTTCCCTTCCATAGATCCTACGCGAAGATCTCTTTTCTCCATTTCACTGTCAGTGGACTCAACTACAAGTTGCTTAAAGATCCGCAAAACTACTCTTCACAAGTGGAGTTCTTGCACATACTAAAGACCTGGACATCAGCTTCTTCTATCATCACTTCATCTGCTAGGTCTGACACTAATGGGTCAGTGGACAGAGTCCTCCACTCGATTACATCCAGAGTACTCAAATCCTCGTCATAAATCTCTCCTCGTGTCCCTGCGCTATGCCAAGGTACCAAACTAAAATCCCACCCTGCTCAGCTGCTCTCTGACCCATGGTAGCTTTAAATCCTGCATCTACGATGAACGACTTATTTGAGCCCTTCTGGTGAAGTTGATATATGAGGATGTGAAGGCGAGGTTGTTTGCACAAAGTCTGGAGTATGAAAATGGTTCAAAGCCTTCATCAATAGTCACTATTGAAACTTTGAGAATTTTTGGCTTCGTCAGTTTGCAGAAAGATGGGAAGAAAAGAAAAATCCCACTTCAAATTTTGTCCGAACTCTGAAGACTATCAAAAGGAATGCTGGTGAGGACTGTGCGAGATTATTGTGCCGAGATTTAGTGCAATGTACAATGCTCTTACTTTGCACATATAAAACCACCTAGGAGGAGTCATCTTTGGTAAAATCTCCAGATGGATTGAGCGTGACATGGCTTCTCGACTTGTGTGAACATAGGATCCTACAACTTTAGTAGATATGCAGAAGAATTTTGCAAGTGTGGATGCGAATTTGTTGGCGAGAGAGCAAGGATGAGATGCGAAAAGAGGGTGACCATCAAAGAGGAGACATCTACTGACGTGCAGGCAAAAATGAATTCATTACTCTAGAATATGGAGATAATGGTCTGACCCGATTTTCTATCTTAGATAGACTTGAACCACGGATCCAGAATCCAAGTTTCGGAGCGACAGGCTTGGCTTAGAATCAAAGCAGAGAGAGAAGAAAGAAACTAACCAAAAATCACAACAACAACAACATATCAGAACCCCACTGCAGCAAAATTGCGTCCAAAGAAAGTGGAAGAAGAAGAAAGACGAAAGGGCGAGTGGTTGAAACAAATAATTTCTTGCAGATGTATGGCTTGCCCATGTTCCTCGACGATGAAGAGCATGCTAAAATACGGATTCTCCAAAAGATGAGGACTCTATCTTGAGAAAATGATGATGATTTGGAAACAAAATCGTATGATTACCAGCACCGGTGTCTATGACGCCTTGAGGCTCTGAGCAGGTGGCTATTCTACTAAGGAGCTTGTAGATGTACCTTTCAGTCCCAGCTCAGAAAAAGAAAATGAGGTCCACTGAGAGTGATCTTCTACGAATAATCGGAGAAAGGGTAAAGAACATGCAGATAAGAATCATAGCAACATCAATTAGCCATCTTCATGATTAGCTTCCTAAAGAGAAGGGCACTCAAAAGAAAATGAAAATATAACAAAGGATCCTATTGTCAGAGAGGTAGACAGTCACAACTTTTTAATTTAGAAAACAGAGCTAGCTGAAATTGAAAGTGTGCATTCCTTTGAAAGAATTAAGCCAGTAATGAGTCATTACAAAGCATCGTGTGTCTAAAATTTTTGCTGGGTACGGATCCTTTGTCGCAGATACTGGTTAATGTTGAAGATGACCACGAGCTGGCATTTTCTGCCTCAACTACCTGGAGTGGTCAATTAGAAGAGAGTGAAGTTCCATTTTATTTAAGCCTTAGACTGCATGAGTACATAGACTCACAATGTTATGCCTGCAGTTCCCACAGGAGAGTTCTCCACGATTTTATGTTTCTAGGCATGTCATGGAAAATATAGGTATGGATACTCTCAGACTGCATATCATGAATTTCTATTCAGCTGGACTCTGGTAGAGTCGCATTTCATTACTCCTCATTACAACATCTTAGTGGTTTCCTTAAGAAAAACTTGTGCACAACGTATGTCTTTGTTGGATGTGTGTGGCTAATTTCACCGCCGTTTTCATTTGACATGCTACTATCTAGATCATGGGGAGCCGAAACTCAGAGCACTTTACAGCTTGACTTATCTTATGCTACTATTCTTGTTTTCGGGCAATCGAGTGAAAGTGCTATCGAAAATAAAATGAATGATTACTCTGATAACTAGTATAGAGAAAACCCATAAATTACTCAATACACGCTATACATACGTACAGATCTAGAGCTATTTTATTTGTATCCTTACGGTGATTTGAGATGAGTCGTAAATATTATTAGCTAGATAGTGGTATAAGATGCTGCCGAAGTTTCAAAAGCTTTAGAAACAAGCTTCTTGATAGAGGAAAAAGAAATGGTGTACTTCTTCCAAAGAAATTCCTCAGAGAAACAGAAAAATTAGACATAAGACACATATGAGGTGACCCAGACAAAGCGAAATTTTAGCATCTAGAAGATGAAGATGGATCTTTGGAGCATGGATTTCAATGGTCTATTGGGTGTGAAGTGTCAGTGGCATTGGTATTTTGAGTCGGAGTACTCGTTGGCATTAGTCGTGGAATTCCAAGTAATGTTAGAGAATTATCTTACAGATTTTCTTTTGACTATACTAATAATGAAAGCAAAGAGAATTGGCGTAGATACAAAGTCTCAAAATTTTTGAAGAAACTTGGTTCAAAAATAATTCTGCGTTTATGGTAATGTCAGAAGCTTGTCAGCAAGGTGTGAAAGGAGAATCTCAAAGCAGAAAGCATCCGCGACGAGAGCTTACAGGATATGCGGAGTCTTGCAGACGTCTCAAAAATGTTTCTCTGTGCATACATGCTCAGCGTTGCCAAGAACTCAAAACATCATTTAAAATTCAGCACATCTGATGCGGCGAGTAATCTCAAAATCTCCGATGAACTCTAGTAATAAATTCTGAAATCTCTGGTCAAACATAGACCTGTGTGTTCTACCTAATAAGTTTAATTCTTGGCAAGTTTTTTGGTATGACAAAGAAATTAATCGCTCGTAGATGAAGGAAAGATCTCAAAGATGCTTTTATTGATGATGTTTGTGATGTCGAGTGACCAGGTCATAGTGGCCAATTTAGTTTAGAATGTTTTGCAGTATGAGAGATAGTCCTTCTTCTCGAGGTCTCTTACCTTTAGAAGATTTGTTCGATCGTGATGATCGTGGTGGAGAACCAACTTCGACTCCTCACGAAAAGGGTGTGGAAGGCGTGGGCATCGGGAACAACACGCAAAGCTAGAGATGGTTCAAGTTTTTGGAGACATTATCTCTCTGAGGAAAAAGATAAGTACATCAAATTGTTCTCTAAATTTTCTCGTATATCTTTTTGTGGGATTATGTGTGTGAAGGTCTACTGACAAGAGCCAGTATTTCTCACACTATTCCCATCAAGGCGGATCAGAAACCCTTCGCATGAGAAGTTGAGAAAGATAAATCCCAAAGTCTGCTCCATCCATCGAAAAGAGGTATAGCCAATTGTACAAATGGGTATCATTGTTCCAGATTAGGTTTTCCAGTTGCAATCTGGTTACGTAGAGGAAAAAAGACGTCAGTACGAGAGTCAGGTCACGCATCGATTTCCCGTAATTTTGAGATAAAGTATATTTCATAGGATAAATTAACACTTCCTAAGATGGACCATGTTTTGCAGGGTAGGTTGAGCATCATGGATGACACTTCGTTGGCGATTATTCAGGTTATAAATCAGATTTGTGGTACATGAAGAATGACCATAAAATTGTTTTCAAACACATTCGGGGACTTACTCGATATGTCAATTCCATTTAGACTAGAAGAATGTAGAGGTAACTCTTTCAGCGGTGATGGACTCTAGCTCTTGGTAATGAGAAAGATGTTTTCTTAGTGGTGTATCTAGACGAGTTGTGACAGTGTTTTCTAGTTCTGATGATCAACATTTGTCTCATTTTGAGAATTGTTTTTCGTAAAATGCGAGGGAGTTCATAATTTCTCCGAATTCGAAGAAGAGTCATTTCTTCCATGGAGGAAGGAAAACGCTACGGATACACATAGTTTCCAAATATGGCATTTTCATTGATCCTTCTAGGAGTGCCCAAGCTTTCAATGGCAGGTGAAATTCTTACGTAGATTTGTTCCTAATTTGGTCGAGCATTTCGCATGAAATGAAACTAATATGTTGAAGAAGAATGTAGTATAAATGGACCATTGATGCTACAAGTTATTTAGACTGTGGTAGGCCCGTCGCCATGGCCCCTATTTTGGCTAGTCCAGATTATACTGACGATGATTTCCTTAATATTTTCATTTTCATCCGAGCGCACCTTGGTTGCGGTCCTTTGATGCAAAAAGAAGGATCAAGTTAAGAAAAACCTATTTATTTCTCGAGTGGGCAACATTAGATATGTTTTCTCTGTTGCTAGCATTCTGAGAAAGCAATATTTAGCCTTAATCAAAGCTTTGAAAGATTTCCGGATTTATATTCTACTGCTCACATACTATTAGCGTATGTTCCAAATGCGTCGCAAAATAGGTTCTCACAATGCACTCGTGTCCTGGCGATCAGGAGAGATAGATGGATAGCAAAAATGCTAGAGTATGATCTCGAGGTATGCCGCAAGCGACTAGAGTGACATGGATTAGCACAAGTACGGCCGAATCCAATTTACATGCTCTGAGACATAAACCCGATTGGCATAGTAATGTCGTAGCGATGAAGAAGATGCGTCTTTTACATGTGCTGGAGCATCGTGTAAATATTTCTCACTTCCTGCGAAAGCTTCTAATATAGTGTATGTTCTTCGGCACTTATTTCCTCCTCCCGGAATGTTAAAAAAGTCGAGTGAGGTCTGCGCATTAAAATCCGCAAAATACTACATTCTGGGTAGTGCCCTTTATGGAAAGATTGAGAGTAAGCTATTTTGATTTTTGGTTGAAAGATGAAGCTCATGGGTAATGGATGACTTCCATAGGGAGATTTGTGAGGCTATATTCGTTTTTGGAAGCAGCAAAGTAACAAAAGTGTTGAGAGTGCAGATAACTATTGGTCGACTACCTTTTCAAATTTCTGTACATGGTTACTGACCATCATGGAATGTGCGTAGTTTTTAGTGAAAAAAGGGAAACTCCTTCCTCTCTCACTGGAGGCATTATCGTAGCAAATGCTCCTTTTTCAACAATGGGGACTCAGATTTTATTGGGGAAATTCATCCCATATCATCTTTGCACAACACAAGTGGATTCTGTACCAGCTACCATCGCGGCCTGGCAAATGGATCGAGGCCATTCCTACAAAGGCAAGCCTACGGACTACGTAGTTATGCAGCTTTTTAGAATCCAATATATTTGCTCTCGATGCGATGTCATCACAAGATTATATGGCGATAATGATGTAGCATTCAGTCAAGAAGATGGTTTAGTTTTGTCCATAGGTATAATGCCAAGTTGGGCCATTTCTGGCTGCATGGCAGCCATCTAGGGCAATGGATTAGCCGGAATCCCATAAACAAATCCTTGATAGTCTCATTAAGAAAATGTTAGGGATGTCGAGAAAAATGGCATAGGAAGCTTTCCTCAGTGACTTTGTGAGTACCAAGTGAGCACGAGAAGTCTACAGGCATGTCACCCTTTTAAATTGGTTTATACGCACGTATACAGTGTTTCCATACATCACTTACAGGCCTCTGGATTTACGAGATCTACGTGAGGAAGAAGATAGTGATGAGATGATCTTTAGCGTCGAATCATTAAAGCTCGATTAGCCTTCGGACGAGGGAGGAAGTTTCTCAAACTACGCCTAAGCTTCCGGTGGATAAAATCAAGATTGATTTGCCAATCCTGACACCAAATGAGACAATTTTAGGTGGAGGTCTGTAATGTTGGAAGTGGGATGCAAAGAAATGAAGATAAAAAGGAAAGCACTATGGAAAGCTTTGAAAATATTTGGAAAGGACCCTACAAGAGTCTGCATATTATTGAGGAAAGAATGCCTATTTTCTAGAAAGAGTTGGATCGATTCAAGAGATGTTCGGGAGGGCTTGATCGCCAGCAGGCTCCCCGAAACATTATTACTTTCTGATGCAACTTCTAAGAGAATGCTTTCCCTTTCATTGCAAACTACCAGCTTTATACTTTTTCCATAGTTTGGCTGCAGACGTTTCGAGATGCTCGCCACATCCGAAGTGAAGGCTACAAATCTTGGTTGATTTTCTGCTGTTACAGGGCTCGAGAGTCTGCTTTAGTTAGTAGTCAGAGTCATTTTTTGAGCTCACATCTAGCGCGTTTAAATGTGTTTTTAGAGATGAATTCATAATGACAGACATCTTTTGGAATTGTTTTGACCGTACTGTCGTACCAAGTTAGGCACTTGTTCCATGGTGATCTCGCTGAGCTCACAAGGAGCTTCCATCGAGGAGGCCAATGTCTCGAGCACAATATTTGCATACTTCACCTAGGGATCACACACATACTCATGTGCATCTTAGGTATCCCATTCGAACTCAATTTGCTCATCATTCCAGTACTACGGTCGTGATATAAATTCTTTCACCGTTGGTTGTCATTTTTCAACAAGCTTCATTTCCCTCGACTATCATACTGTGCTGACTCCATTCTCATGTATCCTTGACATTAAAAACACCTATGGAAATGCTCTGTCACTTCACCCTGCCAAATTCAAAAATCTCGTTTGCAAAACTGGTAAAAAGAAAGAGCATTGAGGTCATTAGGGTTTTTCATTTCGAAGGTCCTGCATCTAGATGAGGTCATCACATACATGAGAGGGACTAAATAAGATCATCATGATTTATTTATTATACTTTCAAACTTTCGTACTTTTTCCTGCTTTAATGATTTTTTACATCAAATATGGTTTGATATAAAATTCAACTATGCAATTTATTTTTATCTCACCTAATTAAATGTACTCTCATGTTGTCATATGTAATAAATGCAATCCCAAGTTGTCAAAATTCAGTCATTTCTGCCTCAAGTGGAGACTTAGTAAATCCAAACCCATGTGTTGAATCAAAAGCCTCGCAATGCCAAAAAGAACAAAGAGAGAGTACAGTTGTCATAGACGAAATAGTGAACATTAGAAAAATGTAGCATTTAAAGTAAATTTAAAATCCACTAAAGCTACAGGTCACCTAAAGCAACCTCGAAACAATTCATTGTTTCCATTGCTACCCATCAAGAGTTCTGACAAAAGGAGAAAATTACATACTCGCATTTTCTCGAAAGGCAGTTAGTCAAAATATCACATGACTTCTTTGTCCCTAGTATGCAGCTAATCAGAGACAAAGCCACGGCATGCTAATGCTGCAGTACCACAGAAACAAATTACACATGGCACCCATGTCCCTAGATGGACGTTGCCTTCATTCTTGGGCACTACGCTAATGCCCATTTTTCTCTCAATGAAGCTGTCTTGAGCTCATGTCGTCTGATTGTGTCCATGACATGCATCACTCGATCCCTTCCAAAGGATTTTCAAGGGAAAGCCTCTTCTCATAACCCTCACAATGCACTCTACCTGCAGATATGGCTGGATCGTATACTTTTATTTCTATCATTCATTCAGTGTGAGATTTCCATTGTTCAAATGGATCCTTCATCCACACCGTATGATCGGCCATGCCGGTGGTGCAGAAGTCACTTCTCCTAGAATCTAGCCCCGAAAGCACTAGGCATTTGCATGCATTTGTCAGTCCTCTGCGTTCGAGTATGCATTGGACATGCCACCAACAGCTTGTGCCCAATATGATACAGTGATAGGTTTTTTTATTTCCCTCATCATCGCATCCTTCATCTTTCACATGTCATTTCTCATTCCTTGATGCTTGTATTACCATGCAATTTGTAATGGTGTGCTACCATGCGCAGAATAACCATGTCCTTTCTTTGGAAGATATTTATGAGTGAAGTTCTTGGTGCATGAATTTGAAACCAGCTTTCACACTCTAGCCATGTACCTAGAGCCCAAAATCACTATGTAGACAGCATTGCAAACAAAAATTCTACTTTGGCACTCGTTACATGCATATAACACAAGGCAATAATCATTAAATAAATGGTACATGAACCTTCTGCTCATTCTATATAAAAATATGCATACTCCGTAATATGTATCAAAAATCGTAAATGCTTTTGGAGTCCACTGCTCTCAAATGCATTTGACATGTTCATAGCATGTTACAAAATCAAAACTAGGGGCACCCACATGCCCCTACATCTCATCACTCTCTGGAGGCACACCGAGCCAGCGCTCAACTCCAACAACCTAAAAATCCCACACACGGCTTTCGTCCGTCCATCACCATGCAGCGCCTGACTCGCCACCAAAGGGTAAGCCCTATACATCCACTTTGATGTATTGGTCCCGGAGTATCATGCTGCATCCATGCTCAACACACCGGTCAGAACCGCCCACACTTTGCGCGACATCCTCCATCGCAGCCTCCCTCATAGTCTAGTCTCCAGTTCTCCTCTCGCTCCACTCAGTAGCCGGTAGCCTCCCGCGGCTGCCGGGGCAGTCCCCTCATACCACCGACTACTTCACCGGTGCTATATTCGTACACAAAAATTAATGAATTAGTACCACATACATATATCTAAGAACTTTAAAATGCATCGTAACATATACCAACTTTCACTTACCATCCGATCCATGCTCTCAACCTTTGCGTAAGTGGAAATTTAGGTCCTCTTGAAAGTTCATACCAAATGTATGGATATTCATTTTATATACGCGTGGCTTCGATCCCAATATGTGAATAACTCGAGTCGAACACTCATCGCGACTCCTTCCTCCTCCTCTCCATTAGTAGCTACTAAAGCACACTCCTCGAGCCGTGGACATCCTGTGACCGCACAAGAGTGCTCTAGTGTGGGGATCTTCTCGAAAGAAATCTCTTGAGAATAACATCGTACTAGAAATTCTCAGGTCATGGTTTCAGCACTCCGTCGGTAGCTATCATTTCTACCGAAAACATATAATCATCTAGGCCCACTTATAGTAGGTCCCACTCGCATCACTCTCAACTGCATCTTTTCAAGTAAAGGCAGTGTGATAGGAATGCCCGAATGCCCAATATCTCGTAGCACTATCTGTTGCAACAACTCATGTCTACTAGCCTCTACTAGATCGCCGATCGGCATGGTCATTACCTTATCACAAACATCTAGTCTACAGAGTGGTGTTCTGCACAACTTTAGTCTGTTCTTCCCTTGCAGTATCTTTGGATGTATCTTTTCCACCACCCTTAGTGGTAGGAGGTCCAATCTAGCTGCTAAATTTCATGTATGAGTCGACCAACTCATCCGTCACACACCGCACTATAAAGGCCTCCTCGGCTGGATCCTGGTAGGCGGCTATCCCGGACATCAAGGATTCCCTACCGAGTCAAATGTGGTTCTCCAACCGGATTGAGAGCGCTCACACCTTGCACGTGCGCGACCACGACACTTGGATCTTGTCACATGATGCGCATCCAAATCCCTCTCTTGCTGCGATGTGTCATCTTCACCATACCCGCACTGACCTATCATGCTTTTTCAATTCAGGAAAGATAAATTGCATCCCTAACTCACCAGAGTCTCGGTCCATAGAAAAAAAACAAGGAAAAACTACTACTCGAACCAACTCGCATTTTTCTCAAAACATGAATACCTAGTGAGCTCATAGTTTTCACCTCTAGAAACTATGAGCTCGTTAGCACTAGACAGTAAAGTGTGATTTCAGTCATGAGGAAGGGTAGAATGTCGTTCCCGAGCTGTAGACACCTAATCTACAAAAATTGAGATCGCTAAAAAGCAGAAGCAAAGTTTGAGGGCCCACAGAACAACTCCGTCGACAAATCTCGAGTTCCAACGAGTGAGCTTTTTCCACCACAACGCTACAGTCATTTAGATCCTTCTGTCCTCACATCCACCATAGTTCTACCAGCAAATGAATTACATTGGAGGAATGCTCTATTAAAAGAAAACGCAGCAGTGCCTGCTTTCCCAGTGAGACCAAACCATGGCTTGGTTTGATGCAGACCATCAACACCATTAGAAAGCTCCCTGCCGATATCTAAAACCTAGTATGCCTTTTTTCCCAGCAATTTGAGCATCAATTCCGCAGCCATACTTTTCCAAAAGAAAAGAAAGGTCACCTTTTCCACCTCTCAAAATCGGATAGCTACCCACTTGCGCTCGCCCTGTGCTCAGAACCACTTTTCCCTTCATGCTTTTCAATGCGTGTGTCAATTTTCATCATGAATAACCATCTTTTTCATGCGTTTTGTGGTCACTAAGCACTTTTCTCGTGTGGCAACCTTATCGAGTCCCCCTTCGTTTTAGGACATCCGAGTTGAGTCATCGAAATTCATGGAGTACTGGTTCCAGATCCACTGCCTCCTATTACCAGTATTCACATCCATCCTTGTCCCTCTCTCAGTGCCGCGTTTTGGCCTACCATTCTTTATCCCCCATCCCCCCAAGAGTCGAGCTTCGGGCCGCCGCCGTGTCATCCAGCCATTTTTATGCTCTCACAAGGAAAGGTGTCTACTCCCTGCACTCCCCTATTACATCAACATGCCACGGTGTCATGTTCCATCGATCACTTTACTATGATCCCTCTTGCATCAGTTTAGGTTCCTCATTTCCTCTCTACCCGTGGTGGACCTCCTTTTGTCGCCATCGCACTTTTCATTCCCGGAAAACAAGTCTAGAATCGCGTGCACCTTGGCTCCATCTTCCATCAGTTTCGTGCTCTCGGATCGGGAAAAGGGACCCATCGTTGCCCTTTGACTTGATTTTTTTCTCACTCCGCTCACATTCAACTCCTTAGCTGCATGATCGATATTCGTGCTGCTGATGGTTGCGAGTCAGCGGACTGCTCCAGCATGATTCTGGTGCTGCGAAATATGTTTCACAGCTCCCATGAGGTGGTTCTGGGTAACCCCACATGCCCTTTCGCAGCCTCATACTCTGCTACAAACTCCTGCATGCTGCATCCACAAAGTGATGCTGGTTTCAGTTCCAGCTTCCCTTTGCAACTCCCATGGCATGCATGCAACTCACTCGGATGATCCATCCACATCCGCAGTGCCTGCCTCATTTCATCACAGCTTCTGGTTGACTTCTTCTGCCTCATCGCACTCGAGACATGTCGTCTTTGAGTAAGTGTTTTGTTGTCGGAGCTGCGTACTACATGTGGGATCCACTACATTTTCGTCCAGGCATTTTATCGCCAACCTTGTCACGTTCCTGTTTACTCATGTGCTTTACTGCTCGCCTCATTTTGCTGGCACACCATTATTCTCGCATGTTCCATCTCGCCGTGCACGTATACCTGCGCTTGCCTCACCGTGAATCAGTGGCATTTCACAACCTTCAGCGAGGCTTTACATCGTTGCGGGTCTCGCCCTCTCGGTCATTGTCCTCTCTTACTTCCAACTCCGTCATGTATCTCTCTTTCGACTCCACTTCGTTAGGTCCCAGTGATTGTGTTGTCCACAACGTAGTTGGGGTCATAGTTGATTAGTTTCCCGAGCGTCGCTTGTTTGGGGAGAAATCTATTATGCCATGTGCTCAGTAAAAACCATTTCACAGTGGATGGGTGAGAGTACACCATGTAAGATACGTTTTACCGCACGTTTATCTCACTCCATAATGGCTGTATTTAATAGACCATTATTATTTATTAGGTTGTTTCTCAGTTCAGACAAGAAAGCAATGAGTGAATGATCAAATAGATCGCTCGTCTGTTTCGTTTTACCTCTAGGAATGATTAATTAAAGCACTATTTGAAATAATATTCCTAGTCATATGTTTTAACCGTCATGAGAAAGTAATTAGATAGATCACTACTTTTTCTGTATCTCTACGGATAATTAATCGACTATTTACTTATTATTCCTTGCATAGATTTCGATTCAAATCACCTAGAAATAATTAAAGAAATCGCGATTTGACTAATTCTCCCTTAACCTAAATTATTGAGCCATGCCAAATGATTCTATCATTATTTTCTAAATAAAGGTGTAAACTAAATTAAATACCTTTTCCATCCAAAAAGATATAATAGAAATACTCCAAGCGCTGGAATCCACATCCCGGTTTAATAATATTTCTATTATTTGTCACTATCGAGGACTAACTCTAATACTTTTGCTATAAACCGGAGGGTTTCCCATCTATTGAAAACCAACTTTAAAGCACTTTCATTCGTTGTGCCTTTGATACTCCGCAAGGTTGCTACTACTTTCTACTGCTTCTTGAGCTCCCACAGAGTTCAACATTTTTGCTTTACCTTTATACGCCATTGGGAGATCAAAATTTGAATACGAAGCATTGAGGATAGATCTCAGAGAACCCATCGCATTGAGGGGAGTCGCATCATTCTCCTTCCTGCTCCCTTCCGGTGCTATACAAACATATAAAGATCACTTTTATCTTGTGCTGGGTCCAGTACTGGATGTATGGAGCATTTCTTAAGCTCTTTTTTTGTTCTAGCTCGCTTTTTACTACACAGGAAGGGTTTTTCGGCGCATTTGTTTTAGCTCTCACTGGGATCTAAAGAAGTTAGCGTGACATCTTTGTTGCAGCAAGTTTGTTTGTCGCGCAACTCAAAGTGAGCTCTTTTCTTACAGTTGTAGAAATAGGAGCACTTACGCTAACCAATGTGGAATGACTTTTCTCTAAATGCTCTATATTTTCTGCTTGTGAACATTCGAGACACTCTACATGATGATGAAAGACATTAGAATAATAAATTTTTGAAGCTTATTATAAGGACGACTCAGGTGAAAATTCACGTATGTGGAGATGCTATTTTCTTTGTACTATAAATCCACTCATGATTCTTGGCCGCATGTGGATGGCAACCAGGATTTTTTTGTATTGGAACTTTGGTAATTTCTATCTCCATTTTTCATAAAATCCTTCAGATCAACGGTTTGGGGAAACAAAACTAACTTTTCCTTTCATCCTTCATAAAATGTTTCTTGAGACATAGTACTGAATCATTGTCGCAACAAATTCCACTCTTGGTTCATTATTTTCTTCCAATATGCCACATAAGGGCAGACCTTACAAAGCTTTGCAAGGACTTATCGTAGACTCAAAAAATATCCAACCAAAGCAGCAAGGTTCAAAGTCACTTATATTCTCAAATCAAGAACACTGAGTATACATAGGATGCATCAAAAGCACAGTAATTTATATCCCATATGGCTTCACGTGAAAAATTATGCTATTGTTTTCTCCATTAATATCCTCTGAGGACACTTGTCTAGAATGTGGGCAATTACATTGCTACGATTCTGGCCAAAGAAAGATGGGCGGATCTGAGATCGCGGATCATACCCTGTATTTTCTCTCTAGTGTTGGACATCGGTATTCCTCTACTAAATTTCATTGTGTTCCTGAGATAGTCTCAAAACCTCTATTGGATCTCTACATCTCTAGAGAATTCAAACTCCTTGGAGGTGTACACTCCATATCCATTTCATTTTGATCCTACACACATTGATCGTCTTGCCTCCATGTAGTTCTTCAGAAAAATGTTAAAGCATTTGGATGTTTATGGAGGCCACTTCATCCATTGTCTTCGCACATTAGTGTTGTCTAATGAATTTGAATGATGTATGTCCAAAAATATGTGAATGGAACTGAAATCAGTATTGATACTTCTTTGTGAAGTTTCACTACTAGGGAAATAATTATAAACCTCTGACAATGGAACTGACACTTTGCACTTTTTCATGCCTGTTGCAATGCTTTGAAAATTCCTAAACCGTGTCCTTTAGGTATGCAATGCTTCATACTACAGTCACCAGATAATGCTCAGGGATATTTGCTTCACAAATATTCATTCTCAAGCGCACTCCAGCTCCATGTTTCCATTACTGCTTCTAAGGAAAATTGCAGGCTACCCTCTCACATACCTACAGCCAAAATATGTTGATTTCCAAAGTAGCGCATTGCATTTCTTCCTTATCTTGGTTTCCCTTGAAAATATAGTCTTCACTAAATCAAAAATCATTTCAACACATTCGTCAAATCCAAAGAGACTCATTTAACACATGTAGACGAGATTGAGATCCCATCTCTAATCATTGATCAGGGTACCTATCCATATCATCATAATTCCACTTACATGTTAACCCCTTACCCTTGCCATTTGTCAAATTATATTGTTGAAATTCATGTTCCTATATTATTCATTTCCCTACATACCACCCCAATCTAGAAATGCATGTTAGCTGATGAAATTTGCACAAAATCCTTGGACAAGGTGTGGTACTCAGCTCTAGATGACTAAGTCACTCCTCTCGCATAGTACATGCACGCCTCACAGACTGCTTTCCACTACGCTGTTCATTACCATAGCTCCTTCTGCTGCAGGATGCTGAGGAAAGTATAATCTCTCACCTAGTGATACTAAAAGTTTCACATGGCTCAAATGTCTTCCTATCGTGGTTCAAAGCACCCGATTCTCCCTTCTTTCCACTTCTAACCCTTTTCTAGGGTCCTCCTCTATTATTAGTTTTCTTCTTCATCTTCCCAATGATAGATAGGTTGCTAACTCTCCTAAACTCTAGATAAAACATGATATAGTCTACTCTCTCTTAGAAAGTAATCACACTTAGCTTTTAAAAGAGCATGAAACCTCTCATGACAGTAAAACACTAAAACTAAACTCATCCTAAGGTGAGTGGAGGCCACTGTATTGGCATGGAGTGAATTCCTCATCTTTCGCCTTCCTCCTAATGCCTTTCATTTTCATACATCATCTCATAATGATATTCTGTCAAGCAGCTATCTCATGCAGATTTTAATTTCACTTATGTGCGTGCAGTAGTGATTTTTTTCTTCAATAACATATTACAGTAGTATTTACACTCTTATACTAGGGTATTCAGTGAATCAAACCATCTCCTTAATTCATTTCCTTCTCGGTGACGTGCAGGGATCAATTTTTCATTCTACTGGAATACATAGTGATTCCAGCTTCATGCTAAGCCACGTTCATTTTTGTTCAACTAAAGTCCTTCAGTATCACTAGGAGTCGGGAGTTGATTTAAGGAAGCACAGGCTGAGATCATCCTCTCTGTCAGTAGCCTAGCATGCTCCTACGACGGATGGTTCTCGGTTATCTAGTCATTGTAACTCATGCTAAGGCATCATAGACCTAATTTTACCACAACCTAGCCCTTGGGTCGCAGGTGCACTCTCAATGAATCATTTTCATTTTCACCGTAGCCAATATATAGCTACATTTAACTAAAGCAGTGTCAGTCCAATAGCATCTAGCATGATAAATGATGGTAGTGGACTGGGACAATGGTTAAGAATAGAAAGAATAAGGGAATGGAATGATATGAACAATAAATTTTAACACTCATTGGCCTTTAGATCCATTAGGACGAGTCTCAAAGTAATAGAGAAACAAAACATTATAGGAAGAAGGTGGAAGAAATAAAGGGAAAATCATCGTACTCAGTGCACAAAAATAATAGTAAGGATGTCATTATTGGATTGTGATAAAAGAGGATGGTTCTACCGGGAATTACTCAATCAATCTAGAAAATAAACGATGTCGTGGCACGGCATAGATGATGAATCCATGATCGCAACATATAGCTGTTTAATTCTAAGCCTAAGTCCAAATTTTAACATACCTACTATGTGACTTCGTGAAAGAGAACATTTAAAGATAGCTATTTCACTATATCCTAAAAACCCGCATAAATGCTTCATGCACATATAGGGATAACAAAGATAGATTTGAATGTCAATGATGTCCTCCTAACCTTTGAGAATACACGAAAACTAGTATACATAATCACAAAAATCTGAGCTGAGAATAGATGCGGAAAAAATAAAGATATGTTAACACACAAAAATGAGTGAAGGCATAGCTCCATTAAATTTGAGGAACGAGATCCAACCAAAGAGTCTACATCAAACCTTAGAAATTTACAATCTTTCAATGTCATTGGGATTATAATAAAAGTATGCTAAACCTTCTCATACCCAATAATATATGAATTCTCCACATCCTACAAGAAATGTGTGTCACTATTGTTTTCATCATTTCTTGGATGATGACAGATTTTCTCGCTGTCTGAACCATTTTCTTGAAATAAAATAAAATTATCGTGCTTCAGATTGATTCATGACCTTGAGACAGAATGTTTTTTTCAAATCCTAAAAAAGTTAGGGATTATATTTAGCTTATCATAGCCTACTTTATTTCCACTTGTTTAACATACATGGGTATTTCTCAGGCTCAAGAGAGATTTAATCATCGACGAGTCTAATTTATAATCGCATAGCAACTGCTAAAAATAACCTCTAGTTGAAATTTTCTAAAAGGTTTCCAACTATCTCAGAAATGACAGGCATGATTACAAACTCTATATTTACACTGTACGATTTTCTCTACCCTTTGACAAGCTTCCACCCTATCTCTATTAGCTTCATGGCAGGCTTATGATCTCTACACTACAAAGTAATCTTTGTATTGGTGAGATGCATTGAGAGAGTGTCCATGGTATCCTTGGTTTTCCTAGCTTTCTGACTTTGAGTTAGCATTGAGTGAAAGGAAGAAATTATATGGACTAGAAAGAAATATTGTACTACTTGGTTGTTTCATTGAGGGATCAAACTTTGATTACAATACGCAGGCTGTTGTAACTCATGGTTTTCAAATTTTCTTCGTTGTCTCAAAATTCCTTCTTCAATGTCCCCTAAGAGTACATAATATCGCTCTAATGTTTTTGGTTGCAAACCTGCCAAAGTAGAATGTTTGGATATGAACATGGAATATTTAGAAAATTCCTTATCATGGAAATATGCATTACCTCTTATCCATATAGTCTAGTAGCTTATAGTGGCTCACCTCTTATGCTCAAGAAGAAATCTCACTACGTCATCTCTACCTTCATTGTATCTTTTGAGATTGGTGAAATTGAAATCCATTCTAAAAACATGTAAAAAGGGTGGAAGCTCAACTGTGATTGCCTGTATTATTTCCAAAAATAATGACTTCTGGGAGCTTTATAGAGTTCTAAATCAATTTTACCAACGCACAAAGGCATGGAAGTCTTTATATGCGCTGTAGGGAGATTCTCTTCTCTATGGAACCTCACTGCAAATTTTGATGGATCATGGGTCCCGGATGGACCTTTTGCACCAAATTGAAAAAATGAAATGTGATTGTGAAATTTACCAACATCAATTTAATCATCCTTTCCCTTCTATATTTGTGAAGTAAAATACTACTCTGCAGTATCCGGAAAATCGGTAGCTTTCCTCTTGCTTTTGCTGCCTAAATTATTTCATTGTTTTCTTTCTACTGGATTTTATATCCATAGTCATTTTGACTACAATGCAGAAACATCATTAAAGAACCTCTCCTTTTATCAAAAATCCTTTACTTTCCCATAGTCTCCGGGAGTTTTGTAAAGACTACATCGCAATTATCTTTGTATGCAAGATTCTAGAGCTTGTTTTATTCAGCGATGGACTTTATGGAACGTATAAATGTGCTTACCGTATATTTTTAGGGCCCTATATTACTAGTGTAGTCCCTTATTATTGTTAGTGTCTTATTGTTGTTGTTTTTCTCGTTGTCGTCACGATGGTTTCTTTTATATTGTGCCCTTGCCACTATTATTGTTAGGGTAGGCTATTGTGATTATATTAACGTGACCTCATGGACTCCTACACATAGAAGAAGATTTTGATCATTTTTTTCATCTCAAGAATTGTTCATTTTTGTAATGCAAACGAGGTTTTCCAACATTGAAGTGGCTGAATTACGAGGCGTGAGTCTTCTCTTTTCTTCTCATTTTGGAACTAGTTTCATACAAATTTGGTATCAAAAAGATTTAGGATTCTAGGGTTTCACTTCTCTCAAACGGGTCATCATGGAATTTTCGCTATAATCTACGAAGTTTCGAAAGCTACTCATTTTCTACGGAAATCCGGAGGAACGCCATGGAAAAATTTTAGATCTTCGGTTCGCAATATTTTTGGAGAAATAATCTATGGAATTTAGGGTTTTTGCAAGATCCCCAAATTTCATCTCAAAGAAGAAAGGTGACCTCGTGAAAATCTTCACTCTCTCCGAGCTTCGAATTGGGGTTCATGCAAATACATGTGGCCAAAAGTAGGCGGAGTCAGTTTCCTTCTTATCAATTTCAAAGCCGAAGGAGGAAACTTAGGTCACGTGGTACGTCATGCTGACTAGATCCTAGACGAATCAGTCCATAATCAGGGCTATCGTGGTAGATTGGGGCACAATTGTGTCTTGAAGAATCCAAATGCGTGTCTAACTTGTATGTGCATGGAAAGAAGATTCGTAGTGCTCCTGAAAGGACTAAATATAAATATGATTACAGTCTTTACTGATCTATGACTACCTCAATCTCGAGGCTCCTATAGAAAGCAGGTGCTTTTTCTCTTGATCGGGTATTTAGCCCTTACAGAAAAATTAGTTTTAAAGTGGTTTCTCAAGGAGCATCACGAAGCTTATATCGATGTTTAAAGGTGCAAAATTCCTCCTAAAAATAATTCAACACCAATTAAGCTCTCAAAAGGTCTCTATTATGACTCATGAATAGGAAGAAGACTGCAACATGATATATCAAAATTACAAGACCAAGTGCAACAGATCTTTCTCGCGAAAAAGTAACAAAAGAAATGAAATGGATGGTTTGACAGAAAAGGCATGGAAGCTAGCATGGATGGCTTTGAAGAAATTCATGGAAGCTAATGGATGGTTTGAGATAATTTCATGGAAAGCTAATATGAATGACGGGGAAAGCTAGAGATGGATGGAGTGGAGAGCGTAGAGATGGACGGTATAGAAGGCAACCTTGGTACGGTTGAAGAAAGACGTGGAAAGCTGGGCTGAACGGTGGTTTAAAGAAAGGAGTGGAAAGCCAGAGATGGATGAGCTTTGGTCTGCTCTGGTTTAGGCAGCTACATCCTGGATTTTGTTGAAAGACTAAGATAGAAGGCAGCATGGAATATTTGAAGCAAAGACATGGAAGGTTCGAAGGAAGGGTTGGAAAAAAGTTATCGCAAGAAAAATAGCTCCTAATGGTGAAAAGGTAGTAGAAGGTAAACCCATGATGAGAACAAAAGAAATGCTAAATCACGATTTACTTTGACCCTAACGTCATGGATTTAGCACCCATATTCCAAAGATAGATATGAGGAAGTTTTCATGGAAAGGATTCAACATGCATGGATGCCACAAATGTGCAGCAATCGTTTGAGCTCCATAGTACAAAACACACAAAGCACGCATTGAAAATTTCATCTTTAGAACAAAAGTGAGTGCCAGACGGTATCGATGGATTTCCTCGTAAAACACTGGTCACTTTGGTTATTTTCTTTGCTAGAGGAAATGATAGCACATTATGAGGACACAAAGAGCAACACCTTCTTTAGCCAGTCGGGATAATCTCAAACAAAAGTTCTAATGATGGGTCACATTTGAGACTCTCCAAAGATTCAACAGCAAGGAGTAAATAAATATTCCCAGGAGGATGCACAGGATTGAAATGCTCTTCTCATGAACTCTAAAGGATAACCTCCAAAATGAGGTTCGCTTTGGAGAACCCGACCAACGGAGAAGGCATTCGGCTTGGCAAGAAAAATTAGAAAGCAAAATTATGGCAACAAGGAAAGCCTACCACTCACATTTATAAAAGATCTAGAGCGTTTCTACTCCTAGAATTCCACAACACAAAAAGGTTACACCACAGCGATTGGAAGAAAAAGAGAAAAAGGTATTTGTATAGTTGCGATATAAAGGCTAGCACTTTAGAGGTCACAAGTTTTCTAATACAGAAATTACTTTTACCTATGTTCTGAAGAGGAGGAAGAAAAGGAACAATTAAAATGGCTCAAAAGAATGATATATACATCAAGAACCAACCCTAGAGGAAGATGAAACAACCAGGCCATATCCTGTAATGAATTGGCAGAATTACCACTTCTCAAACTCTCAATATAGAAGAGCATATCAGAAGAAAAATTTAATAGCCCTTATCGTATCTTGGGTAGCACCCATTCATTTCTAGCTCACCTGTTAGCCAAGGAATTGGAATTACTCCTAAAACCTACACTTTGAGTTGTCAAAGTGATAGGTAGGAAAATGGAGGAACTATAAATTTCTCTCGCAAAGTGCCATGCTCTCCAGCTATACCATGCTACTATGTACTAAAGTATGCCAATTCTTTCCCATTCCAATTGGTGGTAGATCATGTTGCCTACTTAGCAATGCAATGGTTACAAATCTTTCAGATTCAGTACTTTCTTAATTTTCAAGAGCTTTTCTTGAATTTTTTTGGAAGGAAAGGAAGTTGGATGCTGCGTACCTGAAGGAGAGTCGAAAGATAATAAGCTTTAATTTCATGACAAATCTTCTCAAGAAATAGCTGCTATGCATCATTGAGACAATTATGCTCACTAGAAATTCCAACATCAAAATCGTCTATTTCACTCGCATCTCCAGAAAGTCTTAGAAAACCATTCTAAGGTGTTTCGAGACCTCTGATAAGGACTACACTCTTATTCATGATCCTTGATCCGTTATCCCTTCATTGAGACTGGGGAATTGTTCCTCCAAACATCATGCCTTACCAGATATATCCTCATCTCCACAGAGTGAAATCGAAACGTAGGCATGACCAGTGCAAAAATTCTGTGAGGTCGCAGACTTCATCCTTCAATAAAATTTATTTCTCTACTCCAGTTGTTTCTAGTGCATAATAAGTATGAACCATGGTGCATTTGTTACTGTACTCTGGGGAACTACTCAGAGCACTATTAACGATAAATTTCCCATTTGGTGATCGATGAGATTAGTCGATGAATTACATGGAGAATTTCTCGCAAGTTGGATGCTCGTGAGCCGTATATCATCAGTCCGACGAGGATCTAGAACATTCCAAAAATATAATTTCGAACTCGTGAAAGGGTCATTATGAATTTTTGGTCGTGTACTTTTTGCCTTACGAAGGCTTCTTCTACACTTTCAAGGGTCGATGAATTCCATTTTCTCAAACCCTTCCTTAGATTATTTGTGCTAGTATCGGCGATGATATATTAGTATCCATAGTAGGTCCTTGGAAGGATCATGTTCGCACATGTTGAAAAGGTGCTCAAACTTATTGGAGGAGAAACAATTATATGCAAAAAATCTCCAAATGTTTCTGGGAGTACAAGAGGCTGGAATATTTGGGTCATCATTGTACTCTCAAGAGGGTGCAGAGCAGGCCCTAACAAATTAAAGCCATTAAAAGGAATGAGAAAAGTCCCCACAACCATGCAGTACAGGTAAATGGACTGCTCGTTTAGCTAGGTATTACTCACAACTTTGACTAAGAATTATGGGATAATAGTAGCACCTAACAACAACCTATTGAAGAAAGATGCATTTCTCATGGACTCTGAAGGAAACTAAAAGCCTTTCGAACATCTTAAAGAGGAAATGTGCCAAAGCACCGATCTTAGCTACGCTGAGACTTCACAAAAATCTTTATTATGGAATGTGATGCCTCAAAGTGGAATTGGTGTTGATTTAATGCAAGAAGGAAGACCTACTTCCTTTTGAGAAGTTGTCAAATCACAGGAAAGTATTTGACGAAATCTATTTATGAGAAGGAAATTTTGCAATACTACATGCACTAAAGAAATGGTGACCCTACCTAATCGAAGACACTCTCAATAAAAAGCTAAATCACGATGGTCTTAAATACTGGAATGAGAATACTATCTTCGTAAGAGAAACAAAATGGATCATAAAAGATCGCCAGATGCTGACTGTGAAATCATACTACAAAAGAAGCTAAATGTTGTTGGTGATGCAGCTATGAAGAAAAGTATGAGGATGTGGAAGCATTTCTCTATTTCATTTCTATTCTCCAAACCAGCATTGGATCGTGAAGCAAAGGAGGAATGGAAGAATAGAAGAAGGAAAGCATGGACACCTCTTTCAAAAGTTACATTCGAATCCCAATACATCTATTACATTTTAGTTGGAAAAAATCATTCACGAGGGTAAAAAGCTCATCGACTTCTGCTTTTGTAAGAATTCCCAACTTTAAAACAAAATATTCTTTCTTTTTTGAAATGCACACTCTCCCTTGGGAGGACTCTCCGAGATTTTTAAAAACTTTACCACGCCAGTGAAGAAAATAATTTTTTGGGGATGGACTTAAATATGATATTTGAAAGTTTGTGGTGTAGACGTTTGGTTTTCTAGAAAAACTCAGTGAGACAATTAAGACCACGAGTCTCCTACAACCTTTATCCATTCCAAATCAAAGTTGGGGAGGAGGTTTCAATGCTATTTTAGCATAGTGGTTTGCCTGACTTCGAGAGGAAATATTTTCATCATGGTGGTAGTTGATAGGCTTACCATGTAACACCTTTTTTTCCAGCCTATCTCTCCATTTAAAGCGAAATAATTTCCTAATATTTATGAAACAATTCAAAAGCACTTGAAACCAAATATTATTGTAAGTAATGAATCCCAGCTGCTGAAGTGCATAAATAGGTATTTCTGTCTGCCACTCCTTCAGCTCACGCTCATCTTATCATCCTCAATCTAATGAGCTTGGAGTATTGATCAAATGTTTGGAAATATATCTTTGTTTCTTTACTTATCTAACTCAATAAACACAATGAGTCCATTAGACCCACATAGCGCAATTAGGTAGTATAACACTTCCTTCACAGCTAGCGTAACCCAGCTATAGCACTTTATGGATATATTACTTATCCATCCATCATCACACAAGAGAAAATTATCTTGTTCAAAGCGATGTAAGATCACATCGAGCATCAACAACAAGTTTTCCAACTCTTAAAGGATAACTACATTGTACAGAATTCAGATGAAACAATAGGCACCTCAACAACTCTCGTGAAGACTTTTTATAGGTATTACAAACCTTTTGACCTACAACATGCAAAAACATTTCCCTCAAAGCTAATAAGATAATAATTACTCTTTGAATTACTACGGTATTACAAGGTATTTTACAAGACAGAATATATGAATAAATTGGATCTACTATTGCATCTTTGAAATTTTTAGTTTTCCATATAATATGTAAAGAGGTTATAGGTAAACAAACAGGTTAAAAAAATATTTCAGAACTTCATAAGGAAAGGAAAAATCATATTGTAACCACAGAGCGATCACGAAATGAAAATGACATATACGAAATCAATCAGTGGGCTCATCTCATCAAGTGGAAGAACTTACCACTAAGTTATGGGAGGATGAGAATTTTATACGAAGCATCAGAACTACTCAAGTGTTTAGGACAACACTTTTTTAAGGAGGGGCATGTTAGGGTCCTATATAACTAGTGTAGTCCCTTATTGTTGTTAGTGTAACCCCCTTATTTTTTATTATTTTGTACCTGTAGTCTATATTATTATTATTGTACCTGCATGTAAGTAACCCAGAATGGATAGGATTCTCTTTTGTTTCCATGGACTCCCTACTACCACAAAAGGAACTTTTGTTTATATATGTATTATTATTATATAAATAAAGGACTTTTCCCCATGAGAGTAGCCTAATTTTTAGGTATTGTTCTCTTTGCTTCTATTTTGGGAGTTTATTTTGTAAACTCATTGATATATAAATTATCATACTGATAGCATATAATTTTTGTGATTGTTGTTGAATGTTTCTCAAGTATATGAACCATACAATATTTATAAAACCAGTTGAACCCATGTAACTATGTTCATTTTAATCTGCCATGTTCTTTCACTACTCAAATATAAAGGTCATGCTCATTTATTGAAAAAATCTCCCCCAACCAGGCCTCCCACTCAAAGGCCACTGTGCATGGTTGACCATGAATCACAAAATTAAATCCTTCTTCTTTACCTCTATTCTCTGAGCTCTGATGCCCTTCATTTCCTACTATAAAATAATCCCCGCATTGAGATCAAAAATGTTCCACACTATGACTTGACAGCATAACTTGAGCCATGGGTGAGTCCAGGTAAGATTTCAGATTTTGAATTCACATAGAAATCACCTTCTTTTAGCCAGACCATTTCCATTTCTTGGCTGGGTACAGGCTCTGGTGCCAAGCTATAAAGGGGGGCAGAGGGGGAAAAAACTCTCATGTTTCCACATCACTTTACAATTACTAGTTTCTCTTTTCATAACCCTCTCTATGGTATTGTTCTCTTCAGGGTGTTTAGATCAAATCCCAGCATTGATTTCTCTTTTCATTCTGTTTGTGTTTCTCTCTTTCCAATTAATTAAAGTGAAAATACATTCTTCATGACCATAGCCTATTTCATTTCTAATGTTTTATGATATAAGTTATTACCAAATTGATATAGGTAACTGCTATGAAAGCTCACTTCACAAAGACAAAAAGTCCATTTCATTTCACTACAAGCAGTTGGATCATAGGGGTCAAATAACTCTTAGATGTTAAGAACAAGCAGTTATATTCACTTATTTAAGTGATTTTAAATCATCTGCAAGCAACATCCAAGAAGTTATGAAGATAAACTTGAAACCCTACCTCCCATTCATCTTCTTAGTATTAATTATATAAGTATGCATAGTCTTTCTATATATAGCAACCAAAAAAATTATTATTGTTAATTGAATGCTGAATCTAAGCTTAATATGTACTAACTCCTACTCTAATCATCTTAACATCTTTTTTCAAATGTATATTTTCCAATGCTAGGTAAGCATCTAACTACTTAGATGATTCATTCTTTCACCATTCATTGCTTTAAAGATATATCAGCTAAGCGGAGATTAATTGCAATTTAATCATACTCCAATAAAAGATAGCAAAAACATACTAACAGTCACAGTTAAAAATTCTCTGAGATCTTCAAAGAACAAACTTAAACCTCTTCCCTAAACCCATGTGGAAACAAGCCAAACAATTTCTACTTAAATAACTTGTTTCAAACTTTTATTATTGAGAAGACTATGACTTATATTTCTCATAAAATGAGAGACTAGTATTGTCTTGTTTCCTCTTACTTCATTTAAATTATCAAAATATATAACCCATTTGTCATTGCCAGTACTTTTTTTATGATTTCTCTTTTAGGTAGGAAAATATTCAATATACTCATGATAAAATCATTCCATATTTATAATCTAAAAAAATTTAAATTCAACGTCGTCCCCAATAATGCCAAAAAGCTTAGTAGAATAAATTATCTTATAGTTTAGAAATAAAATGCAATGAAATTTTCTTAATACGAAAATAAACAACAACTGGAAAAAATCTATATTACTGTCTAAAATTTTATCAAAATAGAGATATAACATAATCATAGGCATCTTCATGAAAATACGGTTAGTCATATAATTACACAGAAATTTAGATAGTCTACACTACTACTCTTATCATTTCCCATAGAATCAGGAAGACAAACTCTTCCTAATAGCCCCTGGAATATTGATTAAATAATTTGTATTTGAAAAAAAGTATAGCTTGCAACTATGAAAACGAATAATTCTGCCAAGTAAAATAACGAAGCAACCAAACATGATTCGTAATTGAAAATGTACATCCTATGTTAGATCCTTGTCACCTTCAAGAACCAAATCTTATCTTGATACAACTTTGAGAGAAATTCAATTATTTCATCCCTAATTTTAATTAATTGTAAATTTTAATTTTAATTATAATTGTAATTGTAATTTGTATTTTATTCTGGTATAATTTTAATTTTTAATTTTAATTGTAATTGTAATTGTAGTAAATAATTTCATTGTATTATGTAAAATTGTATGAAATTGCATAAAATTATAATTTTTCATTAATTGCAATTTTAATTTTCATTATAGTATAATTGTAATTGTAATATTTTTTAATTACTGGTATTTCCTGCGAAATTGAAATGCAAAATTATATTGTAATTATCATTGTATATAGAAATTTACTGGAAAATTGTGTTATAGTATAAATTACAGTGCATAATTTATATACAACTCTTGCAAAATTATTAATTTAAAAATTACCATTATAATGAATTGTAAAATTATAATTGTATTTATATGATATATATATGTATCATTAATTTTATTAATTTTTATATCTGCAAAATTTGTAAAATTATAAATGCTTTATCAATTTTGAACCATAATTATACCTTGAAACAAAATACTGCTACATAGTATTATTCGATACATAGGTATAATTCTTAAATTTGTATGAAAATAAATAATTGTAAAGTAATAAATCTAGATTATATAAATTTTTTATATTTTATTAAAGTTTAATAACCCAAATAATTATTTAATTATAATTAACTTCTTCTGATCCCATACCAAAAACAAAATACATTTATTATATTTACATTTAAAGCAAATAAGTCATTTGTATTATTTTAGGAATTGACATTATAAAAAGAAATTTATACGGTACACCATTGTTTTCCGGATCAACATAATTGAAAACTAGCAAGTGAAATGATTTTAACACTAACACAGTAAAACAATTAATTCAAAATATATATTATAATGTTTCAAAAAAAAGAGTCTTAGTTATAGGGTAATTAAGTCCTATTCTTTATAAAAACCAATCATAAAAAATATAAATGATGAAATAATAGATGTGCCACAGCACTCTGCGATTCTCATGATCACCCTCATTATCTTCAGCTCACTTGGCATGATAACACTATTGTTCTCAAAAGATGTTTTGATATGGGCTCATGTCTCAATACGAACCACCAATCCATATCCAACACATACGGGTATGCTCTCGTTGCGGATTTTTGGGGAAAACATAGGCTCATAGCTATTTTATCTTTCTCAAGTTGATGCACTATATTTCTGTCACGATCTTCACTGATATTCGATCAAGGTTTCCCACCACTTTCACCTAAAAATAACACATTGTAAAGAAGATAAATCCACTTCAATGATCTCTTGTATATTTACGTAGTAACCTAATGCCCCTCGTACTAGGTTTTGATCCGTAGTCGCTAGCTCAAATAGATTGATCGAACTCCAACTTCCCTTGAAGTCTTGTGTCATGTGTCTGCATCATCTTCCCATTTTTTTGTGTGAAAAATGAGTGTCATCATGGCTCATTTTTGTGAAATGGTGTCTATGCCACATAGGCAGAACAGCAAACCCTAAAAAATTTAAGAAAATCATGGTACCATGTGTCTTATAATAACCCAACTATTAAATGTGAAATATAGATGTAATTACATTTCAAGGTGTATTATTAAGTTTAAAATTACATAAATATACTATTACAGTGGAAATTGCACCCAATCCCTATGTTTAGCACATCCTCATGGCACATGGGTAATGACAGGTTGCACCATATTTCTCTCTGACTTAGTCGGCTTAACCTTGTTGGGGCATATTTTTGGCATATTTTATTTTAAGTGTCGGGATAAGAAAACTTCTACCATTCAACTATACGAATTATTTCTGTCTATATATCCCATTTCATCGTCTTTTGTTCGTACAATGCAACCCACGGGTGTGTCACTTCGGAATTTTGAAAGACGAATTTATTCGTTGCATACAGATTTTAGTTAATCGATGAGCTAAAGCAGACATATAGTACGGATATGAGATCAAAATATACATTATATCGAAGTTCAACATGAATATTTACTTTGTGTAAATTTGAAAAATTATAGAAATGTACATCTTTATCAAGCATCTTTCTCCCATTCTGTTTAGAACGCTCCCTTCTCTCTTGTCTTCATCCTTTCATTATTTAAATCTTTGCCTTGGTCTATGGCTGAATCCATGATGTACTCATTGGCATAATATAGGAACTCATGTGATGTACCCTCTTCCCTTTACCTGCCCTCGGGTTTTCCCTCTTTGTCAAACAAGACCTTTCAATTTCTTCATGTACCTCTCTAAGAAGAACATAAACAACAAGAAAACACCCAAATAATTCAACCTCATCTACTAGGTGGATTAGAAGATTAACTTGCAAAGTCCATGAGACTTGTCAGGAGAACTATTATAAACATATGCAAGTCTCAAATATCTCTTGATGCCATAGTGGAATGCTAGCCACATGAATCTCCTTTGGTGTGATCCAATGTACAAATGGAGATAATTTAGATATGTGTATCCTAGGTCAGGTAATTCATGTTTCACACCACACAAAGAGCAAAGGATAATGAAAGCGCAAAGTTATAAATGCATACAATAATATACAAAATTAGTTATTTTTTATGATACCTGCATGTGGATAAAATTTATTAATATAAAAAATAATAAAATCATGCTTTTGACATTATGTGCTCTTAGAATATTCAAATGGTCATGTGATTTACCTCGACAAATGGTCATCCATAGTGAAGAAACATCGTAGTGAAAATTATATGAGAATGGCACCCTCACGCCCATTCTAACTTACTTTACCAAAGAAAGATCATATTTTTTTAAAATCAATGGGATATCACCTTCTTTGAAATACCAATTATAGGGACCAATATATAAGTCTTGTACTTTCTAATCCTCTTGGCCAATGTTTCTTTAGTTTTTGAAGTAACAAAAGGTATTTCCTAACAACCAATATTTCACTTTGTTTCGATGATATGTGTCTCCATAAAGAAGATGAAACATTTTTAGATATATTCATAGGATCTAATAAGTGGGTATCTTAATATGCTCCCAATATAGGAGCTTATAAAAATATATATTTACTTTTCATCCCAATAGGAAATTTCTCAACATAGGTGTCAAAGAAGTCTGTATCATCGAACATAGGCTCCCCATTTAGATCATGGTATCTCTATGATCTCCTTCTCCTTCTCTCTCTCATATGCTCTAATCCATTCAGTGGTGTGAAGTACCAGGGCCTTTGAGTTCTCTCTCGTTTACCATTGAAAGTGGATGTTGCTTTTTCACCAATAAGTGTTCTTCTGGGAGGAATGCCATGGAACAATCATACAACGGCTTTCATGAAGTCGTTGCACCATCTAGCTTTTAGAGAAGGTCACAAGCATTTACATACAAAATACCCTTTTGTTTCGAACTGTGAAATTATTGTATACAATATATATGCATGCAGCATGTTAAAGTATCATGAAGATCAGAACAATTACAATGAATTAAATAACTAATATGAAAAATAATATTGTTAAGTATATAAAAAAATCAATAAACATGTAATTTCCCGGAAGAAAACTCCTAAGCCTAGATAATCATGTGTCGTGTAAGCACATATGTCATACGATAGAAACTCCTCTCTGTGTGATGGGTCTTACGCTAAACCCTTGACTCTTCTTGTTTCTACCCTTTCTTCTTCTTGTTTATGTGACTTCACAATTAGGGCTTTTCATTTTATATTTATAGGGTGTGTATTACTTTATATATATGAACTTTATGACATCGCGAGGATGGATCCAATCCATCTTGACCCCTTGCATGATATATATATATATATATATATATATATATATATATATATATATATATATATATATATATATATATATATATATATATATATATATATATATATATATACACTAATAAGTCCCTTACTTGTGTAAAATAGCACACCGGTCGCTATTTTATTATGTGCTTACCGCACACATACTATTTGATAAAAACATTTTTTTATTAATTTATGTTTGTGTCAATATGTGCACCGATTAACACATACATAAAATAAAAATTGTTTTTATCAAATAGTATCGATTCACATATAATGCATCAAGTATTCTTATTATTAGGGCAACCATGGTGGTTCTACTATTTTCTCGGTGCGTTTATAAGAACGTCTTTTAACACCTCCTCCCATGACATGTGCTGAAAAGCTAACACTGATTTTTGCTGAATTTTTCTGTATTAATTGGTTCAACTAGGTTAACATATAATGAACCGGGTCTCCTTGTTGACATAGATCATCGTCCCGATGTTTCTATTGTTTTGGCGGTGTGTTTATAATAACATGTCCGACCAACATCGATGCATACTTCACCTTGAAAGACGTACCATTTTCTTGATTTTTTTTTTTTTACTGAAAAGTTTTTGATTTATTTATAAAATATATTAATGAGTGGTATGGTACATGTTTCATATTGATAAATAAATGGCTAACAAGAGATCAAGTAACAAAAATGCGATAAGCATAAAGAGAAAAGAAAAAGAAAAAGGCAAGTTCTTTGTAAATTCTTCACAAAATTATTATTTTTGAACTATATGTAAGTTTAGTTAATATGTATTGTTCTGTGTGTCATGTAGAGCCAAAAATGACGAAACAAATGGAGTTATTTCTGATCTAAGACAGGAAAAGGCGTGAAAGCTTGATGGAAAAAATTGCGGAAAGGATGACTCGGAGTAAATGAGAAAATACGTATTCCAATATGGGTTTCTTTTTTTAATTTTCAATAATAATATGTAAAGATATTAGATAACATGTTTCAAACAATATATATTAATTCACATATGTTTAATGTTCTACGGACCAACAATGAAGAAAATGAATGTTTTTCTAAGAAAAGAAAAAAAATACATGCAAATGAAAATGAATTTCTCATTGGCTCATCCTAGGTAGTGATGGAGGTTAATGAAAGGAGGAAAAACTTTTACGAAACTGTAAGGGGATCTAGTGGAATGAATGTATAGACCTTTTTCCACTTAAAATGCAAAAATCAATCAATGATTCCAAGAACCAAATTTTATCTAAACTACGGATAAGTTTCAATATAATTGGTCGATGAGACATGTCGAACTTTTAATAGAAAAATGTACAACAACGAAGAAGGAATAAAAAAAGTAATATTCCTTTATATGTTTTTTCCTAGAATTATACATATATTTCTAGAAAGAAATCGTTTATAAATATCACTTTTGTTATATTTACTTTTCATATATCAATATAAGAATTAAATAGTTTATTTTCATGTTACATTTTGTATATGAATATTATGAAAATATCAAAGTGCAGATAGAGATGATATCAAAAATATGCCAATAGGAATGTCGAAAAGGTGTACGAGGAGATGGTTAAAGAAATGAAGAGTAATTGCATCACACAAGGAGTCATCTCAACAACAACGTGCTTCAAATGTAATATGTAATCATTGAATTTTTCGATTAGATACAATAAATAAAAAATTTAGCATTAAATATTAGTTTTCAAGTATTTCTTACTGGAGAAAAGAAAAGAAAATGGAACCCATTCGGCACATAAACGGGACGACAAGGAAGAAAAGCATTGATATCTAAGTTTGTGAGTAATTGTTACTTCCTTATAACAACTTAACTAGATTTCATTTTTTTAATATTTTAAGTTGTTTTACAACAATCTGTATTGAATGTCTTCAAACATGTGCTAACATAGAAGAATAATAATGAATTGATTGACATTATAGGTTTGTGTGTGGTTGCATCGGTATACGATGGCATATGGAAATTAATTATGGAGTTTATAAAGGCATCTATGATATTGTTTTATAGATCCATCTATAATTAATAGAACAAAAAAATATTTTATACTAAATATATGATTTGTTATGGGGTATATAACTTAAAACAAAGTATGATTATTTAACAAATGATGTGATTGAAAGATGGCTTGAAATTAGGTTTCAAATAATGTGTATAGTTCACAAGTCGATTCTTGCTATATGGTACATTCTTTCAATTTAATTGATGTATATTTAATATTGTTTGTTATTCTCACCAATGTTATATACACTCATTACGAGTTTATTTTTATGTTTGTAGATGGAGAGTTGAAGAAAGAAAACAATAAGAAGCAACGTGAACAAAAATTCCTCAAAATAATTGTCATATAGTAACTCGAGAAGTGAGAAGTTCCGGTGAAGATAGTGATCAATATATTTGGATATCAAAGCAAGTCGTTGTATTTTTTGAAATATTTATACATGAAATCGGACATTTTGTTTAATGTAATGGACATAGTACTTTAATTGAAAGACGGTGATACCAATATTTGTCCCATTTTGTATGACAAAGAGTGTCTTATTCATATATAACTCTCTAATAAAGTAAATTTTTTAATTTATTCTATTATGTTCTCCATTGTCATTGTGAAATGTTACATAACGATTAAATATATGGATGATTGAATATTATAATCAACGGATGTGAAATCTAATGATATGATATAACAAATTAATCGAAACATCACATTCAAATGCACTAATAAAAATTTAATTGATATTAATATTGTTATAAGATATGTGTCAACTTTTGAATAATAATGAATTTTAAAAAATCACAAATAATTTTACTATCATGGGTCGATGTTTCTAAAAAATACAAAATGAACAACAAGGTCGTGTTGATTGCTATACATAGGTGTGTTTGTATCTTAATTCTTTTAGGTGCATTTCTACGACCTATGGGCAGCACAAATACCAATACCAATTAGAACGCTCGGTGCGTTTGTGTGATATTGCACACCGGTGCATTTGTGTGATACTATGCATTGGTGTGTTTCTACAACCTATGGGCACCACCCAAATACCAATACCAATTAGAACACTTGGTGTGCTTTATCGACGAATAGCACCTCGACAATCGATAGGCGTTTCATGCACCGATGTGGTTTTCCTTTAAAACGTCAATGCATTTTTATAACTTGACATGCTATGCATTGTATCACCTATAGGACTTGGTGCGATTTCACACCTTAATGGACAGGTGTATTTGTTGGAATGACTTCGCCACCGGTGTATCGCTACCCACGGGTTTCGAAATTTGTTTTCTATCCTGGTGCTTGGTAGGTTTTACGGTGAATGTGTTGCGGTACAACGCCACGAGGTATTCATGGTATAGCGCAGCGATGAATGACACCTAATTAGCGCACCGATGAGAAAAAATTTGTAGTAGCAACCTCAAGTCCTTGATTTTTTAGTTGCATGTTAGAAATTCAAATAGAAGCTCACCAAAACCTCTGAATTCTTGAAAACAAATGTTTGTAGCAAATGGTTTTTTTGAAAATTTTGGCCAATTTTATAAAACTAAAAACCTCTTTAACCTCCCATAGTGTCTTTTCCATGTAGTTGAAATAATTGTTGATCTTGGTGTACCAAGCACGGGGCGCTTGCTTCATCCCATACAATTCTCTCTTGAGTACGCACATATGTGACTCCCTAGCTAAGGTCTCAAAACCTTCCAACTACTCAATGTACACCTCTTCCTCAATAACTTTCCATTGTGAAAGGTTGTCCTTTACATCCATAGATGTACCTTCCATCCCTATCTCATTTTAAAATGAAGGATGGATCAGATAGATGAACCACCTTCTTGACTGGTGAAAATTTCTCATCATAGCCAATCCCACCAGAAGACTTTTATGGCCACAAATTTGGCCTTGTGCTTATGCTTTCCCATTTTTTCTGCTTCACCTTGTAGACCCACCTATATCCTACGACTCACTTCCCCACTTGTCTTGGGAAAGAATTTTGAAAACCTGTGTTTCTATTGATCACACTCCTCAGCAAGCGTCAACCACATTGGTTGATACACTACCTCATCAAAAGAAGGTCAGTTTCTATCTCAACACCTTCACTTGTAAGATCCATGTATCTGTTTTACTTCTCTTGAGGGGAACTTCTTTTCTGCATTGTGATGTGGGTGCTCACATTCTATCTCGCATCTAACAGCTGTGTATACTGCCTCTGTGGTGTGCTTCCTTCCGCCCTGCGAGTGGATGGCTTTACATGGTGGTTTTTACCACTCTCACATTCATTTTCTTGTGGTTGCTCTACATCCAGGGGTTCTCATTTGAAACCAAGAGCTCCTCAACTACATGTAACAAGCTCCTCTCAAAGGACAATCGCAAGGCTTTCTCTTCGTTGAATTTTACATCTATTCTAGCTATTGTCATCACATGTGTTGAGAAGAACACTAGATAGTTGTGGGGTCATATGAATTCTTCTAAATATCTTAACTCTATCATTAGCTCTAACCCCTTTCCTAGAATATTTTGTTCCATGGAAATAACATATGAACCAAAAAATTTAAAATATGACACATTTACTCTTACCTCAAAAACATCCTATGGTATGCTCAGCCTAAGTATCCGATGAAGACATGTTACGCACAAATATTTTTGTGTTACATGCTTCCACCCTTGGATGTAACAATAGGCCACGATCATGCAACATAGTTCATACTGCTCACAATAGTTATGTTCTTTCTTTATGTGACCCATTATGTTATGGGTTATGAGTTGTTATATGAATTATTTTGAATTCCTTAAGGAACAAAATTTCTTGAATTATTTAGAGATTTATTCTCTACATTTTCTCTCCTGGGTACTTCACCTTCTTCCCTATATCTTTCTCAACAAGTACCTTAAACTCAAAAAAATTGGAGAATGTTTGATGGCTATTACGCATGAAGGAAATCCAACACTTTCTTGAAAAATCATCGACAAAATGATGTAATACCTGTGGTTGTTGTGAAAGGTGTCAAGAATGGTCCACACATGTACGATTGAACTCTCTCAAGGATCGCCTTGGCTCATCTTTCTTATCGTCAAACTTGGCTTTGGTATACTTCCCCAATTTACACTCTTTTCATGTATCTCTACGACCAATTACTTTCCTTGGAAATCATGCATTGTGCATGATCTGTTGAAAACGTTGTGGTGTAGATGGCCCAATATCCTGTTCATAACTCACCGATGCGGGCTCTCCACCTTCTCTTATTTTTTCTCATGGAAACACAATATTCTACATCCAATTTGTATAGGTTCTTTACTTGAACCCCAATATTTTTCACCTATCTCATGGCTTTGTGATGAAGGTATGTTCATGTTACATCTTCATCACGATATTCCAACATAGCAATAGAAACCAAATTATTCTTTAAACCGGGAACATAAATGACATATTTTAATGTCGGGGGATTACTTGACTCCCTTTAAAAGGTAACTATACCTACAACGATAGTCCTATACCTCCCATCATCACCCATCTTGATGTGCATACGGAGATCCTTCTCCTCCAAGCTATTGAATAATTTATTATTACCGGTCATATGGAACGAATCTCCAGCATCGAAGTACCACGCATAATCAATCATCGATGACACCATGCATGTGATGAGAGTTAAATCCAAATTGTTGTGGTGAGTGTACATGATGCTCCTCCTAAACCTTTTTTGGTCTTCTTTTGTGGACAATTTACGGCATGGTTCCAGGCTCAAATGGTAGCTTATTTTAACTTTGAAAATCTAGCTTTGTTCTTCGCATCGGATGTTTGGAATGGGATGCCTTCCCTTTCCCTTTCTTCAAACTTCCGGCCAAGGCATAGTTGTCCTCATCATCATTATTTGGTGAGGATACATCTTTGGTGCTTTCTGCCCGAATCTTTTCTTTTACCAAGTCATACATTAATCGCTCCCTAGTCCTGCAGTAGTTTCTCCCTCATTCACGAGTCCTCGTAGTTATGCCATCTCTTTTGGAAGGCCTAGTAGTGCTAAGGCTCACCAAATCATCTGGAAAACCATTATCCCAAAAAGCGAAGCTCATATTGACATTGAGTGAACATCGTCAAGTATTTTTGGATCGTGTCTCCCTTCTCCATCTTGATATTTCCGAGCTTGTCTTTTAGCGCCAGCTTCCTATGGTTGTTTTTATTATTAAACATATATATCAAGGCCTTCCACATATCATATGGATTCTCCTTCCCATTGAGACTTGACCATGATGTGATCGCGAGCTCCCTCTAACAAGATCCTTCTCGCCTTTGCTACATTATTTTTCCACGCATCGAAGTTGAACATTTGTTGTTGCGAGATGGGGAATATCACTATTAATGAATTCCTTTGTTCAATTTTCCTCTCGCACTACCTCCATCCTTTTCTTCCATGCTATGTAATTTTAATTTCCCTCAAGGGCATACATTCGATCTCAATCCATTGAAAGAAATTTTGATTTTTTGCTCATCTGAAGAATAAATTGTTGAAATTTGCAATAAGAAATAGTGAAATTGGAATCCAGGAAAAAAATGACAGGACCTACACTAGTGTGGGATGACGGTTCATGTAATGATGGGTCCTAGTGATACATTAATGTGCAACTCAATTTATTTAATAAATTCAGAGTAATGTACAATTTAATTATCCCTTAATTAAATTGGACAATAAGTGTAATCTTATCTCATAATCACTTGTAATAGTTAATTTGAGTGTGATAAACTCGGTTAGCTCATGAATATCAAGTTGAGGTGGTTGGTGAGGCATGCGAGTGATTCTATTAGCTATGGAGTTCGATTTGCGGTTGGTGCATTAGTTTAATGCATGAGAAATCGATTAACTCAATTTATTGAGTTAAAGTCAATTGGACTAGTTGTAACCATTTATTGCACTAGTGATAGATCAAGTGAATTAAATCGATTTAATTCACATGCGGTGATATTCCATGAAATTGATGATTTACTATTAATAGTTGCAAGCATTTCGGTTCTGTGGAGACCCGAGTTGAGACAAATGTTAAAGGGATGTTAACTATTAGTTGTATCATTAGTAGGTTTCCCGCATCCAACCATACATCCATTGGATTTCCCATGATCCTTACTTTGCATTTTGGAGAACATTCCTAAAGAATAGGGATTGCATTCCTGATAATTGCACGAGAAAGGCAAGTTGATTAGAGGCGGGGAATTGGTTAAGTGTTGGTCGATTTTGTCCCAGATTGAGTGGCTGAGACATTGTGAAGTGAGGCTCTTGTGAGAAAGTGGATTGTAATTTTTCAATGTATCCCATGGTTAATATACAATAGAAGATAGAGGGGTTTTTAGTAGTAAGCTTTCCCTAGGAGAATATATGTGTTGTGGTTGTGATCCTTTCTTTACTTGTTGTGATTGTGATCGTGTTTATTTTATGCAATTGAATTGTGAAAGGATTCGGTACCTAGCTTTAGTACATTTATTGATCGGATTGAATCAGCTGATATACATATATATGTTGTATAATTTTACAAATATATGATATGATGTACTGTTCAAAAAAAACTATGGTTCTTCATTTATTATTATTTCTAGCTCTAATACCATGTAGAAGTTATCCAAAAGTTAAATTTGATCTTTATATTGTACTAAGACAAATATTGAATCCTTATAAAATTTGTGGAAATACATGACTATGATACTGATATAACAATAGAAGAGAAATAAATAATCAATCGCACAACACAAGATGTATTTGGGGAAAAGAAAGCTGCTAAAAAATCCTTAATATGTATATTGTATAAAGTCAATATCATTAAACAATACAATATGTTTATACCGAGAATCTGTGGAAAAATGCGAGAGGGGTGAATCGGTATTTTACGCATATTCAAAACTTTGTACTTTTTCATTCCTTAAAACCCATACGCTACTTTCCTTTAGTGAACTTCCAGCATACACGGATATCATTCCTTTAAATAGCGTATTCATGATCTAATTGTCGGTCTATTTATTAACTTAGTTCTTTGCAACATTCATCCACATGATGTTAAGTTATCGGTAAACATGTGCGTGTAACGTCGACATGCACATGAACACACCGGGATTTTTGGGTGGAAACCCGAATCGGGAGAAAACCGCATTCACGGGTGCTCGACCTTGATAATGCTGTTATAGAAAACATCTTCTGACACGTAATGTTTGGCGCGGACTCTACCGACACTCGGGCACCCTGGCTGTTGCAGGCCCACTCCTGGAAGGGAGCTACAACTGGCCTGGTTGCCGGCCTCTCTGCCGGAAGGAGAATACGACCCCTGCTCTTCGTTTGACCTCACTGGAAGGGAGCTACGACCCCACGGCGAAGGCTACAACCCTCGGAACCAATATGGACCACGTTTCATCAATTTTCCACGGATCCAACAACTTCAATAGAACTCAACTTAGAATACACATTTCATCATGTTTTCGAACCGGACCTCTCCCGCGGCAAGCACGGTCGAACATCAACAACAAACAACAAACAAAGCGGTCCGGATCGGAAGTTTCCTTGCAGCCAGCCCGGCAAACCCTAGTTTGCATACGGCTTTCCTTTCAACGATGCTCGCGTATATACGCGCTTTCGTCTCGCCGCCAACCGGCGTATGCCTGCGACGGTAGTTTCCCGCTGCGCATGCGCTTTCTCTTCGACAAAGCCGCGTATATACGCGCAGCTTACGCCGACAGGCTGTAGTATAGATCTTTAACCATTTAAGAGCACGTACTTCTTGGATCAAGCATTAGTTGGATTCAACCCTTTACTTGAACAGGATGTTCGCCTCATTTGAGATCTAAGCATTCCATAAACGGATCTATGAGATACAAATATATTTACGGATCTAGATTCCCTTCTTCATCATTTCTTCATTGGAGCATCATACATTCAAGATCTATGTTCTTCCTGTGCCCTGGTGGATACTTAGGAGAAGTATTCAGATGGAGTTAGAGACATCCTCTCCCACCCTCATGATTTACCTGATAATTCTTCTCCTTATATAGGTTTATCCTTTTTCAATACCATGAGGCCCTTTTCAATACACGGAGCCAGAAACTTAATACCATGACCTTGATACAGACCCCTTTTTTTCAATACAACAAGCCAAAACAATATTACTTCGATGGTATTCACAGACGGGAGTCATTTAGGCAATCATTACCCAATACAATAGGTCCATACTATGGTGGTTACCCTGTATTTTCACTTTATGAGTGCTTTTTCCCATACACGACTTGGAACATTGTTTCCGCGTGCCTCTGCTTGTGCTTCCCCTAAAACCAGAGATCCGCGTATGTCTTGAAACATACTCATCATAGATCTAGCCCATAATGATTCCCTTTCTTCATTGCAACCACCACTTTCTCTGTGTGATACATCTGATTTTCATCTTTAAGCAGTTCATGGGACATTCTATCAAGCACAAATTCATCAGAGCGGTGCCATCATCTTCATGGTGGACTGCCGTTAGAACAACTCTCCTGTCCTGTTATTCAAAAACATCATATCACATCAGATTTACATCATTTACCAAGTCCATCAAGGCAAAAATGACTTCATCGAGGTGGATTGCCATCAAGGGGACAAACTGCAAAATTAAACAATTGCATGTCTTCATCTTCATTCGTTGGGTTTGCCATCAGAAGGACAACACTTTGCATCATATTGCCAACAATCTCCCCCTTTGGACTTGATGGCAACCACGATGGTGTTTGGTTACCACAACAGATAGGTACATTAAGAATACAATGACACCATGTCACTCTCCATTTTTTATTTTTTTTTATTTTGACACCATTCTTTCTCTTCATTCAAACACCTTGTCACTCTACCTTGTACATCAGGGCAAAGGGCGGATCAACTATAACATACTCTCCCCCTTTTCTCCTCATGTGGAAGAGCGTTAGGATACAGTATATGCGAAGTGGCTGACTCCCCCTAAGTTCAAAACATATTTTTCAATAAAGTACATGACTCTATGAACTTCCTATCACCAAAGACTCATACTTACATCAAATATCCAGCAAGTGGTTATACATGAATGAAAATACCCAAACAAGTAGGTTTACCATTCAACTGAAGCTACCCAACCAAGTAGGTTTACAAAATTGACTCGGCTACCCAACCAGTGGGTTTACAAATTTGACAAGTCCTTACATGGTAAGAAAATTACAATTTGCAACATCATGGGTCTCAACAACATATACATCAAATTACAAATATGACCATTTATGACCAATACCGGAGAAAGACTTCAAAGAACATAATTTAGAATCATCATAATGCCAACAATGCATTATACAGAAAATCTAATGCTCCCCACAATTTGTGCATCCAAATATTCAATATGACTAAGGCTCCCCCTTAGTTTGTGCATCTGAACACTTTCTTAACAAATCATCAAGCATCTTCAAATATGTGTCAAGCAATCATCCCATGGTCCAATATCATCAAAGATCTTCAAGATTTAACATGAAGTAACATATGTAGGCAAAGATCTCAACCATAGTAACAAAGCTGCGTGATTTATTTACGAATCAAACGACTTCCAACTCATCCATGTGAACACAAAGATACTTTTGATGTGGGATCAAAATCTCATCATAATAAACCATGTACCAAGTCATCTTAAGCATGAGTATCACAATAACCAAGAATAAAAAGGTGTAACCCATAAACAATGAAATCATTAGTATTCAGCTTTGTTGCTCCCCCTAAACTAGTGCTCCTCCTTAACTAGTGCAACTTTGAATACCACTATAAATGAATCATAGGCAACAAATTTTTGCATGATCTACATTGTATCTGCAGTTTCATTCATCTCGGCAACGAATACTCATCATCAAGCAGCAGGACTCATCCATAATCTTCAACATAAGTAACCAAGTATCATGTAATCATTATTTAAAAATGAGAAATTAAGCTGATATAGAGTCAATAATACAGTTATTAACAATCAAACTGTTACTCCCCCTGAGCCTTTGCTCCAGATCTTCAGCTAACATATAAATTCTCTTATCATCAATGCATACGCGACTGTGTCTGCTGTAACTCGCGTGTATACGTGACTTTTGTTAATATAACCCGCGTATGGAAAGTGAAGCATAGAAAATTTTCATCTTCCTTCATTTCCTCCTGAGTTTGTACCTCCTGTACCTGTCCTTTCCACATCAGATGCGCTGTCAGAAGTAAACATAACCAGAATAATCAAATCAACCATGAGAGTCATCATGCATTTCTCCCCCTGTGATGATACATTACTAAATCTCATAATGTATCCCACATCATTCCTGCAGTCAATAAGAAAAGTCAGCTTCAGAAGCGGATGACTACAGTAGGGTCAGAATTCCCTACGTTTCTGATCGGTTCTCCATCTTTTTCCAAACTTGCTTGAACTTCCTAACTGTGTGCTGAAAGTTGTCCACTTTCTCAGATCTGTTCAACCTGCATTCCTTTTCTATATGTCCATACTTGTTACAGAAATAACATCTCATGTGTCCAGAGAAATAAGCATAAGAATCATAATGAGTATTTCTAATCTTCCTCCTTTTACAATCAGCTGCTTTATGTCCATACTTGTTACATGAAAACAATATCCCTTGAAGAAACCAGAGTACCTTTCTATGTAGGAACTATTTGTTTGAGGCTGAAATGATCTGCTCCTGCAATTTGCTGCAACATGCCCATGATTATGACATTTAAAGCATTCAACTTTATTGACTGATTTCCTTTGAGATTTCATCATTGTTGGTTGACCTTTTGTCTCTTTCAACACTTCAGGTTTTGCATTGTCATCCTCTGAAGTTTTAGCACTTCCTTGTGAGCTAGATTCTCCTTTATCAGTTTCTTGGAAACCAAGACCAAGTTTGATAGCAGGAGACCTTTGATTACTCATAATGTTGTCCAAAATGTTAGTACTATCTTGAAACCTCAAAAGTTTAACCTTTTCTTCTAATTTACCTTTGAGAATGTTTACCTCAACCTCCAAGGCTTGACATTGCTTTGTCATGATTTCTTCTTTCCTTCTTCCATCTTCTACTTGATCCTTCAGATTTAGAATCTCTTCTTTCAACCAATTTTCATTTTCTTCACATGTTTGTTTCAGCTCTTCATTCCTCTTATTTGATTTTTCCAGATCTTCTTTGAGAGAGATGATTTCTGCTTCAAGGCCTTCCTTTTCAAATGTTTGTAGAGGTTCCTCATTCTTCTTACTTGATGCTTCAAGATCTGCTTGCAGAGAAATGATTGCAGCTTCAAGTCCTTCATTCTTCTTGCTTTATTTTTCGAGATCTGCATTTTGATCGTCGATTTCTGCTTCTAGTTCTTTAATTCGATTGGATGCATAAGTATGAAACCTTTGATACTTGTCCACCTGTCCATTCAGCATTTCTATTTGATCTTTCATTTGAGAGATCATCTCATTGTAGATAGAATCTTTCTTATCAGTTTCCTTTTGTTGTTCTTCAACTTTTATCTTGATAGCTTCTTCTAGATCCACAACTTTACTTTCACCATTCATTGTACCAATGAGACAATCAGGACCCCAATCACTATCTGATTCAATTTCTGCTAACCATGTTTTCTGAGAGATCTCCTTGTTTCGAGTAGACTTCTTCTTTTGCTTCTTTGCCATGAGCACTTTCAGATCATGGTCAGAATCTTCTTCATCTTCACCGGACACTTCATCATCATCTTCATTTGCATAGAAAATCTTCCTCTTTTCAAATTGTTTCCCTTTACCATGTTTTACTCTATAAGGACATTTAGCAGCATAGTGACCAACTTTTCCACACTCAAAACATTTGAAGGGAAGCTTACCTTTGAATCTTCCAGTGCCTAGTTGGAGTTTTCTCACAAAATTCGCTTCTTCTTCTTCGGATATATAGTTGGTTTCTTTGACAACTTCCTTTTCCTTTCCTTTTGCAGACACCTTAAAAGCAGCTTCTCTGATTTGAGAAGGACCTCCTTGTCTCATTTCAAAAGCAGTCAAAATACCATGTAATTGAACAATAGTAAGAGTTTGCAGATCTTGCCTTTCTTCAATAGCTGAGACTTTAGAGTCAAATTTTGAAGTCAAGGATCTTAAGACTTTTTCCAACAGAGTAGTATCAGTTATGGTTTCACCCAAATTTCTCATTCGATTTACAACATCATCTAGACGAAGGAAGAAACTGGCAACACTTTCATCACTATGCATCTTCAAATTTTCATATTCAATTCTAAGAGTTTGAAGTTTTGCATTTTTTACCTTTGTATCTCCTTCATAGCTCAGAATGATTTTGTCCCATATTTCTTTTGCTGAATGTAGCTGCATCACTTTAGCAAATTCTGATTCATACATGCTTCCTAACAAGACATTTACTGCTTTGGCATTGGTTTCATACTTCTTCCTTTCTGCTGCATCAGTAGGAATACTTGTCGGGTATTGATAACCTTCTTCCACGATTGCCCATACATCTGCACCAAGACTTTGCAGATATGCTTTTGTTCATACCTTCCAGAATATTAGATTGCTTCCATTGAATAGAGGTGGCTTTATAGACATCACTCCTTCTTGACTTCCCATTGCGACGGATCTCCTTCAAGCGATCAAGCTTCTGCAGAAGAACCTGCTCTGATACCAATTGTTGGGAAAAATACTGAGAGGGGGGGGGGTGAATCAGTATTTACAGCATCTTCAAAACTTTTTACTTTTTCACTCTCCAAAACCCATACGCTACTTTCCTTTAGTAAACTCGCGTATATACGCGGATATCCTTCATACAACTCGCGTATTAGTAGAGATCTAAATATGCAGATATTATTAGCTTAGTTCTTTTGCACTATTCAATCATCTGATGTTAAGTTAACAGAAAACATGTGCAGTAACAACAGAATAAACCATCACACAAAGCATCACACATGAACACCAGGATTTTTAGGTGGAAACCCAAGTCGGGAGAAAACCACCGCTGCAGTTGCTCCGCCTTCAATATTTTATTATAGAGAAAACATCTTACAACATATGTGCTGGTGCAGACTCCTACCAGCACGCAGGCACCCACCTGCGCTCGTTTACCAGCCTCTCCTGGAAGGGAGCTCCAACCCCCTGACTCGTTTACCAGCCTCTCCTCGAAGGGAGCTACGACCCCCCGATCTCGTTTACCAGCCTCACCTGGAAGGGAGCTACAACCCCCTGACTGAAGGCTACAACCCTCAGCACCACCTTGGACCACGTTTCATCAATTTTCACACTGGATCCAACCACTTCAATAGAACACAACTTGCAGGCCACAATTCATCATATTTTCAGACCGAACCCTTTCCATACTTTTAAGCACAACCATACATCATCAACAGATACATATCAACACAGATCAGATAGCAGAAACACAGCAGAACAGATCAGATATTTCATACCCCTTGCTTCAGCAAACCCTAGTTTGCATACGCGCTTTTCCTTCACTGATGTCGCGTATATACGCGCTTCCGTCCACACAAACCAGCGTATACCTCAGTGTATATTTTATTGCGCATACGCGCTTTCTCTTCGCTGAAGCCGCGTATATACGCGCTTCCTCCGCGGCGAAGTAGCGTATAGATCATCAACCATCATGGAGAAGCATACTTCTTCAGATCAGACATTCAGTTCAGATTTACCCTTTTACTTCAGACATATGATCGCCTCATTTCAGATCTAAGCCTTTCATAAACAAATCTAGCAAATACAAGTACATTTCAGATCTAGAAATCCCGCTTCATCATTTCTTCATAAGTGCATCATAGATTCAGATCTATCATCAAACCTTTACCCTTTCCATACATATATACTTCACAGAGAAGTATTCATTCAAGCTCAGACATCTTGCTCCCACACTCATGATTTGCACAATGAATTTCTTCTCTTTATATAGGTTTACCCTTTTTCAATACCATGAGCCCCTTTTCAATACCATGAGCCAAAACAATACCATGAGCCCAAAACTACATTACTTCCGATGGTATTCCTGGACGGGGTCATTTAGACGAATCATTACCCAATACAATGGGTCAATACCATGGTGGTTACCCCTGGTTTTGCACTTTTTGAGCACTTTTGCCCATACGCGACTTAGCACATTGTTTTTTGCGTGCATACGAGACTTCCCCTAGACAGATCCGCGTATTCCTTGAAACATACTCTTTTCATCATATATTTAGCACATGCTAAAATCCTTTCTTCATTGCCTTCTGTACTCACTGTAGATACATCAGTTTTAGTTCATCAAGAAATATTCTATCAAGCACAACTTTATCCAGTAAGTTGCCATCATCTTCATCAAGTGGGTTGTCTTTCAAGAGCAACACTCAGCATCATATTGCTAACAAACATCATTTACCAAGACCATCAAGTCAAGAATAACTTCATCAGGTGGATTGCCATCAAGGACAACACATGTCAACACTCGCATGTCTTCATCTTCATTCAGTGGGTTGCCATTAAGGACAACACTCTGCATCATATTGCCAAAAAATTATTCCAAGGGCATATTGAAGAATAGATATCAGTATTGGGTTCTAAAATTCACCCTAAAAAGAATTCAAAACCCATTAATCCTTCATAAGGCTCTACTATGACTCATGAAGAGAAAGAAATGCAACATGAGATATCAAAATTACAAGAGAAAGTGCACCAAATTTCACTATCGCAAAGAGCAACAAAAAATGAAGTTGAAGTTTTGAAGAAAGGCGTGGAAACTAAGATGGATGGTTTGAAGAAAGACGTGGAAGCTAAGATTAATGGTTTGGAATCTAATATGGATGGCATGAAAGCTAAGATGGATGACATGGAAGCTAAGATTGATGAAAAAATGAAAAACAACATGGAAAAAATGAAGAATGATCTAAAACTAGACATCGAAGGTTTGGCAAAGTTGATACAAAAAAAATTTCCTAATGGCGAAAAGATAGTAGAGGAAACTCATGATAAGAACAAAATAAATGTTAATCGTGATTTCATAAACTCTAATGTTGGATGGAAGAACCACCATATTCCAAACATGGATATGAGGAAGTTTGATGGAAAGGATCCTGTAACATGGATACTACAGATGGAGCAATATTTTGATGTCAATAATGTGCAAAACACACAAAAGGTATGCATTGCAACTTTACATTTAGAACAAAATACATTTGTATGGTATCAATGGATTTTCTCCCGTAATTTTTTTTTCACTTGGTCAATTTTTACAGAGGAAAAGATAGCACATTATGAGGATACAAAAAGCAACAGCTTCTTTAGCCAATTGATAAATCTCAAAGAAAAGGGTTCAGTCGTGGATCACATTGATGACTTCCAAAAATTAAATATAAGGGTAACTGATATTCCAGAGGAACACATGATTGATGTCTTCATAGCGACTTTAAAGGATAACATCCAAAATGAAGTTCGCGTTTGGGAACCTGATTCATTGGAAAAGGCATTCAGGTTGGCAAGAAAATTTGAATGTAAAATTATGGTGACAAGGAGGCCTACCACTCACATATATAAAGATGGAAGTGTTTCTACTCCTAGACTTCCACAACCTACAAGGTTGACACCACAACCATTGGAAGAAAAAAGAGCAAAAGGGCTTTTCTACAGTTGTAATAACAAATACACTAAAGGTCATAAGTGTGTTGAGAAGAAATTATTTTACATAGATTGTGAAGAGGAAGAAGAAAATGAACAAGAATCTTCAAAAGAAGAGGATATACACCATGAACCAAACCTAGAAGAGGAAGAAATGAGTCCAACCATATCATGTAATGCATTGGCAGGAATTACCACTCCTCAAACTCTTAAGATAGAAGAACATATCAAGAAGAAAAAGGTAATAGTGTTGATTGATTTGGGTAGTACTCATAATTTTATTCATTGTAAGGTAGCCAAGGAATTGAATTGTTTCCTATACCCAGCACTAGAATGTCAAGTGATGGTTGCAAATGGAGGAACTATAAATTGCTCTGGAAAATGCCATAATATTAAGCTAACCATGGGGGAGTATGTATTGAATAGTCCAATTTTTTCCATTCCTATGGGAGGTGTTGATGTTGTACTAGGAGTACAATGGTTACAATATTTGGGGACGATAGCTTTTAATTTTCCAGAAATTTTCTTGAATTTTTTTTCAAAAGGAAAGGAAGTCGAATTACGGGGTATCGTAGGGAAGACAGGAAAGATAACAAGCTATAATGTCATGACAAAGCTTCTGAAGAAAGAACAATGAGGCATAATTCCACAATTATGCTCACTATAAGTTCCAACATCAAAATCATCTATTTTTGCAGATCTTCAAAAAGTCTTGGACAATCATTCCAGGGTATTCAAAACTCCCAAAGGACTCCCACTTATTTGTGATAATGATCATGCTATTCATTTGATTCTAGGAAGTGTTCCTCCAAACATCAGACCTTATAGATATCCTTATGTCCAAAAGAGAAAAATATAATGTATGATTGCAGAAATGTTAGAGGCTGGTATAATTCAACCTAGCCAAAGTTATTTCTCTGCTCCAGTAGTATTGGCACACAAGAAGGATGGATCATGGCGCATGTGTCCGGATTATAGGAAGCTCAATAAGCTCATCATTAAAGATAAATTTCCCATTCCTGTGATTGATGAAATATTGGATGAATTACATGGAGCAATTTATTTTACCAAGTTGGATCTTCATTCAGGATATCATCAAATTAGAATGAAGAATGAAGTTATTTCGTGTTAAGGTCCTATAGTAATAGGGTTCATAATTTTTTAATTTACTTTGATAGTCTTGTAAATATCTACATACCATGCTTTTTGCAAGTTGTTTTCCCATATTTGAAAATAATAAAAAAATGAAAAGAGGGTAAAATTCCTAAAAGAAATATCAAATGGCTTAGAAAAGAATAAACCCCAACAGAAAAAAGAGATAAAAATAAGACCTGAAAATGAGCAAGTCAAAATGCCACTACTATTTACTTTTACTGTAAAAATAATGATTATGTGTAGATTGTCCAAAATGCCATAATCTATGATCAGTTAAATAGTTAAATATTAACTTTTCATGCTTTGAATTTCATGTTTTAGATAGAAAATAAAAAATATGTCAAACAATTTAAACTTGAAAAATCAGTAGATAGTTGGAGAATAAATGAGGAGCTCAACAGTTTAATCTAAGCCCTCAGATGAAATAAGGATAGAATTAGGTAGATTTACGCTTTGAAAGAAAAATGTATTTAGGTTGGAAGCTTAAATGCACCCATGAAAATGAAGTAAAAAATGTTAGAATAATGATGGGTAGGTAGAAAGCAGTTGTGCAAGGCATGTAATAAAGCATCATCGGGCAAATATACTAATTCCCCCTCCCCCACAATAATCCAATATTCTAAACCTTCTGTCAAATAGGCTCAAATCATTTCTCTGACTTCTATTGGGACCAGACCCAAGGCTTGATGACTGATTGATTACAAATATTGGATTCCTTACATAAAAACCCATTTCATCAGCATATTCACCCTTTTTCAAGAATACAAACTCTTTTCCTAAGTAAAGTACCTCTTTTCTTAGAAAAGTGAAAAACCCCTTGATTAATTTCATTTTCATTCAAAAAACACTCAAAAACCCACAAAATCCATTTTATCCTAAGTTTATGTGTAAAAATCAAAATGGGACAAATTATGCTAAATTGCCTATTTACACTTTACTTAGTTTAAATTCCATGTATTTTAATTCATTTCATACATTATATTTCCATTTCATATAAATTTCTAACCTATATTATTAAATCCCTTATATTATATCCCTCCCATATATATTATTAAATCCATTATATAAATATCCCCAAAACTCACTATTTAAAGATTAACCTATGGTTTATTTATCCCACATGCTAAATAAAAACCCCACCATTTTTCCCCATAGGTTTAAATAATCTTAAGATTTAATCCCACCCCCAATGGTCTTAAAACACGCATAAAGGTTTTATTTACCATATAATACATCCCGTGCCATTGGTTATGAAACATTGGTTAATGTTTTATACGCTATATAACATTACCTCGCCAATTAAAATAATACAATGTTTTTATGTTATAAAAATATATTTATAACGTTAAAACTATCCCGCCATATCAATAAAACCAAACATCAGTTTTTGCATTTTAAACTATGTTTTAATACATTTCATTAACCCTGCCGCATAATAAAGCCCAAACCCCACCTCCTACCGCCGAGCAACTTTCACATTAAATCTTAACCATTCACATCCCGATCTCCAAATCTGACAATCCAAAATTCATATCACATTTTTAATTGCACGATGATAACTTATTTCAAATTATGCAAAATTGGTGGTTTTACTCCCATCTCTCTCCTCCATGCGGTAGTAGCTCACTGAATCGTATTCGATCCAACCAAAACAGCTTACTGCCTAAACCCACGCGATAACCACCTCTGGTTTTTCGCCTTTGCAAACCAAAAATACTCTCTGTCTTAGACGTGACTACCATTAAATGTAGGCTAATTTAACCTAAACTTTATATAAACCCCTATACTGCACCATTAAACACTTTTCCTGCGTTATTTTCCTGTATTTATCCTCCGACTGAGAAAACAAAGACCTGTGCATTGTTTTATACTCAGGAAAGCTAGAAAACCCCACATTTGTTGTCAAAGATTGCAAAAAGCTTCCGGATTGCTGCTAAAGACCTTCAAGGATACCGGAAACCTCTCCAAATTCCTCTGAAACTATTTGAAATACCAATACTTGCACAAAATAGGTATTTTCCAATAAAAACAAGCCTGTTATCATTTGAAAAGGAATTTCTGAAAGCTTTAAACCTAGTAAAAATCATTTTCCCAAAGAAAACATGTAATATCCTGAAAAAAAGCGAATTCCCTGCCAAAAAATTGATAAAACCCTATTTCCAATACTGTAAATTGGTCTTAAAGTTAAAATTGAATATTTTCAGTCTTTGCAGACCTTATAAGACTTAACATTTGCCCAGAAATCCTCTACAGGTAACCTCAATCCTTGAGTGCCCAAATTTAACCATTGTTTAGTCCAAAATTACCCAAAAACATATAAAACCCTTGTTTTATCATCTCCTAAACCTATGAAAGGCTGAAGAACAATTAAAAGTCAAAATAGAAGGGTTTAATTCAAAATAAAAACAAGTTGTGCCTATTCTTCATCCAAGAACCTCTGTTAAAGTGAAAAACACTTCTGTAAACCATTTAATCTTACAGAAGAATCCAAAAAACCTAAAAATAGAGTTTCAGTTATCTGAAAAGCCTAAAAAATGTCAAAATCCAATCCAACTATTTCCTCCAAGAATACAATCATTGTAAATCTTCTACAACCCCCTATTGTAGACATTGAACACGCACCTTTAGTAGATGTGGACTATAAAATAGCAGATCTAGTTGTTGAATTTAATTTGTTATACCTCCACTTTTGGAGTTATGAAAAGTCCTTAGATCAAGTTGAAGAAGTCCAAATTTGGGAATCAAACCTACCCAAATATGTTGTTCCAATCACTCATCAATTCCCAGAGGTTATTAGGTTGTGTCAGAACTATTATTCACCTAAACATAGAACAATGATGAATGCAAACAAAGAGGTATTGTTTACAATTACTGCTGATTTCATAAACCAGATGTTACAACTCAAACTTGATCCAAAAGCAGTTCCTTTTTCAATAGAAGCACTTACAAAGTTGTACATTGGTCTTGATTTTCCCAAAAGGTTTTAGATTTTTCAAGTGTTCATGCCTTTACATTTTGAAATTCCACAAATCAACCCTCCTTATTCTACTTCAAAATTTCCAGAAGGATCTAGGCATGTCATTTCCATGTTGTCATTTATCCTAGGATACTTTATAGATGAGCATACTGATGAATCAATCCTAGCTTTCCTATCTAATTTTATACCAGGAAAACCTCCTTTTGTCATTTTCAATTATGCTGAGTATATAGCTGACAATATCCATGATCAACTTGTCAAATTCCCAACTGAAGGTGTATTTAGATATACATCCTTTCTCTTCCATATGTTCTTATATTTTCAAGCAGACAAGTTCCCTATAACCATTCAGAAGCTTGATATAGAAGAAAATGCACTTTCAGTCATCTTTTGGACTTCTTTGATCAGAAAAGAGTCCACAGAGTTCACTTATGCAGAGTTTACAGATGATTTTGTCCATCCATTGATAAATATTTTGACAAATACATAAAAGCCAAGAATCAATGATGAAATGAAGAAATTTCTACAGCTATCAGAGCACCCTAGAATTGGTGATTGGTACTTATATAAAAAACATATAGAAATCAGGGTTTTTGGGTCCAATTTGTTACCCTATAAACTTCCTAAGTATGTACTAATGAGAAGTTTTTCCTTGGAGTATATCTGGAAAATATTAAATTCTGATTCTATAAACTTCCTAGCAGCCAAGAAGAAGACCCAATTTAAGTTGAAGAATTAGGTGGGACCATTTATTTGTAATCACAGAGATACAGAAAAAGAAGCAGCAAAACAATTACTTGAGTACAAATTTGAAGAAAGCTTCTCATGGAACTATGATCCACAAGGAATAATAAGAAAAATGAGGGTTAAGTGTAAAATAACATCCTATATTCATGAGAAAAAACCAGATATTGAACAATATTTCAATCAAACTGAGTGGCTAGAAAACACTTATGTAGATGCAGTTAAACAGGGTGATACTATTCACACCTTGAAAGCTAAAAATCAAGGAGAAAAAGCTACTAAGAGAGTTAGAGAAGAAGGTACATATACCGTTGAGACAACAACTAAGACAAGGTTTAAACTTAGATACAATAAAAAGCCTAAGGTCAATTTAGTTGATAAAGGAAAAGTGACCATAGAAGTAGAAGACACAGATGTTCTAGTGACAAATAAATATGTTGCTACAATCAATATAAATGAGCCAGCAACAGAGATTTTAAATGAGGGAAATCCTGATAATTCAAACACTCAAGTCATAGAGAAACAACAGAATTTGGAGGAATCTTCCTCATAGACATTAGAAGAAAAATATCTTAACATCAGAGAAAAATATAAGAAAATTAAGACAAAAAATGAAGAGATCAAGAATGAGATTTATTCTCAATATTTGAAGCAAACACCAGGCATTCAAAACAGACTTTTATCAGCTTTAGATTACTCAAACAAAAAGTTGATTATTTGAGTGCTCCAACCAACAGTTAAGACTCCAAGATAGTTGCAGATTATAAGAAAGTTGATCTTGAAGTGTTAACAAAAAGTATCCATGCACTAGATAAAATTGAATTTTGATAGGCAAAGTTCAGAGATGTTATATTCTACTATTACTACAAAGGCCATGAGTGTTAACAAGATTTAGAATACAATCATAAACATGAGAGATCAAATGAAGGTTGACAAAGCTTCCTCATATGCTAAATATCTTAGGATTAAGTGTTTAGAAGAGTTGGTTATTCAAGTAGGATATGATCCTGCCAATGTCAAAGCTACAAAACAGTTAGTGAATAAAAATAATGAGGGCATTTCAGCATTGAGGAACAACTTAATCTTCCACCAACTGAACATCCATAGGCCAAAGAAATAGTACAAGAGAAAAATTAGAAAGATGACATGATGAAATTTATTTTTCAATTAACAAGACAGATAAAAGAGATGGAGATCCAAATGGGCAAGCTTTTCCACGAAAGAGAAACTACAAAAGCATGGGAAAATCCTATAGTAATTCCCATGGTTACTACAACTGTGCCTTCGACTCTGGCAGAATATTTGGCACCAAAAGAAGCACTGGCTACTACAGTGTCAGTGACATCATCCACAACTTTAGCTACATAATCCTCTACTACAATAGCTCAACATTCTACAGAGGCTAGTAAACTAGTAAAAGCCATGGAGGAAATGTCACTTCAAAATAATGAGATAAACAGATTGAAAAGAGTGATTGACAATCTTGAAGACACCAAGAAACTAGCCCAAATCAATGTTAAAACTCATGAACAAAGGGCTAACAGGTTAAGTACTGAAGTAAAGAATCTACAATGAGAGTTGACCTTTAAAGAGCCAATTTCTTATGTAAAGAATCAGTTATGGAGTAAAATCATTGAAGCCATCAATGATGTTTGGCCATCAATCCAGGTAATATATGAGTAGAGGGATTTACTGAAGGCAGCACAAGAAGAGATTCAGAAAAAAAAAAAGATGAGATAGGTGACAAACCTGAGAAAGCCATAGAATTGATCGAGTTTCTCAATAGTAAAAACAGGTAAGAGTTGGAAGAAATAGAAATTACTGATAGGATAGAGACAATTCTTGAAATAAGGAAAGTCATTTCAAAGAAGAATCTGATGAAACAACTTGAAGAGAAATTTGAAAACATGAACATAGCCATAACCAAGTTTATGGTTAAATTTGAAAATTTGAGGCGAAGAAGTTTGCCTAAAATTTTGGTCATTAATGATAAACTCATGCCATAGGAGGACTACAATAATAAAATTAGAGAGTATGCAAAAGAACAGGTGGACAAGACATAAGGGCAAGGTATTCCTACAAGGAAGGTCTTACACAGAAGTTTTGAAGACTTGTTTTATCTTCAGCATGAGATAAAACACTTATTTGTCATAAAACCAACATTTGCTAGATATACTAAGGAAGATGAGAATTTTAGGAAGCTAAAAAAGATACAAATTCCTAATGATGAAGCTTGGAAATCACTCACTGACTTACTATAAAAGTCAAATTGTAGAAAAAAAGGATAAAATAGTTGGCTGAATTTTTCAGAGTCAATTTTTTTTTTATTACAGTAGTAAGGCAGTTTTTACAGAGGTTAAAGAGAATCAGAGTGAAAGAGTATACGATAAAGAAGATAATATTTCAAAACAGATTTGAAATAGCTGTGCCATCAAATATGACACCAAGGCAGCCAACTGTACCTAATCCACAAACCGTTTTCTATTTTATTTGGATAAATAGGACAGCTTGCTGATTTCTTAAGCAACTGTCACTATTTTGTTGTAAAGATATTTTATTTTTCCTTTGATAATTCCTAGAAGCATTCTAGGATATTTTGTAAACATTTTTATATAAATACTTCACTCTTTGAAGTTTTATTGTGAAATAAATTGTTGAAGATTTCTATAGTCATTTTTTTTTGTACTTGAAGGCTTTTTGTTGCAAAGTTCAAGTAGCAGACTGGATCAAATCATCTAGCATCATATTTCAGGATTCATGTGATGAGCCATTGAAGTGAAGTACTTTCTACTTGTCATTTTTTGTCTTCTCATGTTTTCATGCATCCATTATGTATTCTAAATTTGAATGATAAAACAGGAGTATTATTTCAGGATTTGTTAAAAGCACCCTGTCTTTACTATTTATCATTTCTATGTTTTCTGCCGATTTCTAGAGTAGGGAACTCTTAATTTTTCCCTCTTTCGAATGACCTCTTTCTACTCCTTCTTTATCCGGATCAAATAATCCTTCATTGCTCTTTATCTTGATCAAACCACTTCACCAAATCGACCTTCCAAGATCTTTAAAGACTTATCTATCTTGCCTTGAAAACATTCGACTTTTTGACTTTGATCCTAGTTTTGTCTGCTTGACTTTTGAATCCTTAGCCCAATGGACAAATAGATTTTCCCGCTATCCATATCATTAAGTGATTTTTCCCACCAAACCAAACCAAATCAAAACCAATTTGCACACAAAATTAGCCTTATATCTTATAATCAAAACAAAGTTAAATCTTAAAGAGAGAGCCCTCTCTGAACCCTAGGAAGGCTAGATCCTAGAGTTTAAAAGTTGGTTTCTAGTTACCTCTAATGTTCTTGGACTTTTAATAAAAATCTCACAACTTAAGAATTATTAGAGTGATAACATATTGGCGACCATACTGGGACTTAACCTATCCTCAGTCTTAAAGTAGGTCTTAAAGAAATATTTTTCATTATATTTTTTCCTTTAAGACTGTTTTATAAGTTGTGAGTATCATTTTATAAAAGACTGTAGTTCTGGCTTCTAGAAAAATTTACTATAACAGGTCTAACCTGGATCCTAAACCTGCTATTATAGTAGACAATCCAGACAGAATTAGAAAAAAAATAAACAAGTAGAAGATTTACGGGCAAAATTTTCCTTAGATAGAGCCAATTCATTACCAAAAGAGCTAGTGAGTTCACAAGACATAGAGTTTGATCTGAAGTTTGAACATTCTTTGTTTAGAAGCAAATCAAAAACTGACTTAAAAAGTGTTGTTTTAGACCCTATTTTTATTTCATTTCTTGAAACAAAATAGAAAAGTATTTCAGCAGATTCTGAATCAAAGATATTTAAAGCTCATGATAAACTTGAAGAGATAAATGATACTATTCTTAAGGAAATAAATGAAGCTATTGAATTAGCTGAATTATTAGCTTACATATCTAAGCCTTCTGTTTCTCATTTAAATACCACTACATCATCTATAATCTCCACTGCATTCCAACCTATAGATCCATTTATCCCTAGACATCCCTTACAACCTAGAATACTATTTCCATATTCTCCCATATTAGTTTCATCCATTAGTTTATCTTCTGCAAATTTAAACTCATCATTCTCATTTCCAAATAGTTATTCATATATTCCAGTTTCATTTTCTAGCACCCCAACTTTATCTTTTATTTCATCCACCACTTTTTTTAGTTCACCATCTTATATTCCAGTTTCATCAGTCACTTCATTAAATGCATCAGCTAGTACTTCCAGTTCAGTCCCAAGCACTTCCAATCTACCTCCTAGCCAAGCTAAAATTCAAGCTATGGCTACTAGGTATGCTCCCCTAGTTCTTCCAGGACAGTTAAATGACATGCCTCGGGATTACCAAAGTAAGATACCCCAATTTGATGCTACTACTCAATACACTTCCCAACAGCACATTAATAAAATGACAGATTACTTTGAGCTTCATGAAATAGATGATTATGATGTACAAATGAGACTCTTTGCACAAACATTAACAGGGGAAGTTAAGAAATGGTTTAAGGTTCTTAATCCCGGTAGTATAACTGATTTAGCAGTCTTTCATAGAGTATTTTTTAATAAATGGGAAAAGAAGAAAAATCCACTCCAAATATTATATGAATTTGATGCCATGAGAAGAGATCCCAATGAAACAGTCCAAGACTACTGCACTAGATACAACATTGTTTCTAACTCAATCCCAACCAATCTCAAACCCACTCCTGATTCTGTCCTACTCAAATTCCCTGATGGATTTGACACAAACATCGCTTATCAACTGAGGGAGAGAAAGTTTGAAACATTAGAAAGAATGCAAACAGATGTTGTTAGTGTAGAAGTAAATATTTTAGCTAGAAAAGCTAGATTGAGGAATGAGAGGAGAGTAACCATTAAGGAAGAAACATCTAGTTCAGATGGAAAAATAGACTAGTTAGCAAAAAATTTAGAGAGAATGATGGATAGATTAGACAACATAGAAAGAAGGCCTCAACGGGATAATCAACAGCAAATCAGGAATCCCAACTTCAGGAAAAATACAAATTCAGGAAAATCAAAAGAAGCAGACCCCGATGAGACAATAAGACCCCCATTTCAAGAGAATTATGTTGAAATTTCTCAAAAAAATGTTGATGATGAAGACACCATAAATCTAATGGGTATAAATAAAGATAGCACTATCTTTCTCACTCTGGAAGCACCAAGAGCTATTTGAAAAGAAACAACTTCAATTAGATTCAGGTGAATCATTTGACTACAAACAAGGTTATGATTTTCCATAAACAAAGTACATAAGCTATATAACCTTATAAGTAAGAAAAACATTGAACCTTCTACTAAGAAATCTACACAAACTGAAAATAAGAAAACAGTAGAAACCCCAACAACAAAATTTCCACAAATTCTCCCTACGGAAAATAAGCAAAACTCTAATCCATCCCACAAAGTTTCTAGCCCCAAAATTTCACCAAGTCCCAAGATTGTTGATATAACAGATGAAGTTGATCAAACAACAAAATATTCACAAAAATCTACTGCTGTTAAAACAACTAATTCTGCTAAAACAACAAACTTAGAGTCCAAAACATCCACTGTCGATCCAAAATCAGAAGATCCAAAAGCTACCACTGCAAAAATAGATTCTGACAATTCAAAATCTGAAAAAACATATACTGCTTCTCAAACCATTCCTGAAAAGAAAAATAGGAGCAGTAAAACAGAAAAAGTCAAATAGAAAATGAAAACATAAGTGTAGAAAAACAAGATAAACCCACTCAAACTACAATTACTAAGGAAGAGTTAATTCAAATTAGTAAATCGCAACCTTCATTCAATATACAAACTGAAATTGCAATACCAATTCCTTTGACAGAATTGGTAAAACATGATTTGTATAAAACAACAATCACTGAAACATTAAACATGAATGATGGAGAAGACTCTGTAAATTTGAATGATGATTAACCAGAGTTGATTTTTGACCCTGATGTGAATGGAAAGCATGAAGATGGAGCAGTTCCTCCATTTTACATCAGTTTAACTGTTCATGACAAAATTTTACACAATGCAATGTTAGATTCAGGAGCTTCACACAATCTAATGCCCAAAGCAATAATGGAAACCCTGAACTTAGACATCACAAGGCCTTATAAAGAATTATTTTCATTTTATTCAAGAAAAGTAAAATGCTTAGGTTTAATTAAAGATTTGTGTGTTACATTAGTTCAATATCCTGGTAAAAGTATACTCATGGACATTGTAGTAGCTGATATCCCACCCAAATATGGAATGTTACTATCTCGCTCATGGGTAGAAAAATTACAGGGATCTCTACAATTGGGCATGTCATATGCTACTATATCAGTTTTTGGTCAACCAAAGAAACTCTATAGGGAAACATTGATGAAATATATGGTAAGTAGTGAAAGATCATTAAATTACCCAATTTATGCTACACCTACTGACCTAGATTCCTTCATCTTATGTAACTTTGAAACTGATAATGAAATCAAAGCTGAACTAAAAGACAAAAAGAAAACACAAAATAATGACAATATCTTTCATGAATCTTGGCATTTAGATTTTGATAGTTCAGTACACAAAATAGGAGCAGGAGTAGGAGTTTGGTGTAATATCCCAAAATGGGAACAACAACAATATTAAACAACACCGTTCCGAAATAACGCAAATAAGAATTAAGTGCAAGAGGAAAAAGAAGTGGAGGCCTTGAAATTTACAGGGCATACATCAGCAAATCAGATTTACAATAAGGCCCATACAATGTATAATAGGAAATAGAAAACTTATACAGAATAAATCCCTCATTAAGAGGTGTTGCAATCACATATATTCACTACAAAGGCTTGACAATGTTATTTTATTGAGCATACAGTAGTTGAAGATTACAACTTAGATCTAGAGATAAATAATGCATGAAAAATCAGATATATGACAGATCCATACACTATAGAGTCTCTACTTTACATACCCCTTGGGGTTTTCAACAAAACATGAAGCACATGGAGTAGATCTGAGATCTAAACCTCATATCCGCAAATCTTTTGTTCCGAAGTAAATATAGGACTATCCGTATCAGATCTTAAATATAACATGGATTAGATTTGAAATCCATGGATCACCATAGTGAAAGGCATATTCCCAACACTAGAGATCACTCCCTCCAAAGTTATGCCAAAACACCTCTTACAACAACACCTATAGAAAAATGTGTAGATCCGGAAGATGGATCGTGTTGCAGGGTTTAAGACCGCCTCATTTCAATGCCAAGATGTGGATCCAACCCAATGATCCACTACACTCTCTTTCCAATGAGCTGGGAAGACTTTCCACCGAAAAGAGTGCACTAGATTGGCCTAGATTTGAGCAGATCTAGCCTCTACCTACTCGCAGCCTTACAAGGACAACCAAACCCTCAAAACACTCTCGCTAGAAGAAGGTGAAGCTGGCCAAATTGCAACTTGGCCAAATTATCGATAGTGGACAAGTTCGTAAAGACTCTTCGAAGATGCCTCTCAAGGGAATAGGTGGGATTCCCGATCAGGAACACCGAGTGCTAAAAAACATTATTTTCTGCTAAACATCCAAGAGAATGATATATGTATAAACATACAGTATATTTAGAAATATAATACAATCAACAACCTTCTCATGTTGTCCTCCTCTTCCTTTTATAAGATAGATATCTTGAAAAACCCTAAAACATCTCAATGATTTAGCTTCTTTCACATGTGCCACCTCCAACTAAGACTGCACTATGCATCAATGAGGATCTCTTCTTCTAGACAACGTTGTTGATTTTGTCATGGTTGACTCAGTCAAATGGTCTAATCCATTTCACACATGAGGGTGTTTATTTAGATAGCACAGATTTAGCCTTGTTCACATCGGGCATTGATTTATTCACTGTTTTTAGGAGTTTTTATTGTCCTCCTTTACAAACTTATTAATGCAATAGGAAAATGAAACAAAATTGTATATTCCCATTAGCTTGGGCTAATTGGGAATATTACAGTCCCCCCTCCAAAATGTTGCTTGTCCTCAAGCAACTGATCATGTGAGTGCTGCAACACTTCTCCTCCTCCATTAGTGACACCATCATGAGTTAAGATTTATTCATAAGCTAAGTGTTCACCAATCCAACCCTCCATGAATTGTTCCTCCGAAGTCATTATGATATGTACATAGTCCATCCCACAAGGGGTCAAGAATTCAAATGAAACAAACATGGCTGAACCAATACTCTCCCTGAAACATGTAGCATAAGTCACATAGAGAGTCTCCATCCCATGTGGTACATACAAGCTTCCCATCCTCCCTCCATACAACCCCATAAAAAGAACAAGTATGTCATCAATGTATGGAAGCAAAACTACATATACACAAACATAAATTTGAGCATGAGGAGGTGGTTGATAGTCCCACATATGATGCCAGAGTAGTGCATCTCATTCTTGCATTAGATCAAGGTATGGTAAGTGGTTTCCCCACCAATTACTTGTTGCACATGTCATCTCACCATGGCTGAAAGTGTGAGATATGTTTGGTGCCTTTGGGAAGCACCCATCATGAAAGAAAATCTCCCTTTGCACAACAAGGGAGTGGCCAATTTCAAAAATTTTAGTGGCCCAATGTTTGCCATGAGATTTATATGATACATCACTCCTTCTTGGAGTCATGGCCTACCTAAAAATGGTGAAAGAATATGAAAAATCAGAAAATGAAACTTGCTTTACATGATCAGATCCTTCACCAACAATGTCTCTCATACACATGGAGTTGTGCATGGATCTTTATATTCTTTCCAAAGAAGGAAGAGATGGCTAAAATAAATCTGTTATAGAGTCTTGTTGCTACCCCAACTTTGGATACTTCATGCATTCTTGAAAATGCTGATGTAGCTCTCCTCCAAAGCCTTCCCATTCAAAGCATCTCATGATAGTGTTGTGAATCTCCATAGAATAGGTAGGGCTGAAACAAAACTCTTTGTAGGCCCTTTGTAGCATCCTCTCCCTGAACTTAGAGGCTCTAGGTAAGAAGACCCTACCATGATGATAAATGAATCCTTCATGGACTAGATATCCCTCTTCATGTAACTGGTCATCAGGCATCATACAAGTGTGAAGATCTTTGGAATAACCCACCAACAGCTGGGATTTCCAGTATAGATCTACACTCCCCAACAATGACAGCACTGATGATGCATCAATAGGAATGTCTATCATGTTACTGATCTCTTATTTGAAAAATCCTATGCCAAAGGTATATGTTTGAAGGACATACCTTCCCTTCTTCTCCTCCAACAACACAGAATCAGAAATGAAGGTGGGTGATGATGATGAGAGAAGAAAATATCCCTCCTTCTTATGCTTGGCCAAGCCTCCCAGCACTATAGATTTGTCTTCTAATGCTCCCATCCCTCATGGATTTGATCTTGGAGCATCATGTAGTGAGAGATATCTAACCAAACTAACTGTGGCCTCCTGTGTTGTAGAAATTTGAATAACTGATATATTATTCACCGAGATTCTCCTGATCACACACTATTTTAGCTTCATGCATAATACAGAATCTCTTCTACCATTGATCATTAATTGTGGAAATAAAATCAATTGCATGCACACATTAAAACCACGAATAATCACACATATGAACACAATATTTAATGGGAAAGCTTAAAGCTGAAAATCCCAACTATCTATATATTATATTTCATGGAGATCATGTAAAAATCATTGTAAAAAGCTCCTCACAAGCTCTCAGCACAACCTCTCATTGCTACACACTATCAAGCTAGATCTAGCAAAACACATGCTCCAATATTTTTCCACTTGATAGCTAGCCTCTATTGCATTTTCAATGCTATGGGATGGCTTCATTAAATAGATAAACCACTAGCTTGTATCGCACAATCCTCATGGGCTTCCCATTTATCTCGTGTGTTGCAAATCGCACCGTATAGTCACAACCGATAGTTAACCTCGCTCTTTCACCTATTCGCACTGGTCTCCACCGAAACCGTCCATGCACTGGTTAACCGATGCATTCTTTAGTTTATTAATGAGTTTATAATTAGTGAATTAATTAATATTTAATTCACACCACTCTCACTGATTTTATCAATTAGTTTAACTGGATACAAATAGCTCAACTATGTTTAGATTAGTTAAACTGAACACAACTCCATTAACTTCCTCAATCAACTCCACCAAACTCTGTCACATGAGTTCTAACTAAAGTATCCATGCACAGCTCCACTTAACGCATAGGAATAGCGTAATTCCTTCTGTCAGCTCTTGTGCCACATCTGTGCACTTAACTGAAGTGCTCCAAGAGAGTAAGATAATGTTTATAGTCCAAATATTATTAAGAGCTAATAATATTCGACATATATATTTTTAGAATGGCAATATAAAAATAGATTTCGTCCAGTATGTCTAAAAATAGAAGTCCATCTATTTTTTCCGATTTGACCAACCATCCACAAATAGCATCCTGCAACTCATAGAACATGATCCATATGTCTAAAAATAGACATAGTCTAAAAATAGACTTTGTGCCAAAAATAGCCTGCGGGCCCACTTAGTGAAGGTGACTTCTTTCCACTAAGCTCATCATCTTGTTGCAATCTCAACACTCCCTCTCAACAAGATAAGGATTATCTGCAACCCGTGTCCTATCCCTGTGGTATTCGAATTTGCTCCTGGTGAGTGCCTTCGTCAAGATATCAGCATCCCGATCCTCTGTGGGAATGTATGAAAGTAACATGATCTTCCACTGCACACAATCTATGATATGATGATACCGGATGTCAATGTGTTTAGATCTATCATGAAATAATGGATTAACTGAGAGTTTAATGCAACTCTGATTATCACAATAAATCACAGTAGGATCCAAGTGTGAACTGAACAACCCGAATAGGATCTTCCTCATCTATATAGCCTCGCATGCAGCCAAAATTTATGCCATATACTTGGCCTCTGTTGAACTGAGTGCCACGGATCTCTGCTTCCTACTGTACCAAGAAACTACTGTTGACCCGATACTGAAAATCCCTCCAGATGTGCTCTTTTTGTCCGTTGGGCTCCCTGCCCAATCTGCATCTGTGAAGCCACACAATTTCACCTCATCCGACTGTCTGTGCCATAATCCATATCTCGATGTGCCTCTGAGATATCTCAATACATGCTTGCCTTCCTTCCAGAAGAGCTTGGTTGGCTTAACCATAGCTTGTGAAAGCTGGTTAACAGCATAGCATATGTCGGATCGTGTATTGACCAAATGCATAAGCGACCCCACCAACTGTCGATAAACAGCGGCATCCACTACCTCCGCTAAAGTAGCATCCTCCTTCCTCCATCCACCAGAAAGAGGAGTATAAATAGGCTTGCAGCCATGCATGTTGAACTTCTTCAGTATCTCTCGAGCATACTTACCCTGAGAAACAAACAGTCCACCACTGCGCTGCCAAATTTCCAATCCCAGGAAATAATGAAGGAGGCCCAAGTCCTTCATCTCAAACTCCTTTGCAAGATCAGCCTTGCATGAGTGTATCAATAGTTTATCACCTGTCAAAATCAAATCATCTACATAAAGTACAATGATCAGCAACTTACCCTCCACCACAATCTGGTATAGGTTAGGATCCGCCTCACTCTTGGAGAATCCAAGTGTAGTGAAATAACTGTCTATCCATGTGTACCAAGCACGAGGTGCTTGTTTCAACCCATACATCGCTCTCTTGAGCCTGCACACATGCGACTCGCTGCTGAAGATCTCAAAACCTTCGGGCTGCTCTCTGTACACCTCCTCCTCAATGACTCCGTTGAGGAACACAATCTTCACATCCATCTGATGAATGTGCCACCCCATCTGCGCTGAGAGAGCAAGAATCGTCCGTATGGAAGAATACCTTGCGAAAGGTGCAAAGGTCTCCTCATAATCGATCCCCTCATTCTGTGAAAAGCCTCGAGCAACAAATCTTGCCTTGTACTTCTCCACACTCCCGTCAGCTGCTTGCTTCACTTTGTAGATCCATCTCGAACCCACCACTGATTTCCCCTCCACCTTGGGACAATCTCCCATGCACTGTTTGTGACAATCGAATCATACTCTTCCACCATGGCATCTACCCATGCGGGGTCCTCCAAAGCTTCCTCAAAAGAGGATGGCTCTGTCACGAAACACTTGCTCATAAGAGCCATGTATCCAGTATACCGGTTAGGTGACTATCTCTATCTGCGCTATGTTGTAGGTGCTCCTACAACCTTCTCTGCATCTTGAGCCAGTCGCTCAGCTTCTGTAGTGCTTTTCCGCCCTCTGATGGTTGGTGCTGCTTGAGTGGTCTCTTCCACTCCATGAACTTCCTCTTGTGGTTGATCCACATCCTGAAGCTCATCCTTAGGAACTAATAGCTCCTCATCTGCATGCAAGTGTGGCTCCCTCTCAAGCGAACACTTCATGGATTTCTCCTCATGAAATTTAATATCCCGTCGCACAACAGTCTTGCGACTGTCTGGAAAATACACACGATAGTTGTGGGGTGTATCAGTGTACCCCACAAATATCCCAACCTCTGTAGTCGGCTCCAGCTTCTTCCTGGCATCCTTAGTCACATGAATGTAAACAAGTGAACCAAAAATCCTCAAATGGGAAATATCAGGCTTCTTACCAGAAAATGCCTCCTCGGGTGTACTCATGCCAAGTATCCTGTGAGGACAACGGTTCTGCACATATACTGCAGTATTGCATGCCTCCGCCCACAAGTGTATGGGTAGGCCCTGATCATGCAACATCGCCCGTGCAGCACCCACGATCGTTCTGTTCTTCTGCTCAGCAACCCCATTCTGCTGTGGGTTATGAGGTGCTATGAGCTCTCTTCGAATTCCTTCTGCGCTGCAAAAGTCCTTGAATTCGCTAGAGATGAATTCACCACCATTGTCGCTCCTAAGAGCCTTCACCTGCTTCCCCGATTCTTTCTCAACCAGTGCCTTGAACTCACATAACTTTGAGTATGTCTCGCTCTTCTTCTGCATGAAGAAGATCCAACACTTACGAGAAAAATCATCAACAAATATCACATAATACCTGTGCTTTGCTGTCGAAGCTACTGAGAAAGGTCCACACACGTCTGTGTGAATTCTCTCAAGGATCGTCGTGGCGCGAATATCCTTCTCGTGAAAGGTGGCTTTCACAAATTTTCCCAAGGTACACCCCTTGCACTGATCTGACTGCGCAAGAGTGCCTTTAGGAAGCCCAGTAGAAATCTGCTACAGTATCTTCAAAGCTCCATGGTGAAGGTGGCCCAATCTTCGGTGCCACAACTCGCCATCATCCCGGCTCACCACTCCTTCTGCCTTGCATGCCATTGCTGCGCAGCCATCTACTTGCAATTGATAAAGGTTCTTGACTCGAACCCCTATCTTCCGGGTTTCTCCAGTTGTCTTACTGCGTAGGAAATCCTTTCCCTTGCTGAAGACAACATCATATCCCTTGTCTTCTAACATCGCCACAGAGATAAGATTCTTCTTCAATCTTGGAACATGCATCACTTCCTTCAATACGAAGGGTTTACCAGACTCCCTCTCAAAGGAAATGGTACCGATACCGGTCGCATTGTATCTACCATCATCGCCCATCTCGATGTGCACTCCAAGATCTTTCTCATCCAGATCAGTAAACAAATCTCGATCTCCTGTCATGTGAAAAGACACACCACTGTCAAGAAACCACACTGAACTCGTCACACTTGAGACCAAGCATGCGATTAGCGAAAAAATATAGCTCAAACTGCGAGGCTAAGGCCTCTCCAGCTACAGTCCCAGCAGCCTGCTTATTTTTCTTCTTCTGTGGACAACTAGTGGCGTAATGTCCGTGTTGGTGACAGTGAAAACACTTCACCTTGGACATGTCCTACTTCTTGCCTTTCGCACCGGATTGAGAAGTTTTCTTGCTCTTTCCCTTCTTTTCATTGGCAGCCAAAGCGCAATTTTCTTCATCTGAGTTCTTTGATGAAGATCCATCCCTGGTACTCCGCCTTATCTCCTCTTGCACAAGATCCAACCAAAGTCACTCCCATCCTGGCAATTTCTCCCGACCATTGACAGAGTCCTGATAGGAATGCCAACTCTTCGGAAGCCCAAGGAGAGACAAGCTCACCAAGTCCTCTTCATCTACAGTAACCCCCACACTTCCCAGCTCATCCCTGCACTGGAAAAACTTTGTGAGGTACTTGGGTATACTCTCGCCCTTCTCCATTTTTATTTTCCTGAGTTTATCTTTAAGTGCCAACTTCCTCTGGTCGCTCTTTCTTTGGAACAGGTCTGTCAAATCTTTCCACATCAAGAATGGAGAAGCTTTACCATGAAGGATGGACACTATGTGATCCTTCATACCTTCCAACAGAATCCTTCGACATTTTGTTGTCTTCTTTTGCCATGCGTCAAGTGTGGCAGCATCGCTAGAAGCAGGTTTAGGAATTTTTGCATCTATGAACTCCTTCAACCCATTATCCTCCAGCACCGCCTCCATCCTGTCCTTCCATGCAATATAATTTGAGCTACCCTCAAGGGCATACTCCAATCGCAATCCGTTGAAATACATCTCAACTTCAACACCAAGAAAACACTACTGCAAATTCGAATTCCACCAGCACAAAACTCAACCGCTTCAATGCTTTGCAATTTCTCCAATGATCAATATCACTCTGATACCATGTAGAGATTTGAATAACTAATATATTATTCACCGAGATTCTCCTGATCACACACTATTTTAGCTTCATGCACAATACATAATCTCTTCTACCATTGATCATTACATGTGGAAATAAAATCAATTGCATGCGCACATTAAAACCATAAACAATCACACATATGAACACAGTATTTCATGGGAAAGCTTAAAGCTGAAAACCCCAACTATCTTTATATTATATGTCATGAAGATCATGTAACAATCATTGTACAAACGTCCTCACAAGCTCTCATCACAACCTCCAATTTCTACACACTAATCAAGCTAGATCTAGCAAAACACATGCTCCAATCTCTGCCACCTGATAGCCAACCTCTATTGTGTAATCAATGCTATGGGATGGCTCATTAAATAACATAAACTACTTGGATTGTACTGCGCAATCCTCATGGGCTTCTCTAACCACTGTGTGTTGCAAATAGCAACTGTATAGTCACAACTGATAGTTAACCTGCTTTTTCACCTATTTCTGCACTGGTCTCCACTGAAACTGTCCATGCACTGAAGTTAACTGATGCATTCTTTAGTTGATTATTGAGTTTATAATTAGTGATTAAATTAATAATTAATTCACACCACTCTCACTAATTTTATCAATAAGTTAAAATAGATACAAATATCTCAACTATGTTTAGATTAGTTAAACTGAATACAACTCCACTAACTTCCTCAATCAACTCCACCAAACTCTGTCACATGAATTCTAACTGAAGTGTCCATGCAATAGATCCACATAACCCTCAGAAATAGCGTAATTCCTTCTGTCAGCTCCTGTGCCACATCTTTTCACTTAACTGAAGTGCTCCAAGAGAATAAGATAATGTTTAGAGTCTAAATATTATTAAGAGCTAATAATATTCGACATATCTATTTTTAGACTGGCAATCTAAAACAGATTCCGCCGTATTTCTAAAATAGAAGTCCATCTATTCCCCCCCCGACTTGACCAACCATCCAAAAATAGCATCCTGCAACTCATAGAACATGATCCATATGTCTAAAAATAGACTTTGCGCCAAAAATAGCCTGCAGGCCCACTTAGTGAAGGTGACTTCTTTCCACTAAGCTCATCATTTTTTTGCAATCTCAACACCCAGGTGGTTTACCACTAGATAAGAGTGTCACATGCATAAATCTCATGAACATAATAGATGGGACTGTGAGGTCCTTACTTCCACTGCGCAAATCCATCTCTATTTTCTGTGTGGAAGTGTTATGTGAGGGGTAAGTATGCATGCCTTTGATCATTTGATTTTCACCACTCTTCTTGTCCACCCATTCCATTTTCAAAGCCTCCCAATCAGTGGTGACTTTCCCCAATGTAACCAACCATTGAACACCCAAAATAACATTGGTGTCTGGTATGTCAACTACAAAGAAGTGATCAACCAAAGTGTAGGTACCCATGGTGACTGAAAGTGATGTAAAATAATGTATGCATTGAATTGTTCTATCTCTTGGGACCAAAATAGAGAATCCCTCAAAAGTATCAGTGGGTATTACCCTCCTTTGCACAAGATGGGAATCAATGAAATTGTGGGTAGCCCCACTATCAATCAATATAGAAACCCTTTGATTCATGATTGAACCTTGAAATCTTAAGGTCAAGTACTTAGGTACTCCTCTCAAATATGCAAGAGTTCCCCCAATAGGAGCAAAGGCTCCATTTCCATATCCTGATGGTGTTGTATCTCTTTCAACATTGTCAGCACTATGACCCCTTCTTGGTTCATCATCTTCATCCTCTTCAAGATCTGAGAAGACCTCTATATAATGTGCTTTACCAATAGCACATATATGTCCAGGTACCCATGGTTCTTGGCAAGTAAAGCATAGCTTCTTCTTTCTTAGATCTATTTGGACTTCATCATCAAGAGGCTTCTTATATGAGCTCTCCTTTGAAGGAGCATCTTTCTCTTCCTTTCCTTTAGAAGGAAAACATGGCTTGTGCTGAAAGTTTTCCTTTGATTTTGGCAAGGCATCTTGAAGGTCTCTAGCCCTCTCAATGGCATCATGCAGGGTAGTGGGCTTGGTATATTTTACAAACCCATGAAGAGGTTCATCTAATACATCGATGAACATGTACACCCTTCTTACTGCAGACAAGTTAGGAACCATAACAGATAATGTCAAAAATTCAAAAATGTAAGACTCTGTATTACCTGATTTTTTCAACTTTTCAAGGCTCATGAAAGGTTCCTCTAGATATTTTCTATCAAACCTTTCCACCAGCCTTCTAGTGAACTCAGAATAAGCAGTCACAGTGGCATGACCCAACCATGGAACCACCAGTTGTGTGCTTCACCTTCAAAGTGCAGCACTGCAATCTTAATAGCTTCCATCTCAACGACCTTGTTCAACTGAAAGTAGATGACAAGTTTTTCTACCCATGCTTTGGCAGAACAAGTGGATGACCCATAAAACTTTGGTAAAAATAATATGCCCATACAGTGATGTCGATCATGATTCTGAGTGAATCCACCATCTCTATGCTGATGCCTTAGTCTCCTTTTTTCCTTGAGGTGAAAGAACTCTTGAAAACTCAAGTGATCCTTGAATCTCTGATTGTGAGACTCATATTCTTCAAATTAGTCTTTAAGGGATGATTGCTCTTGAGGCACTTCATTTTCCACAGCCAAAAAAGTAGGCATGATAGCACGTTGTGGAACTTGTGGCTGGTTCATTGGTTAATCATTCCAGTGATGAGACATGCTAGAGCTTTCTCCAATATGAAATCTCTTAGGAGATTATTTGATTCTGTCTAATCTCATCTCTTTGATCTCTCTAGCAGGATCTTGCATAGATTTGAGAAGGGTTTTTGCAAACTCCTTCCCATATTCATCACTTCCATATTCTGGGGCTTTACCCTTGTCTTTATCATCATTTGTGTAATCAAATTTCTTCTGTATTCTTCTTACATACCTCTTCCCTCTGTCAGTAAGAGGTTCATCTTCTTCTGAAGACATATTGGCTTCTTAAAATGCAGAGGCTATGCCAAGATGATTGCTCCGATACCACTGTAATATCCCAAAATGGGAACAACAACAATATTAAACAACACTGCTTCAGAAATAACACAGATCAGCAAATTAAGTGCAGGAGGCCAATATGGAGGCTCAAAATTTACATATACATCAGAAAATCAGATTTAAAATGAGGCCCATACAATGTATAACAGGAAATAGAAGACTTAAACAGGAAGAAATCCTCAAAAAGAGGTGCTGCAATCACATATAATCACTGCAAAAGGCTTGACAGTGTTATTTTCATTAGGCTGCAACATATGTTGATTACAACTTAGATCTAGAGCAAAATAATGCATGAACAGATATATATATGACAGATCCGTACACTATAGAGTCTCTACTTTACATACCCCTTGGGGTTTTCAGCAATACATGAAGCACAAGGAGTAGATCTGAGATCTAAACTTGTAGATTTGCAGAATCTTCAGAAATTCTGAAGTAAATACAGGAATATCCAGATCAAATCTAAATATAACATGGACTAGATCTGAAATCCATGGATCACCACAATGAAAGGCAGATTCCCAATGCTAGAGATCACTCCTCCAAAGTTATGCCAAAACACCCTTACAACAACACCTACAGAAAAACGTAGATCTGGAAGATGGACTACATTGTAGGGTTTAAGATGAGTTTGTCTTGATGCAAATATGTGGATTTGAAGCTCCAATGATCCAATACACTCTTGCCAATGAGATAGAATACTATCCCACTGAAAAGAGGCACTAGATTGGCCTAGATCTGAGTAGATCTAGCCTCCACTTGCTGTAGCTTACAAGGACAACCAAACCCTCAACAGGATCTGTGTTGTAGTTGGAAGGTGAAGCTTAGAAAAATGCTTGATAGTGGACAAGATCAGCAAGGCTCTTCCAAGAGGCCTCTCAAGGAAAGAGGTGGAATTCCTGATCAGGAACACCCAGTGCTAAACAACACTATTCTCAACTAAACAACAAGAGAATGATATATGTCTAAACAAACAATATATTCAAAAATATAATCCAATCAACAACCTTATTTTCTTGTCCTCCTCTTCCTTTTATAAGATAGAAGTCTTGCAAAACCCTAAAATATCTTAATGATTTAGCTTCTTTCACATGTGCCATCTCCAACTAAGACTGCATTGTGCATCAATGAGGTTCACCCCTCTAGACATTGTTGTTGATCTATTCATGGTTGACCCAGTCAAAATTTTTCAATCCCTTTTTCACATAAGGGTGTTTTATTAAGATGGCCCAGATTTATCTTTGTTCACATGGGGCATTGATTTATTCACTATTTTAGGAGTTTTTATTGTCCTCCTTTACCCATTTATTCATGCAACAGGAAAATGAAACAAAATTGTATATTCCCATTAGCTTTGGCTAATTGGGAAAATTACAGTTTGGATAACTAATATTGAAAAGAATCATGCAGAAGGCCATGCTTTCAGACTGGATTTTAAATGCACCAACAATATGGCTGAGTATGAAGCCCTCATTTTAGGACTCCAGATTATTAGAAACTTAGGAGGTAAAATAATATCAATAATGGGAGATTCATAGTTGATTATTAAACAAATAAAAGAAGAATATTCTATTTATAATCCTAGATTAGGCCAATGTAGAGAAACTGTACTAGATTTGATAGATGAACTGTTGGAATGTAATTTTTCTGCAATCCCAAGAAAGAAAAATTTACAAGCACACTCCTTATCAACTTTTGCTAGTACTTGTAATTTACCTTTTCAGCCCAATCATAAGTATACTGCAGAAGTAAAACATAGACAAATGATTCCAGATAACCTCAAATATTGGCAAATTTTCTCACAAGACCAACAAATTTACCATTTTATGAATAATGAAGGTGAATTTCAAAATTGTAAAATAGACACAAATTGTACATTAGATCAAGATTTAGATAATGAAATGGATTTAAATAATATAGATGTAAATAAAATAAATTTTTCTAGACCTAATAAGTTTAGTCAATCAGAGATAGATAACTTAGAGGGAGTAGAAATTGATGAGATAATTGATGATGAATCTGACATATTAAATCTTAAAGATAATTTCTTGCCAAAAGGTTTAACTCCTTTAGATGTTTTATTTGACTCAAATGATGTTGCTAGAAAACCCAAAATGGAGCCACTTAGATCTGATATTGAGGAATGTAACATAGGCACAGAGTTAAAACCCAAGATGATCAAACTTTCCAAAGCCTTACCTAAACAAGAAAAAGAAAAATATATTGCTCTTTTTAAGAATTTCAAGATGTTTTTTCTTGGAGTTATGAGGACCTAAAATCCTATGACACCAACACAATACAACATAAAATCCCTATGAAATAAGACCAAAATCATTTTAAACAAAAGTTAATAAGGATCAAGCCTCTGTTGATTCCTTTGATTGAAAAAGAGGTAAAAATAATGTACGATGCACAGATAATTGCACCAATCAGATATTCTGATTGGGTTTCTAATTTAGTTCAAACCAGTAAAAATATAGGAGAGATTAGATTATGTTTTGATTTTAGGAATCTAAATAAAATATCCTTAAAAGATAATTATCCTTTACCAAAGATGGATCAAATTTTACAAAAGGTAGTTGGTTCTTCTAGGATTTCATTTTTTGATGGATTTTCAGGATACAACCAAATTTTAGTCCAACCAGAGGATCAAGCCAAAAAAACTTTTACTACTCCTTGGGGCACTTTTATGTATGTAAAAATGTCTTTTGGTTTAATGAATGCAGGGGATACCTTTAAAAAAACTATGGATATAGCCTTTGCAAAGGAAATTCATGAATTCTTAGTGATTTACTTAGATGACATAATTGTATTTTCTAAGACTAATTACGAACACTTGGATCATCTTAGGCAAGTCTTTATTAAATGAAAAACGTTTGACATCTCATTAAACCCTAAGAAAACCTTATTTTTATTAGAATAAGGCAAGTTACTAGGAAAAATAATATCTAAGGAAGGAATTAGAATAGACCCTTCCAGAATAGAAGCAATTCTTAACATTAGTCCTCCAAAAAACATAAAAGAGTTACAAGATTTTCTAGGAAAAATTAACATTTTAAGAAGATGTATTTCCAATTTAGCTGAAATAATTAGAGAACTAAACAAAATGCTTAAAAAAGATCCAGTTCTTAAATGGAATGTTGAGGCCAAACAATCTTTTGAATCCATCAAATAGGCCTTAACCAAAACTCAGTCCTTATAAGTCCTGCCTTTAAAAAGGATTTCATCATTTTTTTCAATCGCTTTAGAACACACCATTGCTGTAGTTTTACTGCAGGAAAATGACCAGGGTTATGAGCAACCCATAGCTTAGTTTAGAAAAACACTTAGAGATGCCACTTTGAAATACAATATCATGGAGAAACAGGCCCTAGCTTTGGTAAAGGCCATTAAAGATTTCAGAGTGTACATTCTTTATTCTCACATCATTGCCTATGTCCCAATTGCAGTAGTAAAAGCCATTCTAACTCAGGATGGTCCTGATGGTAGAAGAGGTAAATGGATTGCCACAATTTTAGAATATGACATAGAGATAAAACCCACTAAACTGATAAAAGGTCAAGGTTTAGCCAAACTCATGGCTGAATCAAATTGTCATGCCCTAGACATAAATTTTACTGCCCAAGTAGATGATCAGGAAGAGATGATGAATCTAGAGATCAATGAAGTCTTTTCAGACTCACCATGTTATGCAGATATCATATTTGTATTACTAAAATTACAAGCTCCTCCTAGGTTATCAAGAACAAAAGCTAGATTTTTAATGCTTAAGGCAGTAAGATTTTGTATATTAGACAATGTACTTTTTTAGAAAGATCATAGTGGGATTTTGTTAAATTTTTTGTTAAAAGAAGAAGCTGACAAAGTATTACAAGAATTTCATGCAGGTGACTGTGGAGGACATCTCTACTGGAAGACTACTGCAGACAAAATCCTGAGAGTTGGTTTTTACTGGCCTACTTTTTATGCAGATGTTAAAAGGTATGTGACCTCCTGTCGCAAGTGTCAAATATTTGAGGGTAAGAAAAAGATGTTACCCCTGCCCTTAAATCCCATATCAACAGAAATTCCCTTTCAACAATGGGGTCTTGACTTCATTGGTGAAATTCACCCCCCATCATCAACCCAACATAAGTGGATTCTGACATCCACTGACTATTTTACCAAGTCGATTAAAGCCATACCCTCTAGGCAAGCCACAGATACTATCATTATCTCCTTTTTAGAAAGAAACATACTTTCAAGATTTGGATGTCCCCAAAAGATAATCACTGACAATGCAACTGCCTTCAAATCTAAAAATATGATTGACTTTTTCCATAAATATCACATTACTTCAGGCCATTCTACTGCATATTATCCACAATTTAACTGTATAGTTGAATCTTCAAATAAGAGCCTTGTAAACATCATAAAAAAGTTACTAGAAGATAACAAAAAAACTTGGAACAAGAATTTAGTCAATGCCTTATGGGTAGATAGACTTACAACCAAAAAATCCATTGGTACATCTCCTTACCAGCTTGTCTATGGAATGGATGTTGTTTTCCCATCTTCCTTAGGAGTACCAGTAATGAAGATTATCCAAGAATTACAAGTTGAACCAAATGACATACAAAGAAGTATTAATCAAACCATTCGCTTGCAAGAAACAAGAGAAGAGATTTATATTAAGTCTCAAGTTATTCAGGATAAGATAAATAATTTTTTTGACAAAAAGAGTAAAGAAGATGATTTATACATTGGAGACAAAGTGTTAAAATGGGATTCAAGAAGAGAAGAGAAAGGTAAACATGGAAAATTTTAATTTTCTATGGAAAGGACCTTATGTTATTTATGGTTATAGAGGTAATAATTCTTTCTTTCTGAAAGAAATGGATGGATCAGATATGATAGATGGATCAATAAATGGTAGAATGTTGAAGCACTACTACTCCTTAGAGATAACAAATAGTTAGATTTATTTACTTTGCCCATTGTACATATTCATTGAAGATTTTAGATTGGATTGGATGTTTTCCTAACAAAGTTGACGCTCTAAGAGAAGGCCCTAGGCTTTGAGAGGTAAAATATCATAAATATGAATAAATTGCAGAAATCAGAAGACACTTACAAGGTCATCACAGTCAAAATTCAATGGCTACTAGTCCTAAAGTTCTTGACATTTCACCAGGAAATTCCATCTCCATGTGGAGACATTGTTAGGGTCCTATAATAATAGGGTTCATAATTTTTTAATTGACTTTGATAGTCCTGTAAATATGTACATACCTTTCTTTCTGCAAGTTTTTTTCCAATATTTGAAATAATAAAAAAATGAAAAGACGGTAAAATTCCTAAAAGAAATATCAAAGGACTTAGAAAAGAATAAACCCCAAAAGAAAAAAGAGATAAAAATAATACCTGAAAGTGAGCAAGTCAAAATTCCACAACTATTTAATTTTACTATAAGAATAATGATTATGTGTAGATTGTCCAAAATGCCATAATCTATGATCAATTAAACAGTTAAATATTAACTTTTCATGCTTTGAATTTCATGTTTTAGATAGAGAATAAAAGATATGTCAAACAATTTAAACTTGACAAATTAGTAGATAGTTAGAGAATAAATGAGGAGCTCAACAGTTTAATCTAAGCCCTCAGATGAAATAAGGATAGACTTAGATAGATTTACACTTTTAAAGAAAAATGGATTTAGGGTTGCAAGCTTAAATGCAACCATGCAAATTAAGTAAAAAATGTTAGAATAATGATGGGTAGGTAGAAAGTAGTAGTGCAAGACATGTAATAAAGCATCATCGGGAAAAAATACTAATTCCCCCTCCCCCACAATAATCCAGTATTCTAAACCTTCAGTCAAAGAGGCTCAGAGCATTTCTCTGACTTCTATTGGGACTCGACCTAAGGCCTAATGACTGATTGGTTAAAAATATTGGATTCCCTACATAAAAACCCATTTCATCAGCATATTCACCCTTTTTCAAGAAATACAAACTCTTTTCCTAAGTAAAATACCTCTTTTCTTAGAAAAGTAAAAACCCCTTTGTTTAATTTCATTTTCATTCAAAAAACACTCAAAAACCCACAAAATACAATTTATCCTAAATTTATGTGTAAAAATCAAAATGGGACAAATTATGCTAAATCGCCTATTTACACTTTACTTAATTTAAATTCCATGTATTTTAATTCATTTCATTCATTATATTTCCATTTCATATTAATTTCTAACCTATATTATTAAATCCCTTATATTATATCCCTCCCGTATATATTATTAAAGCCATTATATAAATATCTCCAAAACCCATTATTTAAAGTTTAACCTATAGTTTATTTATCCCACATGCTAAATAAAAACCCCACCCTTTTTCCCCATAGGTTTAAACATGTCTTAATATTTAATCCCACCCCCAATGGTTTTAAAACACACATAAAGGTTTTATTTACCATATAATACATCCCTCACCATTGGTTATGAAACATTGGTTAATGTTTTATACGCTCTATAACATTACCCAACCAATCAAAATAATACAATGTTTTTACGTTATAAACATATATTTATAACGTTAAAACTATCCCGCCATATCAATAAAACAAAATATCAGTTTTTGTATTTTAAACTATGTTTTAATACATTTCATTAACCTCATCGCATAATAAAGAACGGACCCCACCTCCTACCGCCGAGCAGCTTTCACATTAAATCTTAACCGTTCGCATCACGATCTCCAAATCCGACGATCCAAAATTCATATCACATTTTTAACTGTGCGATGATAAAGCATTTAAAATTATGCGAAATGGGTGGTTTTACTCCCATCTCTCTCCTCCATGCGGCAGCATCTCACTAGATCGCATTCGATCCAACCAAAACATCTTACCACCTAAACCCACGTGATAGCCACCTCCAATTTTTCGCCTTTGAAAACCAAAGCTACCCTTTTTCTTCGATGTGACCACCATTTAATGCAGGCTCATTTAACCTAAACGCTATATAAACCCCTATATTGCACCATTAAACCCTTTTCTTGTGTTATTTGCCTGTATTTATCCTCCGATTGAGAAAACGAAGACCTATGCATTGTTTTATACTCAGAAAATCCAGAAAGCCCCACATTAATGTCAAAGATTGCAAAAAGCTTCTAGATTGTTGTCTAATACCTTCAAAGATACCGAAATCCTCTCCAAATGCCTCAGAAACTGTTTGAAAGACCAATACTTGCACAAAACATGTATTTTCCGTTAAAAACAAACCTGTTATCATTTCAAAAAGGAATTTTTGAAAGCATTAAACCCAGTAAAAATAATTTTCCCAAAGAAAACCTTTAATATCTAGAAAAAAAAGTGAATTCCCTGTCAAAAATTTGATAAAACCTTGTTTCCAATACTGTAAACTGGTCTTAAAGTTAAAATTGAATATTTTTAGTCTTTGCAGACCTTATAAGACTTAAAATTTTCCCAGAAATCCTCTGAAGGAAACCTCAATCCTTCAATGCCCAATTTTAACCATTGTTCAGTCCAAAATTATCGAAAAAATAGATAAAACCCTTGTTTTATCATATCCTAAACCCGTGAAAGGCTGAATAACAGTTAAAAGTCAAAATAGAAGGGTTTAATTCAAAAGAAAAATAATTTGTGCCTATTCTTCATCCAAGAACCTCTGTTAAAGTAAAAAACACTTCTGTAAACCATTTAATCTTACAGAAGAATCCAGAAAGCCTAAAAACAGAGTTTCGGTTATCCAGAAAGCCTAAAAAATGTCAAAATCCAATATAGCTATGTCCTCCAAGACTGCAATCATTGTAAACCCTCTACAACCCCACGTTGTAGACATTGAACACAGACCTTTAGCAGATGTGGACTATAAAATAGCAGATCTAGTTGTTGAATTTAATTTGTTAGACCTCCACTGCTGGAGTTATGAAAAGTCCTTAGATCAGGTTGAAGAAGTCCAAATTTGGGAATCAAACCTACCCAAATATGTTGTTCCAATCACTCATCAATGCCCAGAGGTTATTAGGTTGTGTCAGAACTATTATTCACATGAACATAGAACAATGATAAATGCAAACAAAGAGGTATTGTTTACAATTACTGTTGAGTCCATAAACCAGATGTTACAACTCAAACCTAATCCAAAATCATTTCCTTTGTCAATAGAAGCACTTAAAAAGTTGTACATTGGTCTTGATTTTCCCAAAAGGTTTCAGATTTTTCAAGTGTTCATTCCTTTACATGTTGAAATTCCACAAATAAACCCTCCTTATTCTACTTCAAAATTTCCAGAAGGATCTAGGCATGTCATTTCCATGTTGTCATTTATCCTAGGATACTTTATAGATGAGCATACTGATGAATCAATCCTAGGTTTCCTATCTACTTTTATACCAAGACAACCTCCTTCTGTCATTTTCAATTATGCTGAGTATATAGCTGACAATATCCATGATGAACTTCTCAAATTTCCAAATGAAGGAGTATTTAGATATACATCCTTTCTCTTCCATATTCTCTTATATTTTCAAGCAGAAAAGTTCCATATAACCCTTCAGAAGCTTGATATAGAATAAAATCCACTTTCAGTCATCTTTTGGACTTCTTTGATTAGAAAAGAGTTCACTTATGCAGAGTTTACAGATAATTTTGTCCATCCATTGATAAATATGTTAACAAATACATAATAGATAATAATCAGTGATGAAATGAAGAAATTTCTACATCTATCAGAGCACACTAGAACTGGTGATTGGTACTTATATAAAAAACATATAGAAATCAGGGTTTTTGGGTCCAATTTGTTACCCTATAAACTTCCTAAGTATGTACCAATGAGAATTGTTTCCTTGGAGTATATCAGGAAAATCTTAAATTATAATTCTATCAAATTCCTAGCAACAAAGAAGAAGACACAATTTAAGTTGAAGAATCAGGCGGGACCATTTATTTGTAATCACAGAGATGCAAAACAAGAAGCAACAAAAAAATTACTTGAGTACAGATTTGAAGAAAGCTTCTCATGGAACTATGATCGATAAGGAGTAATAAGCAAAATGAGGGTTAAGTGTAAACTAAAACCCTATATTCATGAGAAAAAAACCAGAGATTGAACAATATGTCAATCAAACTGAGTGGCTAGAAAACACTTTGGTAGATGCAGTTAAACAGGGTGATGCTAGTCACACCTTGCAAATTGCAAATCAAGGAGAAAAAGCTACATATACTACTGAGACAAAAACTAAGACAAGGTTTAAACTTAGATACAATAAAAATCCTAAATTTAATTCAGTTGATAAAGGAAAAGTGACCATAGAAGTAGAAGACACAGATGTTCCAGTGACAAATAAAGATGTTGCTACAGTGAATACAAATGAGCCAGCAACAGATATTTTAAATGAAGGAAATCATGATAATTCAAACACCCAAGTCATAGAGAAACAACATAATTTGTTATCATCTTCCTCACAAATAGTAGATAAGAAATATTTTGACATCAGGGAGAAATATAAGAAAATTAAGACAAAGAATGAAGAGATTAAGAATGAGATTTATTCTCAATATTTGAAGCAAACACTAAGCATTCAAAACAGACTTTTATCAGATTTTGATTACTCAAACAAAAAGTTGATTATGTTAGTGCTCCAATCAACAGTTAAGACTCCTAAGACAGATGCAGATTATAAGAAAGTTGATCTTGAAGTGCCAACAAAAAGTATCCATGCACTAGATCAAATTGAATTTCACAGGAAAAGTTCAGAGATGTTATATTCTACTATTACTACAAAGGCCATGAGTTTTAACAAGCTTCAGAATACAATCATAAACATGAGAGATCAAATGAAGGTTGAAAAAGCTTCCTCATATGCTAAATATCTTCAGATTAAGTCTTTAGAAGAGTTGGTCATTCAAGTAGGATATGATCCTACCAATGTCAATGCTGCAGAAATGTTAGTGAATAAAAATAATGAGGACATTTCAGTATTGAGGAAAAAGCTTAAGCTTCCACCAACTGAACATCCACATGCCAAAGAAATATTACATGACCAAAATCAGAAAGATGACATGATGAACTTGATTTTTCAATTAACAGGACAGAAAAAAGAGATGGAGATCCAAATGGACAAGCTTGTCTATGAAAGAGAAACTACAAAAGCACAGGAAACTCCTACAGTAATTCCCATGATTACTATAGCTGTGCCTTCATCTCTAGCAGAAGAGTTGGCACCAAAAGAACCACTGGCTACTGCAGTGCCAGTGACATCATCCACAACTCCAGCCACAAAATCCTCTACTACAGCAGCTCAACATTCTGAGGAGACTAGTGAACTAGTAAAATCCATGGAGGAAATGTCACTTCAAACTAATGAGATAAACAAATTGAAAAAAATGATTGAAAATCTTGAAGACACTAAGAAACTAGCCCAAATCAATGCTAGAACTCATGAACAAAGGGCTAACAGGTTAAATATTGAGTTGAAGAATCTACAAAAATATTTGACCTTGAAAGAGCCAATTTCTTATGTAAAGAATCAGTTATGGAGTAAAATAATTGAAGCCATCAATGATGTTTGGCCATAAATCCAGGTAATATATAAGTATATGGATTTACTGAAGGCAACACAAGGGGAGATTCAGAAAACAAAAGATGAGCTAGGTGACAAGCCTGAGCAAGCCACATAATTGATCAAGTTTCTCAATAGTAAAAACAAGCAAGAGTTGGAAGAAATAGAAATTACTGATAGGACAGAGACAATCCTTGAAATAAGGAAAGTCATTTCAAATAAAATCTGATGAAACAACTTGAAGAGAAATGTGAAAACATGAACATATCCATAACCAAGTTTATGGTTAAATTTGAAAATTTGAGGCAAAGAAGTTTGCCTAACATTTTGGTCATTAATGATAAAATCATGCCACAGGAGGACTAAAATAATAAAATCAGAGAGTATGAAAAGGAGCAAGTGGACAAGACAGAAGGACAAGGTATTCCTACAGGGAAGGTCTTACATAGAAGTTTTGAAGACTTGTTTTATCTGCAGTATGAGATAAAACACTTATTTGTCATAAAACCAACATTTTATAGATACTGAGGCAGATGAGAATTTTAGGAAGCTAAAAAAGGTACAAATTCCTAATGATGAAGCTTGGTAACCACTCACTGGCTTACTGTAAAAGTCAAATTGTAGAAAAAAGGATAAAACAGTTGGCTGAATTTTTCACAGTCAAAATAGAATTTATTACAGCAGTAAGGCAATTTTTACAGAGGTTAAAGAGAATCAGAGTGAAAGAGTATAAGATACAGAAGATAATATTTCAAAACAGATTTGAAATATCTGTGCCAGAAAAGAAGACACCAAGGCAGCCAGCTGCACCTAATCCACAAACATTTTTCTATTTTATTTGGATAAACAGGACAACTTGCTGATTTGTTAAGAAACTGTCACTATTTTGTTGTAAAGATATTTTATTTTTCCTTAGATAATTCCTAGAAGCATTCTAGGATATTTTGTAAACATTTTTATATAAATAATTCACCCTTTGAAGTATTATTGTGGCATAAATTGCTGAAGATTTCTATAGTCATTTTTGCTGTACTTGAAAGCTTTTTGTTGCAATGTTCAAGTAGCAGACTGGATCAAATCATCTAGCATCATATTTCAGGATTCATGTGATGAGACATTGAAGTGAAGTACTTTCTACTTTTAATTGTTTATCTTCTCATGTTTTCAGGCATGCATTATGTATTCTAAATTTGAATGATAAAACAGGAGTATTATTTTAGGATTTGTTAAAAGCACCATGTCTTTACTATTTATCATTTCTATGTTTTCTGCTGATTTCCAGAGTAGGGAACTCTTAATTTCTCCCTCTTTCAAATGACCTCTGTCTACTCCTTATTTATCCAAATCAAATAATCCTTCATTGCTCTTTATCCTAATCAAACCACTTCACCAAATCAACCTTCCAAGATCTTCAAAGACTTATCTATCTTTCCCTGAAAAAATTTGACTTTTTCACCTTGATCCTAGTTCTGTCTGCTTGACTTCTGACTCCTTAGCCCAATGGACAAACAGATTTCCCACTATCCATCTCATTAAGTGATTTTTCCCACCAAACCAAACAAAATCAAAACCAATTTTCACAATCACAATTAGCCTAATATATGATAACCAAAACAAAGTTAAGTCTTAAAGAGAGAGCCCTCTCTGAATCTTAGGAAGGCTAGATCCTAGAGTTTAAAAGTTGGTCTGTGGTTACCTCTAATGTTCTTGGACTTTAAATAAAAATCTCACAACTTGAGCATTATTAGAGTGATAACATTCTAAGAACAACATTTCGAACTCATGAGGGTCATTACGAATTTTTGGTCATGCCTTTTGGCCTTACCAATGCACCTTCTACATTTCAAGGGTTGATGAATTCCATTTTCAAGCCCTTCCTTAGAAAATTTGTGCTAGTATTTTTTGATGATATACTAATCTACAGTAGGTTGTGGAAGGATCATGTTCAACATGTTGACAAGGAGTTCAAACTATTGCAAGAGAAACAATTATATGAAAAAAAATCCAAATGTTTCTTTGGAGTACAAGAGGTGGAATATCTGGGTCATATTATATCTCACGAGGGTGTTAAGGTAGACCTTAACAAAATTAAAGCCAGTAAGGAATGGAAAGTCCCCATATCCATAAAGCAGTTGCGAGGAATTCTCAAGTTAACAGGGTATGATTGCAAGTTTGTTAATAATTATGGGAGAATAGCAGCACCTCTAACAACATTATTGAAGAAAGATGCATTTTCATGGACTCCTGAAGCAACTTAGCCCTTTGAACATCTTAAAGAGGCAATGTGCCTAGAACCAGTCTTAGCTATGCCAAACTTCACAAAAACCTTTATTTTGGAATGTGATGCCTTAGGAAATGGAATTGGTGTTGTTTTAATACAAGAAGGAAGACCCATTTATTTTGAAAGACGCCCAATCAAAGTAAAGTATTTACAGAAAGATATTTATGAGAAGGAAATGTTAGCAATACTACATGCACTAAAGAAATGGTGACCTTACCTAATGGGAAGACACTTCAAGGTAAAAAATAATCATGATAGTCTTAAACACTTTTTGGAACAAAGACTATCTTTAGAAGAACAACAAAAATGGGTCACAAAGATGTTGGGTTATGACTTTGAAATAATCTACAAAAAGGGGAAGCTAAATGTTGTTGCAGATGCACTCTCAAGAAAAAATGAAGAGGTGGAAGCATTTCTTTGTGCCATTTCTATTATCCAACCATATTGGATAACCGAAGAAAGGGATGAATGGAAGAAGGACGAAGAAGTGTGGACACTCATTCAAAAGTTGCAACAAGATCCTAGTACATTTGATACACTTAGTTGGAAAAATGATTCCTTATGGTACAAAGATCTCTTATATCTTTATAATAATTACCAACTAAAACAAAAGATTCTTTTGCAATTGCACACTTCTCCTTTAGGAGGATACTCAGGATTTTTAAAAACTTACCACAGGGTGAAGAAATATTTTTTTTGGGATGGCCTTAAATTTGATATTCAAAAGTTTGTGGCGAAATGTTTGGTTTTAAAACAAAATAAAGTTGAGACAATTAAGACCTCGGGTCTTCTACAACCTTTATCCATTCCAAGTCAACGTTGGGAGGCGATTTCAATGGATTTTATCATAGGTATACCTAAGTTCGAAGGAAAGAGTTTCATCATGGTGCTAGTTGATAGACTTACCAAGTATGCACACTTTTGTGCATTATCTCATCCATTTAAATAAAGTACAGTTGCTACTACATTTATGGACACAATTCAAAAGCTACATGGAAACCCAAAGGTTATTCTGAGCGATAGAGATCCCATTTTTACTGGAAATTTTTGGATGGAGTTTTTTTCTTGTTTGGGTACTGAATTAGCTCATATCTCATCTTATCATCCTTAATTCGATGGTCAAAATGAGATAGTGAATAAATGTTTAGAAGGATATCTTCATTATTTTGTATTTGATAAACAAACACAATGGGTCAAGTGGTTACCTCTCGTTGAATGGTGGTATAACACTTCCTTCTATATTGCAGCAAAAATGACCCCATTTATGGCACTTTATGGATATCATCCACTGTCCATCACATCATCTTTAAGAGAAAATTCTAAGGTTCAAGAAGTGGAAGATCACATTGATCATCAAAAAGAAGTTCTCCAACTCTTAAAGGATAACCTAAATTTGGCAGAAAATCGAATGAAACAAAAGGAAGATCAACATCACAGTGAGAGAATTTTTGATGTAGGAGACTGGGTATTTTTACGACTACAACCATACAAAAAAATGTCCCTCAAGAAAGCTGAGAAGGATAATAAAATATCGCCAAAGTACTATGGTCATTACAAGGTGTTGCAAAATATTGGTACTATGGCATACAAATTGGAGCTTCCTGCTTCTTCGTGAGTACATCCAGTTTTCCATGTTTCATGCTTAAAGAAGGTTATAGGTGAAAATCTTCCAGTTCAAACAATATTGCCAAAACTTGATGAGGAAGGAAAAATCATATTGGAACCTAAAGCAGTCATGGAAACAAGAACTTGACAGTTATGAAATCAATCAATTTCAGAGTATCTCATCAAGGGGAATAACTTACCCACTGAAGATTCTACATGGAAGGATGAGAATTTTATGCAGAAGCACCCAGAGCTACTCAAGCATTAAGGAAAAAAAATTTTTGAAGGAGAGGGGCATTTTAGGTCCCTATATTACTAGTTTAGTCCCTTATTGTTATGAGTGTAGCCCCCTTATTGTTATCGTTGTACCCCTGCAACCCCAATATTGTTATTATGGTTACCTTACATTGTTGTTGTTAGGTCGGCAAAGATTATACTTTGGGCCCATCGACTCCTATATATAGAAGGAGGTTTTGGTCATTTGTATCATCCAAGAATTTTTCATTTATGTGATGTATTGGAGGTTTCCCCCTCGAAGTGGAAGATTTCTAAGGCGTTGATCTCTCTTTTCTTCTATTTTTGGAACTGGTTTCATAACACATAGGGTACTATCCTTGAAGAGGTTGTGAACCCTGAATTGAGTACTTCCCTTGAGGTTGATATTGTCCTTGAGGTATGTATTGCCCTTGAGGTATGTACTGTCCTTGAGGTTGCCCCAGAGGTGGTAAATTACTACCTTGAGGTTGCCCCCCAGGGGGTAAATTACTACTTTGAGGGTCAGGGTTAGGAATGTTTCCAGAGATCATGTATACTTGTTCCGTGTTCAAAGTTTTGGTATGAGATTCATTAGGACCAGGTGATTGTACAAGTTTTTCGGGAGAGGGAGATGCTCTTGAGAAAGTACCAGAAAGTGACTGGTATCTTGAAGGAACAAATGGACCACCATACAAAAAAAATTCTGGCGATGAAGAAAATATGGATGACTCACCAGACATGTTTAATGAGGATTTGTAATTACATTTGGGTATGGCATAAAAAGGAATATGGGGTGGCGAATAACTGAGACCACTATTGTGTAGAAAGTCGGTTAACTGAGAATACCAAGGATATTGTTTGAAAGGGCTATAATAGTAAATCGAGTCACTTTACCTTAGATCTATAGATTCTTGACGTGAAGGAAGTATAACCTCTTCTTCTACGTCAGTAATCTCTTCGATACTAATGAGGTCGGGAGAAAGGTTCTCAGTGATGCGAAGCTTCACTCGAGGTGAATGAGGATGACTAGGGGTTGGGGTTATGAACTCTGAAGCAGGCTCGGTTTTAGCAGGTTTAGTTTCAGGTTCAGAAATTTCATGTTCAGTAGCTGATAATTCACTAGTTGTGGAAGCAAGCTCAACTAGTTCAGAAAATTCTAGTTTTCTTGGAAAACTTTCTATTGTTTGAGGTTAATTTACTTCGTAATCAGGATGTATTATTACTAATGTTTCCTCTTTTTCAATTTATCTAGTCCCTGATGGTTGGCCTCTCTCAGATTTAAGCTTTTCTAACTGACTTGGTGTGTACTCAGGGGGTTTCGCCTGCATTCCATGAGAGTGTCTCGGTAATTCAGCCACGGTTAAAAGTTTAACACACGAAATCAAACAAAATGTCGAAAAAATAAACCTAAAGTCTCTAAGTAAACAATCAAATCGAACACATGCCTACAAAATCTAGGAGACAATCCACACTAAAAACACTATTTGGTGATAAAATCCAACATCGTAGAATTCTAATGTGGAAAACTGGAAGTTGGAACAATTACCCCAACAACCTACTTAATGAAACAGTTCGGTGCAATTCCCTCCATTTATGCCATCTCGAAGTGAAGAGTACCCTCCAGAAAGTCCAAGTGAGTCTAGCCGACGTCTGTTCCAGGTATAGTGGGACCTTCCCTCCACCGTCACCTTGGGAAAAATCCTAAAGATTATGGTCAGTAAGGTCACCAACGGGAACAAATGTACTTGGGGTAACATTCTACGATCTGATATACACGCAAGGGTAGAGTATCACGCTCAATCACCTTGAAGTCTCCTTAATATGGTAAATCCAAGGTTTGCGAACAAGTGACCGTAGGCTCCTAAAAAATGGTCTATCTGAGGTTTACCATTTGTATTACATTCAAACCTTCTATATTTTCCAATGAGATAGGTATGATTACCTCACTGGTTTCGACATGATCTCATGCTTGACTCTTTTAAGAAGAGCTTCCCAGAGCACAAATGTTACAATTGAATTTTCGTACTGCAAGATTCTACTTGTTTGTTTAAAATGTCTTGGAATGTTAATTACAACCTGTTCCAAAACACTAGCATAAGCTATGTTGGTGGAATGAGCCCTAGAAAATGTAAAATATCTATATTGATTTTATTAATGTGTTGTTTTTAATTTTGTTGTTGCTTAAGACAGAAGGTATGGAGTTGAAACTTCAATGACGTTTGTGACTCGACTCAAAAATACGCTAAATGCATCTAAATGAGAAGTGAAACTCTTTTCTTTTCAATGAATCTTGTTTAAGGGAAATATTGAGAGATTTAACAATTTTCAAAGCACCAATTCTTTTATTCATAAACAAAATTCTTGAAAAGAAGATGTTTCCGTAAATAACTCAATTCACAAAAATGATAAATTACTCTTTGAAATTAAATTCCTTGAACTATCAGATCAGAAACTACAAATCAATAAACAAACCATTTCCAAAAGAAAACAATATCTAAAAAATCTAAAAACATAAAATTCAAAATCAAAGAAAAATCTAATTTTGAAGTCTATCTAGAATGTTTGAGGATGTTTTCTCCTAGTTTGTGATTAGACTAAGAAAAAATTCTACTTATCTTAGCAGAAATTAAAACATCCAAAAATGCTTTGGTGTGATAATCAGGCTTTAGTAAGCTAAAATCTCTTCCAAATTTGCAAATTGAAAAGGGATCAATTTTTATAAAAGTAAGGTTTGCAATGATTTTTAATGGCTTAAAAGACAATATCATCATACCGGTAACCTAAGGTAAATGAAGGTATCTTGTATGGAGCAGCAATAACGTAGGGAAAACTTCTCACTTATAATATGCAAATAGGATGATAAAATCACACAAATGCAAAATTTGCAGAAAAGAAATTCACACACAAGATTTGACAACTAAGATAGACTGGAAAAACACAAAGAATCAAGTGATCTAGCTCTAAAAAAGAGAATTTTGTTTTTTTCAAAAATTTTCCAGGGGTCAACAGTTTCTAATGGAAAATAGAGTGGATCCACACTGTTTTGAATTAAAAGTTGTGGAGGTTTCCACGCTATTTTTTCTTGAAAATCGTAGAGGCAAGGAAAAATCCAGAAAAAATAAATAATCAGATTTTTCTTTTTTAGGGATTCTTAAAAGCTATCTACCCAACCCAATCTCAGATAAGTCAACATCCAAAAACTCTAAAATGAAAACTGAAAACAAATAAAGAAAACTAAGTTCTATTCCCCAGTGTAGTCTCCATTTTGTTATGCAGATTAATCCCTCTTGTGGACAAGAGCGATATCCCTAGTATTCAATGAATAGCTAGAAACAAAAATCCATTTGAAAACTTTTTTCTCTAAAATAATTGCATTTCAAAATTATTATAAGAAATTTAAGAGGACATGCACCTACCTTGAAATCCAAACGTTCGATGTAGTCTTATATCTTGTCGCTCCAAAGTGGCTTCTTCAATAAGTAGAACCTACAATCGAAGGCAATACAAAGGAATCAAAGCATCTTAAACATATAATAATTAAGAAAAGTTAATCCAACTTAGTGATCAAGGAGTCTAAGTATTTGATGTTATTCAATAAACATAAGAACAACTCAATGTGAAAAAGAGATCCATATGTATTATCTTGAATAAAAAGAGTAATCTTACAACCTGATGCCTTGATGTTGTACATATTTCTCTGTGGGTCATGAATAATCGTTCCTCCTTCAGTTTGACAAGCCTTCCTCCTCTGAATACCAGGATAGAGTTATGGACACAAGGGTGTGATCATTCTCATGCCAAAAAAAGTTTACTAGTGTAGAAAGTATGCACTCTTGGGAATTCTCTTCAACAATTACTTTTAAAATTTACAAGCTACAAACTTCCAGCTACCCTTCAACCTAAAACTTGAGCTCAATTTATTGGGAAATTGAGGTAGTTTCAGTTCCATGAAGAGGGGGATGGATTCCTCTCATGAAGGGATTTGAGCTCCATGGACCAAGGGATAAGCTCCATGAGTGTAAGGATAAAACTCGAACTGATCGCGACTCTAGAAGCTTCCAGTTGGGAGAATATTCGACTAGCTAGGCTTCTAGAATTTACTTTTTCTTTTATTTTTCTTTTCACGGGGGTCTGCAGGTAATAGTAGTAATACATGCAGGGGTTGCCACAGTTTATAGACCAAAAATCCACGGATCCATAGGAAAGGGCTAGAAAAAGTGCAAAGGTAGACTTTTAGAGGTTTTACAAAGCTTTTCTTCAATTCCAAGACTTGATTCAGAAACAATAAGGTTTTTTACTTCTAAGGGAACATGATATAGGTGGTGATAGGCCCATATGGATAGTAAAATGTCATGGAAACAAAATGACGTTTAACAAGGAAAGATTTGATATTTTTTTCCCCAGTAATGGTGCCAAGATATTATCACTCTGCCAGATTCTCAAGGCTGAGGAAGGAATCCCAATAGAGGTAACCACAAACGAGGCTTTTGACTTGATAGCTAGCCCTATCAAGCCAGAGAGGGATCTCTTGAAAAGGCTCACAATTAGGGGCGTTGGAGAAATTAGGCTTTTAGGCTAGGTATAAAGTGTAGGGGGTTTTTTTGAATTGGTTTGGTTGGGAAAATAAGTGGATAAAGAAATTAGGTCAAGGAAAGCTAGGTCAGGGAAAATGAGTTAGGGTTGCAGGGATCCACAGGGCAAGGTAGGTAAAATTCTAATCACTTAAAGGAAATGGTTTTGAAATTGTAAGAAGGTTGAGAAAATCATAAAAGATGTATTTCTCTCACACAGAAGATAATGAACAAAATATTATCAGCTACCCAAAACAGAGCATGGAAAACATGTATTCTGAATTTCTAACTTGTAAAAGATCATAGCATAGAAATGAAAGTGAATATGAAAAATACATTCAAACACATGATACTGAAGAAAAAAAATTATGAAAGACATTAAATACCACAGGTATCCCATAAATGTAGATGCAACTCCTCTTTATTAGCTCGGCGAAAATGAGTACAAGTTCCCTTCATCAACTAGAAAAATCAAATTGATTCCAGCTATTCCAACCCTTGACCAATGTGAAGAACTAAGCTAAATAGACATGAAAACCACCTTCACTCATCCCCAGGGGTTGAATCCATGAGGTGAGGAAGATATTACACAAAAATCTGAACTGATAGCTAGAGTATAGGATGGTCAAAATGACTCATTCCTATCTCAAGTAAATTGATTCATTACACCTCATTTTCTTGATTTACCTAATGTATTTACCTTAGTAAATAGTAAAAACATGATAATTACATTCATATTCATCATTTACATAGGTAATTCAACATTTCCCAAGATAAAAACCAAAATTGGAGTGAAACTAAGAAAATTTTAGAAGACTTCCAAATGCACCATTTTCTTGTTAAACGCGTCCTTTTCCTGTCAAATATGTCCTCTTTGTTCAAGGCTGAATTTGAGTACCTTCCTGGAGTCAAAATTTGCTCCCAGATGGATTTTTGGAAATACCTTCAAGTATAATTTCCATAACTACCTTCTGTTTGAAAAATGAATCCCATTTTCCCTGTCAAAAATCACTTCTCTCGAGACTGGTAAACGCGAAGCGACAAGGCAAAAATTGAGGCAGAAACATGGTTTTTTTTATGGTTTTTTGAATATTTCAGTGACCAGTTCTCCTCCAAAAGCTTAGAAAATGAAAAGGGTGATGTCCTAATCATTATAAATATGTTTTTGGTGGCCATTTTTCCATTATATTCCTCAAAGAGAGAGTAGTGTCTAAGGTGTTGCACGTTTAGCAATTTTACTATGTAAAAATAAAACACACCCTTTATGTGTAGTACCTTTTTTCAGACCACATTTGGATGCCTTCCCAACGTCAAAATTGGGACCATAATAGCTCATTTGAAAGCTTAACCTATTTAATTTCCAAATCTACCTTTTTTTATGATTGGAGTTTATTTTCCTTGTAAAAATTTGAGTTTCCCAAGACTGGTCAAAAAGTGCAAAATGAGGGTGAAGAAATGCAGAGTGTTGTTGCAAGAATTTTTTGGAGGCCTTCCTAAACTCACAATTGAGCTCATGATAGCTCCTTGGAAAGATATCTTTGTATAGCTATCATTTGACTCATCAAGAAAGTCATTTAGACATTCCAGCTGGGAGAAAACTTGATTTTCCCAAGGTCACTCCAGAAGTCCAACAACTCTCGTGTGGCACCTGTATTTTTGACATTTCTCCAAAACCATGACACCTATGTAAAAACTGAAGGAGGTGTTTCTTCATTGACCTATTATGTAAAAAAACCTTTCACACTTGTGTCAAATTCATAGATTTTTGGTCAAAAACACAATTTGAAAAAAAAAATTCCCTATGAGTGGTAAATAGCTTGACGCTTGGAATTATTTCTTAAAATATGATGGAGACATGATCTTTATCTACTAAAATCACCTCATACTTACTGATATGACCTCCATTATGCCTCCTCTTCTTAGATGTCTCTTTTTCCATAAAAAACCCTAGCTCAGTGGGAGGGGAAATTAGGGTTTGGTGCTTGCAGAAAATGACAATTTGCGCACCCTTGGGAAAAATGGTTAAAAAAAGAAGTGAGGTCAATGATAATGACAAAGATGAGGTGAAAGAAGAGTAAAATAAGGTGGTATGGGTAGGATGTAAATACCATTGCTAACAGACCCCTTAAGTTAGCTTAATTGCTTGAGTTCAGGTCGTTAAAGCACCTCGCTAATGGGATGTCATGAGGTTGATTCTCGTCGATGTCATTGGGGTTAGGCTATTTTAATAAATGAGTGAGAAGTGGTCCCTTTGGGTGGATTTTCCTAGATATTTCTTTGGATATTAAATTCAAATCCAATAAATATATATAATTAATATATTTTACACATATTTTATATATACATTATATTTATTTCATATTATACAATTCCTAAATCAAAATCATAATAGTAAAAGATGTATTCATACATATAATTTATATTAATAATGTCATAGTTTTAAATTTTAAAATTTATTTGGAAATATTAAACATTATGAGGGCAATGTGTGATTTAGTCTGTGCTCAAAGTGGATTTGACAAGTGTCTATTTTATAATAAAAACAAAATATTATCTAATAAATAAATAATGTTGGCTAAAATAAAAGAATAAAAATGAATAAACATGTTTGGTGTGTAAGATTATGGTAAAAATATACATTTAGCTATAAAGGAAATGTTTTGATCTCCATGTAAAGTATCATAAATAATTTGGATATCCATGTGAAGTAATGTAATTTTATATTAACCTTAGAGAGAAATAAATTAGCTAAAGTAAAATATCTTATATTTTCACTTTTCACTATGAACAAGATGTATAATTCTTATACTTCTTAAAAATACTCCAAAACACTTAAAAATAAATTGCTTAAATATCTCTAAGAACTAATTTATTATGCCAAAACTAGATAAAAATTTCAATTAGTTCCTAACAAAAATAATAAGAGAAAGATGTATTATTCATTTAATTCTTAATATAAAATTAACATGTAGCATTTTAAAATATTATTAATAGTACTTAAAAAAACAATATGGATTATAGATATAATATTTTCAATATCAATTATATATATATATATAAACAAAAAATTATGCATATATTACTATTTTACATTTTGGTTAGGTATATTATTTTTTCAATTCTGTACAAAATATAGCAAAGATTTGTTGGACTTGCAAGTTTAAGCTGAGTCATATACAAATCCAAGTGTCCAAGGGGATTTTCAAGATGTTGAACTCATTTATGCATTCAAAATACAATTTAAACCATGAAAATTGATATCTATATATAGAGAGATAAATAAATCCATTATAAGCACCAATGTATCAGGAGGCAAGGGGGACCAATCTCTTAGAATTGTAAATATTTTTTTTCAAGTTTTAGACTCTAGAATAAATAATTTTACACCTCAAAAATTTGTATCCATGTTATCACTTTCTAGATCTTTCGTTAAAATGATTCTATACTAATAGTTAACACACACACACACACACACATTTTATATGTAAATTACATCACAAATGCAATTATGTGTGTGTGTGTGTGTGTGTGTGTGTGTGTGTGTTTGTGTGTGTGTGTGTGTGTTTGTTAATGAATTAGAGGAAATTTCAGCTTAAAAGTGACCTCCTAAGGAAAAAATAAAAATAAAAATAAAAAAAATGAATGTAGACATTTTTTTATATTACTTTACTTTTGGTGTAGATGTGCATCCCAATATAGTGATTGAGACCTCTACTTGTTTGCATGGTTTAGACATGTGGATCGTTGTACCATAAATTCTCCCATTTATATTATTATTTGTGTTTTCTTTGCATTAGATCATAATGGCATGGAGGAAAAGATAGCTTTCATAGCCCTGGTGTAGGATCAAAAACCTCGATGGACTTCTTCTCCCCCCAAAATTTTTTTGAAGAAACCAAATGAGATCCTAGCAGTGGTTCTCTCTCCTTCATATCCATGCAAGAGACCCTGAATCTCTTAGAAAAAAATGTTGTTAATTAAGTTTATGGGCTTCTGGATGAATCCAAAAACTATTGAAACCTAGATTATGAAACAATGGGCCCATGAGCTTCAAGGATAGGTAACTTTCTTTGCAGTTGGAATGGGTTTTTGTGTGTTTTTGTTTCTCAATAAAATGGAAAAAGATTTGATTTTTAGATGAGGTATGTATTTCATGGGGTCTGGAGGCCTCTTTATCACTCCATGGACTCTTGATTTCAATCTAGATTCTAAGATCACTGTGGTGTGGGTTCAACTATCACACATCCTTCTTCATATATGGGGGCTTGATGCACTAAAAGACATTGGAAACAAGTTGGGCCACTATATGGATAAAGCAGAACCAAAAGGAGGTCAATTTATTTGTGCCTACATATATTTTTAGGTAAACCTTAATGAAGGTTTACCAAAGGCCCAAATGGTAAATGCTGGAGAATTGACCCATATCCAGGAATTGGACTATGAGCAGATTCCTTTTAAATGCATCATCTGTCTTTCTCATGGTCACTTTGCGAAAAACTACCCCCAACGAAAAAAATATGAGTAGACCCAAGCCCTTGTTTCTAAAGAGACGAGTTTACAACCAACAAATGGAATGTCAGGGGACTGAAGGATATGAGAATGAGGAAAGAGGGAATGGATCAAGTCTCTAGAAACTAGGAGGAGGAAAATATTGTTGGATAATGAAGAAAAATGGTGTTTAAAGAGTCGTGAAATATGGCTCTCAACTGGGCATGAAAAAAAAAAAAACAATTTATGCGAAGCAGAGGAAAAAATCAAACACTTTCTGGGAAGTGGAAAATCCCGGGGGTGGTGTGGTCAATTTTAATGAATTGGCCTCTCTAGGTAAAAATCACTTCATAACACCTTTTGGTGCCCCAGAGGGTGCCACAATAGGGGATCTGATCAAAGTTACACAATTGTTTTCCAGATATGCTGAGGAGGTGGACAATGAACATCTAATGGCCCCTGTTATGAACAAGGATGTTGAACATGTCCTAAAGTCAATGCAAAAAACAAGAGTCTTGGGCTCGATGGCTAGACTACGGAATTTTTTCAACATTTTTTCTAATTGATGGGGGAATATATTGTTGGCATGGTGGAAGAGTCCAAAACAAATGGCTCAATCCATGATCCTTTCAATTCAATTTTCCTGGCTCTCATTCCTAAATATGATACTCCTACTACCTATGATGATTTCAAGCCTATATCCTTGTGCAATTGTATATATAAAATTATCGCAAAAATCATAGAAACTAGACTAAAACCTATTTTGTCTAGTAAAATCTCTAAAAAACAATTTGGCTTTTTGGATGGTAGGATGATTCATGAAGCCATTTGGGTGACCCAAGAAACTATGCATAGCATAAATCAGTCAAATAAAAATGGGTTGATAGTAAAAATTGATCTATCCAAAGCATATGATTGAATCAGGTGGTTATACCTAAGACTTTTTCTAACCCATATGGGCTTCAAAATTGATTTTGTAAACTATATCATGGGTTGTATTTCAAATGTGTCCTTTTTAGTTCTAATTAATGGGGTTGCATCCCCCATTTTTTCATAGCTTGAGATTACTTAGACAAGGATGCCCTCTCTCTCCTCTCTTGTTCCTTTTAGCTGTCGAAGCTCTAAGTAAACTTATTATTTTAGCCAAGAGAAGAGGAGAGCTAAAAGGTATCGAAGTTCAAAATTTTTTTCATATCCCATTTTCTATTTGTGGATGATATACTGCTTTTCAGTAATGGGAACTGAGAGAATGTGTACTTGCTAAAAATTATTTTGGATCTATTCTTGAAGGCTACATGCATGGTTATAAATGTTCATAAGTCATCTATAACATATGAAGGCATCTAAGGAACAGATCTAGCTTGGATCTCCGTTATCCTACCATTCGCACATCAACAGATGGGGGGAAGTCTAAATTACTTGGGTTTCTATCTGAAACCATATGCTTATAGAAAACAAGACTGGGTATGGTTGTTATCAAAAATTGAGAAGCACATTAATCTTTGAAGCTACAAATGACTTTACAGAGCTAAGAGGTTGGTACTCATAAAATCAGTTTTGTTTGCTATCATGATGTATTGGATTGCTCTCTCTTGGGTCCCAAAAGTCATTCTTAAAAAAATTAGGAGAATTTGCAATGGATTTTTATGGGATGGAAAGAAATAAAATTTGGTTATCCCATGGGTGGGTGATAAAATAACAAGGCCTAAGAAATGGGGTGTTTGGGGAATAAAGAATTTATTTTCATTTTATATATCCTGAGAAACAAAGTTGGGATGGAGACTTTTGATTGAAGAAAACCTATAGATGGTTGTGGTCAAGATAACATATATCAATCCGACCCCTATGGAAGAATAGATTCACCTGCTCAAAAAAGGCTTCTCAAAAGCTTTAGTAATTTGGAAGGCTTCTATGTTATCATTTAGGTTAGTGGAAGAAGGTTTGGCTTGGCAAGTGGGAAATGGGGAAAGGTGCAGGATTGGGCTAGATCCATGGGTGGGATGCAATGGGTTGTATACTCTTTCAAGAGGTCTGATTGATTTATTACACCAAAAATGGATCTTCTTCTTGTATCGGATTGTTAATCAAGATGATACATCTATTTGGAAATAGGGATGGAAATAAATAGAGGAAATCCAAATTGGACCTCAATGGAGGAAATAATGGTAAGATTACACTCAAGAATTAAAATCCACAAAGGTCAGGATAAAAAACAACCTAGACACAATCCGGTGGGTTCATGAAAATTCTCGCCAATATTTCCCAAAATCTAGTTATGAACACTTGATGAAGGGAAGGGGGTGGGGTGCAAAGGAATGGTGGTTTAAGATGATATGGAAGATGAATAGCCTTGCAAAAACTAGACTATTCTTTTAGTGTGTCCTGAGGAAAAAAGTGTCTTGCCAGGACTCATTGCAGAGGAGACATTTTCATGGGCCTCGATGGTGTATCTTATGTAAGGACGCGGATGAAACCTCTAATCAATTATTTCTTGAATTTCGATTCACTAATTTTTTTTTGGAATTTACAAAGTATTTTTTTAAAATTACCTCACCATGGATTGGTGAAAAATATAGGGAGGCATGGAAAAAATGATGGCTAGAAAATACTGATGAAAATAACATAAACATACTTTTAATCATCTCGTGGGGCATCTGGATAGATCATAATAAAGGTATATTTCAGGACAATTCCATCTCCCCCTCTGTAATTGTAGCTGAATGTGATTCGATATTTTCTTTCCTTCCTTCAGATGTTCATATCAAGTTTTTTAGGAACATCAACATTGAAAAAATAAACCATGAAATCCCATGGGATTATTTTTATGGGGCATCGGATGAGAAATGAGATGTGGCCCTAGTATGGTTATTCACACAAATATGAACAGTTCTTTGTCAGCCTTAGTGGGAATTGGTAGTGGCACAAACAACTATTCTGAAATTTTTACTCTAAAACTACTATTATGCTAGCTCATCCACTTGGGTATTGACTCGGTTCAAATCTTTGGCGATTCCATGAATGTCATGAATTGGTTCAACAATGCACATATATGTCAAAATTATGTGTTGCTTCCTATCCTTGAAGAAATACATTTATCTTTCTAAGGAGGGCGATGCTTGGCTCATAACGAAAAAAATTGATGAAAATGTCTATGTGTCAGACATTATACCTTACTAAAAAGGGTCTATCTTTACTCATCATGTTTTTTTTTCTCCAACACATGATGTATATCCTCTCGAGTTCTATGTACATAATTGTTTCAACAAAATTTTATTTTTTTTACAATGGGACAGATTATATATTATTTAAATGATATTATTTGGATTTTTTCCCCATCACAGAGAACCAGTTGTTTTTGGAAGGTTATGTGAGAAGCCTTATTTTTTGGTTGTTTTCAGTGACGCTCTTGAGTGTTTATTTTTATAAAATAGTGTTTATCATCAGATTTTAATTTCTTGGACAGTTAATAATGTGGCCCTCAAGGGTGATGATACCACATATGGAATGCATAGGGATATACCATGTGTGGCCCTCAAGGGTGATGATACCACATATGGAATGCATAGGGATATACCATGTAACTTTTTATCTAATCAATAAAAGGTACACCTTTTTTCCTAGGAAAAAAAAAATTTAAAAATAGTGTTGGCCGTAAATAAAATACTTTAATTTCATCTTTATTTTACATAGGTTACATGGAATCTACCAAATGAGCTAACCCTCTAGGCTAATGTAATACTTATATATTATTGTGCCAAGATGCACTCTACAACCCACTATGGGGGAGATGTTGTCACATTATCTTATTTTAAAAAATAATAAAATAATGCATACGTTAACAAATTAAAAATAGTAATAACAAAAAAATTAATGTTGGCCATAAATAAAATACTTTAATTCCACCTTTATTTTACAGCAAGTTCATATAGAGAGTAATTGAAAGTAAAAAAAAAAATTACTTAAGTATAAGGCATATATGTAATTTTTTCACTATTTAATATGGAGTTAACATTTTGATATTACAATATGTGTAATTCATTATATGTTTAGTTTATATATATATAACACAAAAAATATTTTACATCACTTGTGCATTTTAAAGTTTTTGCCACTCAAGTTAGAAATTATGCTCTGAGAAAAATTGTACAAAATATTATAACCAAGGTTATTCATTGCTAAATTAATAATAATCAATAGGAAAATCAAATCCTATAGCTTTTCTTTGGTAGGAACGAATGAATTGAGATGCGAAGTGGATAAATTAATTCCTTGCTCAAGCACAAGGACTTGCATGAATTTTGGTGGGTAATAACTTCCAATAAATCTACACATTTATAGTTTTACTCCTCAAATTTCACTTGTGACCTCTCAATAGCATAGGTTAAGAGGATTCTACCACCTAGCTAACCATCTAGGCTAATATAATACTTATATATTGTTGTGCCTAGAGATTGTGTCGAGAGGCACTATTAGCACAGTGTGGAGGAGATGTTGTCACATTAAGTTAAATTTAAAAATAATAAAATAATACACACATTAACAACTTCAAAATAGTAATAAAACAAAATTAATATTGCCCATAAATAAAATAATTTAATTTCACTTTTATTTTACAGCAATTTTATATAGAGAGATAAAGTAATTGAAAGTAAAAAAAAAAAAAAAATTAGGTATGAGGAAAATATATAATTTTTTTCAAAATTTAATATGGAGTTGACAAAAATATAATGTTATTGATATTACATTATGTGTAATTCATTCTATGTAATATTCTGACTTAGCCTAAGCTAAGAGGAATATTCATTTTTGTTTTACTTTCTATTGCAGGAATAAATGAATAAAGGAGGACATGTAAAACTCCTGAAAAGACTGAATAAATCAATGCCCATGTGAACAAAGATAAATTAGGTCCATGTAAATAAATCACTTTCAGGTGTGAAAGGGGTTTGAGCTATGAGACTGGGTCAACCTTGGCCAAATCTACAACGTTGTCTAGGTTCAATGTATCTCCTAAAGGGACAGTGCAGTTCTAGAAGGAGGCTCCTCATGTGAAAGGAGCTAACTCATCAAGGTGGTTTAGGGTTTGCAAAGGCTTTCATCTTATAAAAGGAAGGGAAGGGCAACAAGAGAAGGTTGTTGATTGATTATATTTCTAAGTATCTTGTCTACTTAGACAAATACTATTCTCTGTTGTTTAGTAGAGAATTGTGTTGCTTAGCACTTGGATTTCCTATGTAGGGATTTCACCTCTTCCTTTGAGGATTGTTGGAGGAGTATTTGCTGATTTGATCCACTATCAGGCTTGAGGCCAAGCTCTACTTAAAATTGCAGCGCTGATCCATTGAGGGTTTTGATGCTTTTTCAAGCTGCAACAAGTGGGATTCTAGATATGTAGAGATCTAGCTTGTTTTGGGAGCCTCTTCTCATGGAGTGTGTCTTTAACCTCTTGGAAGAGTGCCTCTCCTGTTTGCACTTCAGATCTATAACTTGGCAGTGGGCCATCTAGCTACAGCGCTGTTTCCATTGAGGAATTGCGTTATTTTGATATGATATTTTTTAAGGTGTTTTGATCACAATTTTGATGAGAGATCTTTGGTGCTGGGCTTTGCCTTCCACTTTGGTGATCCATGGATTAGCTTGCTGATCCATGTTTTGTTTATATCTGATATATTGTGATGTAATGTTATATTCAGAAATTACTGCAGCATTTTACAGATCTGCAACTTGAAACTCAGATCTACTCTTTGTTATGCATGATTTTGTCAAAACCCCAAGGGGATCTTGTAAAAAAGACTATGTAGTTTCTGGATTTGAAATAGATCTGATGTTTTGTCCACAAATATTTCCTAGATCTGAGTTGTAATATGAAGCTGCTACAACTCCTTTAAATAACGTTGTTGAGCCATTTCTGCAAATATATGTGTTGTAGCTCTATTGCCTCATGTATGCTACTGTATATTGAAAGAGTTCCATTATAATTCTGATTTGCTACTGTAAATTAACAATTTAATCATATTTTATGCCCTCCTGCTCATACTATCCAATACTGTGTTATTTCTAAAGAAGTTTTTTGTGCATAGCTGCAACCCCTCTTGTAGGGTGTTTTTTAGCTAGACTAGGTGGTGGGAGATCTATTCACCACACCTAGTTTGATTTTTTTTTGCTCCCCTTTTGGATCTAGACTCCATATCTGCTGATCTAAGGGATCCAAGGGCTGTAAATTCATTTATGTGCATCAATCTCCCAAAAGTGCATTATTTCAGCAGGCTTGCTGTGCTATTCCTAATTTGGGATATTACAGTGGTATCAAAGCTCCTTTCTTGACACAGCCTATGATTGCCTTGGAGCACCAGCCATCTTGTAGTGAGAAGAAGAATATCCTCTTACTGAGAGGGAGAAGAGGTACCAGAACAGAAGTCACAAGAATTTTTATTACACTACTGATGATCTTGACAAGGGTCAAGACAAGGGTAAAGCCCCTGAAGCTGTAAATGATAAAGAAGTAGAAGAATTTGCAAGAACTCTTTTGGTGGCCATGCAAGATCTTTCCAGAGAGATAAAAGAGATGAGGGTGTATATAATGAGGGAATCTCCTGGGAGATTTCATCCGGGAGAAAGATTTGACATGTCTCATCATCGGACTGGTAAAATAGTGGATCTGCCACAAGCTCCACAAGCTACACAATGCTCCACTATGCCTACCTTCTTGGCTGTGGAGAATGAAGGACCACAAGAACAAGTTTCCCTTGAATATTACTTTGTGGAGTATCATTCCCAGAGTCAGAGATTCAAGGATAACTTGAGTTTCCAAGACTTTTGTCACCTCAAGGACAGAAGAAGACCAAGGAAGTAGTGTAGAGATGGTGGGTTCTTTCATCATCAGGATAGACACCACTCTATGGGTAGATTCTTTTTTCCCAAGTTTTATGGATCATCCTCTATTTCTGCCAAGGCATGGGTAGAAAAGTTGGATATTTACTTCTAGTTGAAAAAATTCCTTGAGACTGAAGCCATCAATATTGCAGTGCTGCACTTTGAAGGTGAAGCACACAATTGGTAGTTGCATGGGTTGTCTACATTGGGACATATCAATGTGAATACTTATTCAGAGTTTACTAGAACTCTGATGGAGAGATTTGACAAGAAGGATCCTGAAGCACCCTTCATAAGCCTTGCAAAGCTGAAGCAATCAGGGGATGCAAAGACTTATATCTCTGAGTTTCTGAGATTGTCAGTCATGGTCTCTGATCTATCTGTAGCAAAGAGAGTCTACATGTTCATCGATGGCCTGGAGGAACCTTTGCATGGGTTGGTTAAATCTACCAAGCCCATCACTTTACATGATTCCATTGAGAGGGCTAGAGACCTCCAAGATGCTTTGCCAAAATCAAAGGAAACTTTCCAAAGAAAGGACCCTCACTTTTCTAAGGGGAAGGAAGGAAAAGCTGCTCCTCCCAGGGAGAGCTCTTTGAAGAAGCCTCTTGATATTGATCTCAGGAGGGAATTGAGGAAGAAGAAATTGTGCTTCACTTGCCAAGAGTCATGGGCACTAGGACATAGATGTGCTACTAGGAAAGCACATTACATAATGTCTTCTTAGATTTTGAGGATGAAGATGAAGATGATGAACCTAGGAGGGGTCACGATGGGTCACGATACGCCAACACCTCCCATGTGAAGTACAGAAAGTAGAATCCCTTTTACCAGAAATATCATTTCCCTATCCATCTTTAATGAATACCTATAATTCCTTACACCATATATATATACCTAGATATATATATATATACCATTACAATAATAAGAGATGAGGTACACTTATTTTCCTAAGATGTAACCATAGGTGTAATGATAAAGTAGGTGTAATATAACCATAGGTGAAATGATTCTATATATATATATATATAACTCACATGTATTCATGAATATAACCATAGGTGAAATGATTCTATATATCTATCTCATATGTATTCATGTATCCCCACTAATATGAATTAATACCTTTATTAGACTCCCTATATGCTTTATACATATGTTAATGTATCCACACGTACACCGATTTCTAACTTTAAGATACATATGTGGATATGAGTAGGGATCATGATATAAACCTATGGTTCCATCTTCCACGAGCCCTAATTAAGGTTTTTGACATTATAACTTTAAGAATCATCGGGACAACCCGTATAGATATATGTAAATCTTGCATGGGGTCAACATTATTATTTTTACCTAACGTAAGTATTCCACTCGGTGACGATATTCCTTAAGGGTTTTAACTTACAGCACACATCAATTGTGTTCTGTGTATATATATATATATATACTTTGTTCGCATCCCTAAGGCACGCATTCGCCGTGTACTAATAGCATTGGTTCGCTCACTCGGGTTGGTGATTTCGGCGGTGGCGACACGATCTGTCATGACATTAAAAGAAATTCCACTCATATTATTCGTCTTGTGGAATCTTTAAGCATACCTACTCCATCCTACTTACATATATTATTATCTACGATTTGGCGAACTTCGTCTTCACGGCAGTGCTGCTACGCCTTACCTAACCCACCCTATCTCTGGCCATGATTTCTTTTTTTTTTTTTTAGCCGTCCAGATGGTAGGTACGGTGGCTATATTAACACATTATCATAACAGCGATTCATCATGAATGATAAAATTGCCAGAACCATATGAATTTACCCGCATGAGATATTATCGCCTCATATTTTGAGTTTATTGAAATTTTGTGGTTAACCCTAACAGGAATGTGTAAGATTTAATTTTTTTTCGTTATTCTTACAGGCTTTTCATGGACGGTGAGTATAACACCGATGCCGATTGCAGCAGGCTGCTTGCCAACGTCCGGACCCTATGACGAACCAGGGAATAGCACTACCCTCTCATCAGTGGACCCGGCACAACGCGTCGTTCTCCCATAGGTAACGACCCGACGCTTGTACTGGTTTTGAAATTCGTATAAGCCGCATCACAGCATACATTGGTCGACGGGTTTGCATCTGCTGCATTTGGTAACAGCTCATGGTTTTGGGGTTGCAGAGGTAACTTCCTCCCCGATGCAAGAGAGTAGCCACCGGTGGCGTAAGGTGTACCTAATTCCTTACGGAATAGACATGTGGCCTGCGATTTTACCTTTCTGACCGCTCTCGGTTCTCCAAATGCAGAGATCATGTTTCGTTCACAGTTTTCTTCAGGATTTCTTAACACCTATTGACCTCGACCCGTACCATTCTATGAATGCACTGCAACAACTCAACCACCCTCGGGGTCTGCCGCGGGTATGGGGCAGAGAATTAGGGTTTCGGTTGCATATTAACCTACAGTCTTCTTAATATACCATTCACCGTTTTCCTTCTCCAGGAGTTCGTTGTGAGCGTGTTCGCTCTGGCTAAGGCATTTCGATTTAGCTTTACCTGGGTTCTTTGAGCATTATGTTGCTGTGAAAAGTTGCTATCGTCTTCCTATTGTTTTATTTCTTTGTTTTCTCGTTATGTTGAATATTACCGTAGAATCCTCTCCGCGATAGTAGACTATGCGTAAGAACATTAGATCCGCCTCTAACCTTCGATTTAGAGTTGAAAGCAGAGATCGAATCGATAAATGGTGTGCCCCGTCTCATTCCCGTGAGCTAACCTGCCTTGCTACCGGCTTGGTCGACTTACCATTACAACGTTCATCTGTTCTAGGTGGCCGTTAGCGTGATGCCTGCAGAGGGGGTAAATTCTACCCACCATCCTCTGTTTGGGTTCAGCGCGCCTGCATTCAAATATACTATTATGTTTCTTTGATTTTTCGTCTCCTCTGAGGGTGGAATGCCCTCCTTGCTTGGATTGTTGAAAAGCAGGCTTTGGGAGAAAGGTTACCATACCTCTCCGCCTTAGGAGCTAGTTTATATAGGTTGCAGTCAATGTAATCCTGGCAGCAATCTTTTTGTTTCATAGTTTGATTTTATATGCATTCTAAACAGAAGCTGCAGAAATCTTACTGGGGCAGACGTGACCGAGAAGTTTTCTTGGGATATCCTGTAGATATCGCCGAAGTGACAATACTCTCGACGGAAATACCGTGGCTTCCCTACGATCTGCATGTAAAGGGTCTCAGTTATCGTTTTCGCTAAATCGATGTGAATTTGATTTCATACTTCCTGTTTCATGTGAAGACGTAAATATGTCTTATGCGTGTCGCAAAGCGAAGTTCCAATGAGCTAAGGTCTGCTCGCGGCACTTCAACGCGGGGTAACCCTACGATTCTACTAACGTAGGCGACGTTTCACGTTTGATGGTTGTATACCAGGACGGTAGTAATTTATATATCTACTTTACCTATTCACCGCATTTGTTTGGCCAGCGTCTCGGTGCTTTATTTCCATGCAGGGTTCATTTACATATATATATATATCACGCCTTTATGATTTGTTTTATTCGGCACTCTACTCTTATACAGTTATATGTTACCTTTAGCCTCAACTAACTCATGCATAACCCTCGGCGTATTCAAGTTTAAAGGATAGACCCATATTATTATCATATTTCTACGTATAGTTTTTTCATATATTTTGAAATACGTTATATTGTAGCGATCATAAATTTAAAGATTTGCATTGGTAGTGAGGTAGGTGTGCGGCCAATCAGTTTTAATATCTCTTGCGCTCCTATAGATATAGTTTGGGGTTATGTCCATAACTAATTAATAGGCTTGTATAGGATTTCGGGTGTATAAGTGAGATTTTCTTTGGTTTTTCCTTTGTGTTGGTTTAAAAATCAAGATAGAATTAGAAGTGAAGTTTTCCTTTCCATTCTAATTACCATAAAACTTCAATAGGACATAGTTACTCATTTGCTAGTACTATTGTAGTGGTTAGAATGTGCACACACGAAATTTATAAAAGCTATAATTGTAGAATATTCATAGCACCACTCTATATTTTACTATTTTACTTGATTACTATGCTGCTACATACACTACATTTTTCAAGGTTACTATAATGTTTTCTCTTCTTTTTTTTTTATACACATAACCACATCCTATCAGTTTTGGTGTCTATGGAATATAATAAAATTAATCCACTATAGGGTCCAAGTAACTGCAAATCTAGACCAGCTGAGGTTTAGAAATTCTGGAGTTGCAACCCTATAGATTTCTAGTCTAAAATCAAATAGATTCTAGGAGGTAATTACCTTATGATAGACTTTGCTAAATGTAGTACTACCAAAATCAAGTAACTGTTATTAAGATTTTTATATGTAGCCAATTCCTACCATCATAACATAGAGAACTGGAATTTTCAGAACATACCAAATGCTGCAATTGACCAACCTCCCAACCTTAGAATCCTCTTTATCTCCCAGGATTCACCCCCGAGCAAAGATCACCTCCTAGCACTGATCAACCTCTGATCAGCTTAGGAGCAGCTTATTTAAGCTCAAATTTCCCCAAGCATGTTTCTAATTCTGTGTCCAGAATAGCAGGATGCTTTCTTTCCTGTTTAGCCTAGGCTTCCCATCTTGGGATTCTTTAAACCTGCTTTAAGCTTTTCCTCAGCTTTTCCAGCTTTTTCTCACCTCTTCCCAACTACTCCTCTTCATTGGGGAAATTTAGATTCCTCCTCAAATCTAAATAAATTTCTTTCAGGGATTTTTGAAAGATTTTTGGGGATTTGTTGCCTTATCCATCCTCATGGATTTGGCAAGTGATCTCTAGTTCTCTTTTTGGTCAAAATGCACAATCATTTTATTTATTTCCTCAAATAAAATATGCAAATACATTCACACCATAGTCATCCCTTGGGGTCCACCCCCTTAGGATTGTAAAATTCAAATGTCTAACCTTTAAAATTCAACACACAAATTGGGGGTGTTACATATTCCCCCTCTCAAAATATAACACCGTCCTCGGTGTTCTTATTCAACTACTAGAGTTCATTTAAACAAAAATGGATATCTCTCCATCATTTCAGCTTCCCTTTCCCAGGTGGCTTCTTCAGCAGTAAAGTGCTTCCACTGCACCTTTACTCTGACCACTGTTCTGTTTCTTAATTCAATTTCTTCCCGCTCCAATATTTGAAGCGGTTCTGGCAGAAACTCCCCTTCTGGTTCCACCTGTACAACATTCCAATCAACTATGTGAGAAGCATCATGCACATATCTTTTTAATAATGAAACATGAAATACATTATGTACTTTAACATGAGGTGGTAAGGCCAGCTTGTAAGCTACTGGTCGCACCCTTTCTAACACCTCAAAAGGCCCACAATATCTAGGTGCAAGTTTTGCACAACTCCCTGCATAAAGTGTGCTCTTTTTGGGTTTGATGCGCAAATACACATGATCCCCCACTTTGAATTCTCGGTGCACCCTTTTCTTATCAGCATATCTCTTCTGTCGGTCTTGTGCTGTCTTTATATTTCTCTGTATTTGTTTGACAATTCTTTCCATTTCTTGTAGTGCATCTGGTCCCAACACCAGTTTATCCTCTGGTTGACTCTAGCTCAAGGGAGTACGACACTTCCTCCCATAGAGTGCCTCAAAGGGACTCATCTTAATAGAGGATTGATAACTATTATTGTAAGCGAATTCAGCTAGATGCAGATACTCTTCCCACTTTGATGGTCTATCCATCACATACATACGCAGCATGTCTTCCAAGATTTGATTTGTCCTTTCTGTCTGCCCATCTGTTTGTGGGTGATAGGCAGTACTAAAATTCAGCTTAGTACCCATTCCTGCAAACAATCCTTTCCAAAATGCTACTGTAAACTTAGCATCACGGTCTGAGACAATCACTTTGGGAACTCCATGAAGCCTTACTACCTCTTTTAAGAAAACATTTGCTACCTGAGCTGTTCCAAAGGTAGATTTTACTGGTATAAAGTGAGCAGCCTTGGTTAAAGTGTCTACTACCACCATTACTGAATCATGTTGGTATTTGGTTTTGGGTAGTCCTGTTATAAAATCCATGGAAATTGTATCCCATTTCCATTCTGCAATTGGCAGGGGATTTAAAAGTCCTGCTGGGTGTTGATGCTCAACCTTGACCAGTTGACACTCCATACATTTACTCAAATATTCTGCCACATCTCTCTTCATTCCTGGCCAGAACAACTTCTTTTTCAAGGCTGTTAACATCTTTTGGTACCCTGGATGTCCTGCATAGGGCTGTTTGTGATATTCATCTAGTATTTCTCTTTTCAATAACTCTATATTTGGAATATACAACCTGTTTTTGTAATAGAGCAGCCCTTGTGGATTTTTAGTGTAATCTGTTTTATCCTTTTTCTGTAATTTCACCAAGAGGGCTTCATAGTCGGGGTCTTGTTTTGCTGCTTCTCCCACCAATTCTTCTATCTTCATCTGGGCACTACTCCCAATGCTATTTAAATGTTGACAAGCATTTCTACTTAAAGCATCAGCAACTTTATTCTCCTTCCCTTTGATATGCTTTATATCCATATCAAATTCACTTAGAAAAGACAACCATCTGGCTTGTCTTGCATTCAGATCAGTTTGGGAAAAGAAATATTTAAGGCTGATATGATCAGTCATCAATGTGAACTTCTTCCCCAACAGATAGTGCCTCCACATTTTTAAAGCATGAATAACAGCTGCAAATTCCAAATCATATGCACTATAATTCTGTTCATGAGTTTTCAATTTCCTAGACTCATAGGAAATCACTGAATTTTCTTGCAATAGGACCCCTCCTAACCCTTCTCTGCAAGCATCTGTACATACTACAAACTCCTTATCAGGATCAGCAATTTTTAATATAGGTGCTGAAATAAGTCTTTGTTTCAACTGTTCGAAACTGTTTTGGCATTTCTCAGTCCACACGAACTTGACACCCTTCCTCTGTAATGATGTTATGGGATTTGCTATAGCAAAAAATCTCTCCACAAATCTGCGATAATAGCCTGCCATTCCCATAAATGACCTTACTGCAGTAACATCAGTGGGGACTGGCCATTCTTTAATGGCTTTTATCTTTTCAGGGTCAACTGCCAACCCTTTTTCAGAAATTATATGACCCAAATATTGAATTTTATCTTTATAAAATTCACATTTACTGAACTTGGCATATAACTGATTTTCTTTCAAAGTTTGCAACACTATTCTCAAGTGTTCCTTATGTTCTTCCTCGTTTTTGGAGTAGACTAAGATATCATCTATGAACACAAGAACGAATTTGTCCAAATACTTATTCAACACACTGTTCATCAGACACATAAAAGTGGCAGGGGCATTCGTCAAACCAAAAGGTAGGACTACAAATTCGTAATGCCCATACCTGGTTCGAAATGCTGTTTTGCTGATGTCTTCTTCTTTAATTCTGAGTTGATGATACCCAGTCCTGAGGTCTATTTTGGAGAAGACTGAGGCTCCTCTCACCTGATCAAAAAGATCATCAATTCTAGGGAGTGGATATCTATTCTTGATGGTTAGTTTATTCAGTTGACGATAGTCAATACACATCCTAAACGTTCCATCCTTCTTCTTTACAAATAATACTGGGGCTCCCTAAGGAGACACACTGGGTCTAATATAACCCTTATCCAATAATTCTTGCAGCTGCATCTTTAGCTCCATCAGTTCTGGTGGACTCATCCGATAGGGGGCTCGGGAAACAGGTGTAGCTCCCGGCACAAGATCTATAGAAAAATCAATCTCTCTTTTGGGGGGAAGATGAGGGATTTCCTTGGGAAAAACCTCCTTAAACTCCCTGATAACTGGTATATCATTCAGTGACTCTTCTTCAGTTTGCTGTTCTCTTTCTTCTACATGCACTGCATAGACTTGGTATCCTTTTCTAGCTGTTCTTTTCAATTGTAAGGCTGATATTTGTCTGACTACAATGGGTTTTGGTTTCCCTTTTAGTGTAAAAGGTTTCCCTTCCTCATCTACACAATGCAGGGTTTTATCCCAGCAGTTCATCAGGGCTTTCTTCTTTTCTAGCCAATCCATTCCTATCAGCAGATCATAGGATCCTAATGGCAATATGTTCATATTTACTTCTGTTGGGAACCCATTTAATTGTATTGCTGTTTTGGGCAACTTATGTGTGACTTTTCTCTTAGTTCCAGTGGCCAGCTGTACCAACCATGACTGCTGAAATTTTTCAGGTTTAATTTTACATTTTTCTACAATTCCAGGACTAATATAACTCAAAGAAGCACCTGGATCAATCAAAACAGTAACAGGTATGTCAGAAATCTTACCATCCATTTCCACCATGGTTGCTTGATGTCCTGCCTGTCGATTTTCCAGGGCTGCACTGATGGTTGGTATGTTTCTGGCTATGTCATTGACGGTTGTTGCCTCTCGCTCTCTGCTGATCATGTGGATATTTCGATGGGGGCAGTCCCTCATCATATGGGGTTCTCCACAGCCCCAACATTTCAGAGGTTCCCTCATTTTGACTGTCCCTTCCTTCCTATTGTTCCCTTCTAATGGTTTTGAAGCCACTTGAGACTGAGCAGTTTGACTTTCTTTTGGTTTGCTGAACTTTTTCCTTTGATGATCTCTACCAAAATTCCTTAAATATGCTGGTTTTGGTCTCTTTCCTTTGAACTCAACCTTGTTCGTCCAGCTCTTCCCTTGTTCAGCTTTACCCTTAAACTGCTGATAACATAGTCTTGCTTTTCTAACAGCTTCATCCATGGTCTTTGGATTGTCAAACTCAATTTTCTCTTTGTAAACATTAGGCAAACAATTTAAAAACCTTTGCACTTTGGCCTTTTCTTCTCTAATGTAGGGAACATACCTCAGTAAATTTGTAAACTTAGTGACAAATTCATCAATAGTTAACTGCCCTAGCCTAAGTTCATGGAATTCTTTTGCTTTATCGTCATAATAACGTTCATTCAAATAACGACTTTTGAACTTAGTCTGAAAATCTTCCCAAGTAACTGTCTTTTCATCAATGGCATGCACCATTTTTGTCTCTTCCCACCATAGTGTAGCTTTTCCTTGTAGCTGGTACACAGCTAATCTAGCCTTCAGATTGCTCTCATATTCATAGACTTGGAAATACTTGATCATGTTCAGCAACCAGGCTTCAGCATCCTCCTCCTTCTCCCCATCATAGGAAGGAGGTTTGATCTTTCTAAATTCTCTCTGCAACTCTCTTTTCTGTTTATGCTGCTGTCTAGCAGCCTCATCCTCATCAGATTCATCTATCTTCCTCTTTCCGGAACCTTCACCCTCCTGGCTGTTCCGGGAAGTTAGTTCTCTGATGAGCTTTTCCTGCTCCTTGCTGGCTGATGACAACAAGTCATTCTGGCTTCTCAGTTCAGCCAACTCTCGTTGCATCCGGTGCAACATAGCCAGTACCGGGGCATTGGGATCTGGAGTAGCGAATTCATTTTGCAGATCCACATAAAATCCTTCACCTTTAGCCATTTCAACTGTATACACTTACAACACAGATTAGCAACGTTGATAAAATTCATAAAAAAAATAAATGTAATAAGCAGTGAGCACAAAACAACAGCCCAATTTTTTGTAACTAGTGCTCCGATACCATTTGTAACACCTCCCATGTAGGGAATTTTTTTTTTTTTTTTTTTTTTTTTTTTAAGTAGAATCCCTTTTACCAGAAATATCATTTCCCTATCCATCTTTAATGAATACCTATAATTCCTTACACCATATATATACCTAGATATATATATATATATATACCATTACAATAATAAGAGATGAGGTACACCTATTTTCCTAAGATGTAACCATAGGTGTAATGATAAAGTAGGTGTAATATAACCATAAGGTAATGATTCCATATATATATATCTCACATATATTCATGAATATAACCATAGGTGAAATGATTCTATATATCTATCTCATATGTATTCATGTATCCCCACTTATATGAATTAATACCTTTATTAGACTCCCTATATGCTTTATACATATGCTAATGTATCCACACGTACACCGATTTCTAACTTTAAGATACATATGTGGATATGAGTAGGGATCATGATATAACCCTATGGTTCCATCTACCACGAGCCCTAAATAAGGTTTTTGACATTATAACTTTAAGAATCCTCGGGACAACCCGTATAGATATATGTAAATCTCGCATGGGGTCAACATTATTATTTTGACCTAACGTAAGTATTCAACTCGGTGACGATATTCCTTAAGGGTTTTAACTTACGCACGCATCAATTTTTTGTGTATATATATATCCTTCGTTCGCTCTCAAGGCACGCATCCACCGTGTACAAATAACATTGGTTCGTCTCAACTCTGCTGCGATTATATGTGGCGACACGACCGTCACGACTTACGTATCCGCCGTGTACAAATAGCATTGGTTCGCTCAACTCGGGTTAGTGATTACGGCGGTGGCGATACGGCCTGTCACGAATTATAAAAAGAAATTCCACTCATTTTTGTCGAGCTGAGATCTTTCGTCGCCACCTACTCTATTTACAGATATTATGATCCACGATTGGGCGAACTTTATCTTCACGGCAGTGCTGTTACGCCTTATCTAACCCACCCTATCTCTGGTCATGATTTTTCTGTTCATTTAGCCGTCCAGAGGGTAGGTACGGTGGCTCTATTAACATATTATCGTAACAGTGATTCACCATGAACGCTAAAATTTCCAAAACCATATGAATTTACCCGCATGATATATTATCGCTTCACATTTTGAGTTTATTGAAATTCTATGGCTAACCCTAACAGGAATGTGGAAGGTTTAATTTCTTTCGTTATTCTTACAGGCTTTTAAATGGACGGTGAGTATAACACCGATGGCGATTGCAGCAGGCTGCTTGCCAACATCCGTACCCTACGACAACTCAGGGATTGGCACTATCCTCTCGTCAGTGAACCCGGCACAACGCGTCCTTCTCCCATAGGTAACGACCCTGGGCGTTTGTACCGGGTTTTGAATTTCGCATAAGCTGCATCACACTATACATTGGCTCACCTGCCTGCGTCTCTGCATTTGTTAATAAATTTCATGGTTTTGGGTTGCAGAGGTAACGCTCCCTCCCCGTTGCAAGAGAGACACCCCATGCGTAAGGTAAAATTTTTATTCCTACTTTAATAGACATACGGTCTCGCGATTTTACATTTCGACTAATTTCTGCTCTCCAAATGCAGAGATCACGTTTCGTTCACAGTCTTGTTTTTGGATTTCTGTACCTATTGACCTCGACCCGTACCATCCTATGAATGCACTGCAACAACTCGACCACCCTCGGGATCTGCCGCGGTTATGGGGTAGAGAATTAGGGTTTCGGTGGCATATCAACCTACAGTCTTCATAATATACCATTCACCGTCTTCTTTCTCCAGGAGTTCATTGTGAGCGTGTTCTCTCTGGCTAAGGCCTTTCGATTTAGCATTACCTGGGTTCTTTGAGCATTATGTTGCTGTGAAAAGTTCCCATTGCTTCCTATCGTTTTATTTCTTTGTTTTCTGTTATGTTGAATATTACAGTAATCACTCGGCGATAGTAGACTATGCAGAAGAATTTTAGATCTGCCTAGCCTTCGATTTAGAGTTGAAACAGAGCTCAACCGGTAAATGGTGGCCCTGCTCTCGTTCTCCCGGGAGCTAACTCAGTTTCTACCAGCTTATTGACTACCATTTCATCGTTTCATCTGTTCTAGGTGGCCGTTAGCGTGATGCCTGCAGAGGGGGTAAATTCTACCCACCATCCTCTGTTTGGGTTCAGCGCGCCTGCATTCAAATATACTATTATGTTTCTTTGATTTTTCGTCTCCTCTGAGGGTGGAATGCCCTCCTTGCTTGGATTGTTGAAAAGCAGGCTTTGGGAGAAAGGTTACCATACCTCTCCGCCTTAGGAGCTAGTTTATATAGGTTGCAGTCAATGTAATCCTGGCAGCAATCTTTTTGTTTCATAGTTTGATTTTATATGCATTCTAAACAGAAGCTGCAGAAATCTTACTGGGGCAGACGTGACCGAGAAGTTTTCTTGGGATATCCTGTAGATATCGCCGAAGTGACAATACTCTCGACGGAAATACCGTGGCTTCCCTACGATCTGCATGTAAAGGGTCTCAGTTATCGTTTTCGCTAAATCGATGTGAATTTGATTTCATACTTCCTGTTTCATGTGAAGACGTAAATATGTCTTATGCGTGTCGCAAAGCGAAGTTCCAATGAGCTAAGGTCTGCTCGCGGCACTTCAACGCGGGGTAACCCTACGATTCTACTAACGTAGGCGACGTTTCACGTTTGATGGTTGTATACCAGGACGGTAGTAATTTATATATCTACTTTACCTATTCACCGCATTTGTTTGGCCAGCGTCTCGGTGCTTTATTTCCATGCAGGGTTCATTTACATATATATATATATCACGCCTTTATGATTTGTTTTATTCGGCACTCTACTCTTATACAGTTATATGTTACCTTTAGCCTCAACTAACTCATGCATAACCCTCGGCGTATTCAAGTTTAAAGGATAGACCCATATTATTATCATATTTCTACGTATAGTTTTTTCATATATTTTGAAATACGTTATATTGTAGCGATCATAAATTTAAAGATTTGCATTGGTAGTGAGGTAGGTGTGCGGCCAATCAGTTTTAATATCTCTTGCGCTCCTATAGATATAGTTTGGGGTTATGTCCATAACTAATTAATAGGCTTGTATAGGATTTCGGGTGTATAAGTGAGATTTTCTTTGGTTTTTCCTTTGTGTTGGTTTAAAAATCAAGATAGAATTAGAAGTGAAGTTTTCCTTTCCATTCTAATTACCATAAAACTTCAATAGGACATAGTTACTCATTTGCTAGTACTATTGTAGTGGTTAGAATGTGCACACACGAAATTTATAAAAGCTATAATTGTAGAATATTCATAGCACCACTCTATATTTTACTATTTTACTTGATTACTATGCTGCTACATACACTACATTTTTCAAGGTTACTATAATGTTTTCTCTTCTTTTTTTTTTATACACATAACCACATCCTATCAGTTTTGGTGTCTATGGAATATAATAAAATTAATCCACTATAGGGTCCAAGTAACTGCAAATCTAGACCAGCTGAGGTTTAGAAATTCTGGAGTTGCAACCCTATAGATTTCTAGTCTAAAATCAAATAGATTCTAGGAGGTAATTACCTTATGATAGACTTTGCTAAATGTAGTACTACCAAAATCAAGTAACTGTTATTAAGATTTTTATATGTAGCCAATTCCTACCATCATAACATAGAGAACTGGAATTTTCAGAACATACCAAATGCTGCAATTGACCAACCTCCCAACCTTAGAATCCTCTTTATCTCCCAGGATTCACCCCCGAGCAAAGATCACCTCCTAGCACTGATCAACCTCTGATCAGCTTAGGAGCAGCTTATTTAAGCTCAAATTTCCCCAAGCATGTTTCTAATTCTGTGTCCAGAATAGCAGGATGCTTTCTTTCCTGTTTAGCCTAGGCTTCCCATCTTGGGATTCTTTAAACCTGCTTTAAGCTTTTCCTCAGCTTTTCCAGCTTTTTCTCACCTCTTCCCAACTACTCCTCTTCATTGGGGAAATTTAGATTCCTCCTCAAATCTAAATAAATTTCTTTCAAGGATTTTTGAAAGATTTTTGGGGATTTATTGCCTTATCCATCCTCATGAATTTGGCAAGTGATCTCAAATTCTCTTTTTGGTCAAAATGCACAATCATTTTATTTATTTCCTCAAATAAAATATGCAAATACATTCACACCATACTCATCCCTTGGGGTCCACCCCCTTAGGATTAAAGTTCAAATGTCTAACTTTAAAATTCAACACACAAATTGGGGGTGTTAAGTATATATATATTCAATGTCAACAATTACACACTATTTCAATGCAAAAATAAAATAGGAAATTAAAAGTAAAATAAGTGATTGGAGTTATATATATATATATATATATATATATATATATATATATATATATATATATATATATATATATATATATATATATATATATATATTAGTAATAAACAAAATATTTGAATATATAAGATTAAGTAATATTGATGTGTATTTAAAAATATATTAATAGTAAAAAAAAATTGATGTTCAATTTTCTTTCATAAATAAATAATTCTATGTTATATGTGTGTGTTAATGGTTGATTTACTAAGTATAAAGAGATCAAATTTCTAGATGTGAAAACTTTATTTTAAGTTTCTCAATCTCAAAGAGTTCGAGATTTAATTAGTCTATGCTACGCTATTGTTAATATGTAGTAAAAATAGATATATTTTAATTCTAATACCATACAGTTATAGTTTGAATTATTTCTTGATAAAACCAACAATATTTTCTTCTAAAACAAAATTTGGAGACAATAAATGCTTCAATTCTTTTTTCTATCCATATTTCCCATATATATATATATATATATATATATATATATATATATATTAAAATCCACCTAAATTAATAAAGGCAAAGTTGATGATAAAAACAACCAAGTAGTCTATAACGCGACTTTTTGAAGGTTTTTATGGTAGTTTTTTCCGGTTTAATTTCTCTAAATTCCGGTAGGAATTTATTGAAAATAGAAGTTTGATGGGTAATCTTGCACAATGGAAGTGTCTTAGGAGTTTTTTAGGGTGCTGAATCCATATATACAGTCAAAAAACCAATTTAAATAACAGAAATCAAGATTTTACCTCAATTTTTTTCACCAGATTCCGGCCCTTGAAACTCCAAAAAGTCGCAGTAAAGAAAACTCCAAAAAAAATGATGAACCATCTTAGATTCACGTACTACTTACCTACAATATATTTCTTCAAGGTATCTATGACTAGATTGCAAATGCATAAGCTTTTCTTAATTGCAGTCCAAGAGCTCCTGAAGTTGAAACCACGAGTGGCTTTGAATAGTGTTTCAATGTGTCTGTGTGGCCAACATTCAGTGCCCTATGCTTGCCTTCCATTTCAGTGGTGTCTCGGACATGGTACTGCCTCAGGGAAATTCTTTCCTGAGACAGTTAATGCTTAGCATTTTCTGGTGCTTCTCCGCCTACATCTGTAAGACCTGCTGTTATTGTTAGAAACCATTAAGAGAACTTTTTTATATATTGTATGGCTTCACTCAGCAGGCGTGCTACAAATTCGTGTGATCCATTGATGGCCAGGTCCTATTATAAGATCCATATAGGTATTTCCTTTTGATATATATAGTCTAGGCATTTCCTCCTGATTCAATATATGGTTAATGTATTTCCTCATAATCTTGGTATTGGGTACTTTAGCTGGATACATGTGATAAATATGGTTTATTCAATTTTTGTAATAAAAATTTCACAAAGTTTTATTATTTTCATTTTATATACTATTATTATTATTTAATTTTAAAGTTAAGATCAAGTTAGACACTAAATTGGTGTATGCGATTTTTTTTTGTGAATTGGTGTATGAGATTTCTTTATTCTTAACAGAAGTAGTATGAAAGCATACATATTATACTCTACCCCCACTATTACACTAAGGCATTTTTAAGACATTTCTTTAAGACAAAAGAAATCTTTTGTCTTAAAAGGTCACTTTTTATTTTAGTTATTTTACATTAAAATTTTGATAGCAATTGAATTGTCTTAAATATAAAATTTAAGAAAAAAGTAGTGTGAGACAAAACTTTATGTTTAAAAAAAAAACAATTTGAGACAAAAATATTTTAAGACAAAAACAATTTAAGAAAAAAATATTTTAAGACAGAACTTTATATTTAAGACAAAAACAGATTGAGACAAATTATATTTTAGGACAAAACTTTATATTTAAGACAAAATGTAAAAAATATTTTAATATAAAACTTTATATTTAAGACAATGGCAACTTAAGACAATGACAATTAAGACGAAACCCATTTAAGACAATTAGAAATTAAGACAAAACCATTAGAAATACTTCATAATAAGGTAATTGTCAAATAGCTTACATTCCATGAACTAAAATTGTTTATTTTTTAAAATATGTGAATTTTTTTTTTTGTAAGCTTCTTAGTACTTTTTTATTTTCATATATATAAAGGGCAAATTGTCATACAAAATATAGCAAGTACAATGACCTCAACCTGCCAGAGAAAACCAGGTCTTTTGGCTACCGTAATAAGTTAAAATCAGACCAAAACCAAAATTGTCTTATCCTTCTACTTACAACGTTAATTACTTCAGTATGTCCATAATATTTACAAATAAAACAAGTAGTAGTACTGATAAATGCCAAAACCATAGAAAAAAGGAAGCATCTAAGTAGAAATATCCTCAAAGGAATCTACAGGTGCTGGATCTTTAGCAATAGTACCCAACACCTATTCACTACGTTGTGAATTTTGTAACTGTTTCTCTACCTTTTCAATCCTATCATTCAGCTGAATCTGAGCTTTGAACATATCATGCATGTCCAATTTTATTTGTTGTAATTCAAACAAAATTGAAGAACTGATACTCTTTTCCTTTTTGCATGCTAATGCCTTTGTAAGAAGGCATTTCATCTTCCAATATGTCTTCACTGATTGTTGAAAGAGGGATACCCGACCCCCAGTGCTTCATTAATCTGTTATGAAATCCATTTAAATTTAAATTACTTCAACTAAACTTTGATATAAATTTGCAAGAAATTGAATACAATATATATATATATATATATATATATATATATATATATATATATATATATATATATAAAGAAATAAAATAATAAAAACTACTTCATCTATATATGGATTTTAAACCTTTATTTTTTTCAATGAAATTCCATGAGTGGATAGTGGATAATTATATTTTAAACTTTTGAAAATAGATATTTAAACCACATGAAATTTGATCATGTCAATTTTATTTATTATATATATATACATTTTTTTTTTTTCCTTTTTCATTAAACCACATTCTAAAAATATAATAAAAAAATAGATTAAAAAAAAATACTTTTTGGTTGGCCAGTCAAGGGGATTCAAATTTGAATCTCATGTTTTACATAGTACTTCATAACAAGGTGATTGCCAAATGAGTTACATTCCATGAACTAAAATTATTTATTTTTTTAAATATGTGATCAATTTTAAATTAGTTCAACTAAACTTTGATATAAATTTGCAAGAAATTAAATACAATATAACTATATATAAAAAAAAATGTTTTCTCAATTGTTATATATAAATATCAAAACTATACATAAAGAAATAAAATAAAATAAAATACAAATTCATCCATATATGCATTTTAAAACTTCTTTCTTTTCTTTCTAGATGAAAAATCAAAATTTTGATTCTTGTATATTTCTTACTTAATTTTCTTTTCACTGTTGAACAAATATATCAAACAGATAAGTAACAATAATTTAATTATTTCTTATATAAATTTTTAGTATTTAATTTTTTTCTTATTGTAAAAAAACTTTCTACAAATATTGTAATATATATATATATATATATATACAATACGTAGTTTAATATTTTCTTATATTTCTCGGATGTGGGTGTTCATCAATGCTGATAAGTGGGCGGGCTTTTGGGCTAGCTAGTGGCATAGCCACATGGCCACCCACAGGTCTCAATGGAGAGCATTAAATTTCTCTAGCAGCTCCCACACTCGCAATTTAATTCAGTCCAGTCGTCGAGGCCATTTCCATCCCTTCAAAATGAATGTGCAGAGTTGTTTTCCTCCTCCGCTTGGTTGTTTTCCACCTTCGTCTGGTTGTCTTCCTCCTCTTCCTCAGCCTCTGAGTTGCAATTCCCCCCCCTAGAGTCACGGAGCTAAGCTCCCACACATCTATAGGGAAACGTTGCAGTCTCCTCTACTGCATTGAGGTGATCCCTAGCCTCCATTTCTCGCAGATCCTTCTCTGCTGTTTTAATTTCACTTCGGTGGACAGCTTCACCCCTGCTTCAGCGCCCTTGGCCCCTTGGATCCATCACCCCGCTGCTTCTTCGGCTCAGAGTACTCACCCTCCCCACTGCTCCACCATGGCTCGTCTTCAGCATCGTATGTGCTATAGACGCGACAGCAGTAGAGGGCGAGCCACTCACTCCTCTCCCTCAACCCACTCTGACAGTCCTCCCTCCTCCCTAGAGCATTCCCATGGTCGATATCTAGACACTCGCAGTGGGCGTGGCCGTGCTGGAACTTCTGGCTAGTCCCGTTCACCTACTCTACATACTCCTACCACGACCACAACCCCACTGCTGCCTCGGCTGGAAATGATTGCCTCTTCGCTCTCCACCCATTTGGCTCAATTTCACTTCCTGTGATCCCTGGACCGCCCGCGCATCACAACTACCATCACCGTTTCCTTCAAAGAAGAACCCACTAGTGTGGCTGACCTCAGCCTGAGAAAAATGCTGAAATTCTCCAACCAAAGCGCTCGTTTTATAGCCGAGAAGAGCAACCCTGCTTCTAGCAGCCACAACAAATGTTCCGACAACAGCAGTGATGAATGGAAGAGAGGCAAAGATGTTCAAGGCAAGGCTCGTGATACCAAAGAGCCCCGGAATGAAAAATACGCCACCCAGGACACGTGAGCAGACAACACCGATGAATACAGGTGTTTAATTGTGGAAGAGATACCTCTCTCCCCAAATGACACCTAAGCTCTCAGGTTATTCCTGGCTCATGGTTCTTGGTTCCAAGGTTTTTGGGCCTGTTTATTTAGTTTCTGGTTTCAATGTATGTTTAAGGTCTGCAAAAAATTATCAGTTTTCCATGTGTAACGCTGGTTTTCTCTATATAGGTAGTAAAGAAACTACTTATTGGACTGGTTTCCCCTTCGTGGGCAGGCCCATTTTTGATATTTTTGAGAATTATGTCTTCGAAATAGGCTAGGACTGCAAAGGCCTGAGCCTCCTTGTATTTTTATGTTACATTAATAGAAAGTAGTCTTATTTAGAAAAAAAAAAATTTATATTAATTTATTATTAGGTATTAAGCTTTTGGTAAATATTTTCATCTCATAATTTGAAAACTATGAATGCATTATTATGAAACCAAGTAATATTAGTAATAGATATCATTTCAAGCTAGGAAATAACAATTATATGGTCTATCTTCCTCACTTAATAGAGATATATGTAAATAAATTGTGAAGGAGGTTGAAAGAGTACTGTAGCATAAACTTTAATTTAACCTAAAAATCCATTGTCAAGCTCCTATATTCACCCATATCGGAGACTAACTTAGCGCACCTAGATGGTCACATCTAACTCATTTCATCTCATCGATTTTCTTAATCTGAAAGTATGTGATTATATACTGCACCTCACTTTTTATGTTTCACGATCATTAAAATTCATAATTTTAACACTTATTGAAGTATGTAGATAATAATTCCATACAATTATGCCTTAACATAACCAATACGCAAATGATATGAATGAAAGTAAACTTATAGAATCAGCAACCTAACTGCCTTCAGTTGTCAAATATTCAAATGTGTTACAATCAAGTGAACTCTAGTCTCGTATAACAATTTAAATTATAAGAGCACACAATTCATACAAACCTATCACCAAATTTCCTATTTCATTTACAATCATCGATCGCAACTTTTTCATAGATCAAAATTGTTTCACTTGATAGAAATAGTAAGTACTCTAGTATGCATGCAATGTATGAAGAGTTAAATTAAGTAAAGGAAATCAAGTTAGGTCTAATTAAGTCTAATATTAAAAGTCAAGTGAGTCAAATTTAAAAAGGTAATTCCTTGTCAAGAAAAGGTAAGTGAAGGAAAAGAAAAATGTCAATTTATCTTAAAGTGAAGTTTGAAAAGTTTAGTTAAAGCGTCAAGTCATAGTTTTCATGAAGAAAATAAAGTTAGAGTTTGCATGATTCCATATTTAGAAAGTTCAGTGCTTATATACTCATGGTTGGGTCATTGTAATGTGAAGTAAGAAGAGAGAATAACAACAATTCGGTGGATGTATATGAGATAATAATTAATGAATATAACTTATTTATTCATGAATCATGTGTACTTATTTGTCTTGTGTTTGCATGTTTATCTTTGCATCTAAATAACAAGTGGTATCAGAGCAAGGTTTAGCAAGGTTTCAAAGCACCAAACAAGTTGAGAAGGTCATGAGCCACTTCCACTAAGATCCTTGGTTATTGTGAGTAGTCTTCAAATCAAAGTTTGCATCCATTGGTCCATAAGTAGAAACTAGAGCTCGTTGAGAGTTTGTAAACCTAAATAATAAAATATTAGGGTGAGTAGCTTGTAAAGCCACCACCATATCAAGAGGAAAGAGCCACCACCACTGACCAAAGAAGGAGTCTCCACCGTAATTTTTAGCCATGAGCCTCCATAAGAATATGCATAGAAGAGCTTAGCAAACTTGCTAGTAGTTGTTGGGAGCCACCATTAAAGTGAAGGTTAGAATGTTTATTTTTAAAGATAATCAAGTGTATGTGATGTTAATTTCTAGAAGGCTAACAGAATAAGGAAAGAAGGTAGAAGACAAAAGAAAGACTACAAACATGGGTCACAAATTAAGAATGAAGCAAACTAAGAAAAGAAATCGAGAGGACGAGCCAAAGTATTTTGAAGATATCATAGAGGCTTTATCCATAGTCGAGGCATCTAAAAGACAAGTAGACGAAGTATAAAAATTCGAGGATGAATGGATCAGGATAAATCCGGTAACACTTCCAGAATTTACTAGTAAACATTTTGTTTTTTAGGAACTATCAAAATGAAAACTTTTTTTCAATGTAAAGAGTTGATTGAGTATCGGTCTAATAAACCATGTGATGAAGTATGCGATATCTTAGTATTGGATCTTATAAAACATGCATTGGATGAGAATTAGTCCTTGTGTAAGGTAGGAAAAGATACATCTTCCTAGGAAGCATGAAAGACCCTAGAAGTAGAATTTGATATAAAGGAAGTGACATAAAGCAATAAATTATGTTACAGTCCATTGAAGAATCAATAGAAAGTTAACTGCAGTTATGAGATTAAATGAGAAAGACTCTAGGAGGAAAACAGAGCTTTGAGAATCCCACTAAAATGTGGAAGATGGTCATAAAGGCTATAAAATTGAAACCCATCATGCAGACATGCATATGGATGAAGAAGACACATAAAATATTGCAGAGTGAGAAATTGAAGCCCCTACATGTGAGGTAGAGTAAGAACATATAAATTCTTGAGAACCCCGCTGTAACATGGATGGTGAAGATGATGATGAATCCCACTTTGATCAGACACATGTGGATGGTGACTGAAAAGTGAGTAGTGAATTGGTGAATCCAATAATAGTCCTTGTTGATGATAGTGAAGCTTCCAATAAATAAGTGAATAACATGTGTGATCTAGTTGGTATGATTGTAGCTTATGATGACCTCTTTGCATCAGAGTTTGAAGCATTCAAATTTGAGAATATCAAAGATAATTTTGCATATGAAGTAATGGTTTGTAGAGTTGAATGTGCATATCTCATGAATCCATCAACAAATGATGAATTTGGTGAAGTTGAATTTGTTAATGAGCACATGCATGCTCATATATATAACCACAAAGTGGACGAAAATTATGTTGATGAAATAATTTTTGGTCTCTTTTTCGAAACAAGGATTCATTGTGGAAATATGGAAAGTGGCATGTTTGATGAAGAATTGAAGGTTGAAGCTACAGTGTTGTAGCAACAAGTTGTAAAAACCCTGGTCAAAAATCCATGTAAAATTTAATAAAGGTAAAATAAGACCTTGGTCATGGGACACGTATTCCAAGTTGAATGTTGCGCAAAAAGATCCTAGTGGGTGTTCATTTCGGTTTATTAATGGTTATGGAAATTAAAAAAGGAAATGGAAAAGGATTTGGAAAGGCATGAGGCATTTATTGGGATTTTATTTATGAAAATAATGGAAAACACGAGAAAAGGGAGGTGAAAGGTCACAGGTTGCACGTGAGGAGGAAAATGAAATAAAATAATGGAAAAATGAAGAAATTAGAGGCCTCATTGATAAAAAGGCTTATGAGGATAAATTGGGAGCTTTTGCACAAATTTTTTTCAGTTTAGTTTTGGAGCTCTCATTCTATTTCTCTCTCATACTCTTGGACTCTTTGAGTTTTCTTAGAGCACTCTTGGAGGATTGTGGCATACTTTGGATTTGGAGCAAGAAGGAAAATGAAAAGCAAGAAAGCACAGGAGGACAACAAGATCGATAGCTATATCGGGTTTTGATTGCAGGTACTGAGTTTCATGTATGGTTCTCTTACCAGTTTTGGCATGCATGGAATATGAATGTGGTTATTTGGTTATGATTTGTCAATGTCATGGGGGATTGCACGGATTGACAGTGGTTTTTCCTAGCCTTGATATTTCCTGGATAGCCATGTTATTGTGGGTTTTAATTTTGTTTTCTGGTTGGTTTTCTTGTGCCTTTGGTTATGTGTTGAGTTATTAGTTCCTAGAAGCCTTGGTTGGACAAATGCTCAGGAAGCCCTTGGTGGGTTGAGTTACTAGTCTTGGAAGCCTTGGTTGGAAAAATGCTCTGGAAGCCTGACAACAACTTTGTGTTGAGTTACTAGTCCTGGAAGCCTGGTTGGAACAAACGCGTTGGAGCCTTGGAAAACTTGGGTAGAGACCAATATGGTGATGGTTAGTGATGCTCGACCATGAAGTGGAATCACTGATTGAGGGTTGAGGTGGTTTAGCCTCTAGAATCCCTTGTTTGGTTTTGATTGATTTTTTCTATGATATCACACATTCATGCTTGGAATATGGCATGAGGGTAACTGGCTGAAAGAAAGATTTGGTTCATCCTAGCTTATGGTCGAGTGGTTCATGGAAGTCCCATACATATTCAACCTATGCAATCATCAATGAGAGCTCTTTATCCTTGGTATTTTATGGATAAATATACTTGTTTATATGTGGCTTATATTGTTGTTATATCCTTGATATTTCTATTGGTTATATGTTGGTTATGATAGAGTTTTATGAAAATGATAATGTATGGCTCTCATCATGTTTTGGTTAATCACTGAATTTACAATGACTATATGGCTTAATAGATGGTAATGTAGTTATTATGATGAGGCATCAATGCTTCTTAGTGATTCTCTGATAATTGTGAGACCCTTGTGCTCATGTCTATTGTTTTAACTTGTAGAATGCATATTTGTGACATTTTTGACGAAATGGATGTAGTGGGGGTCCACTCAAGTCCTTGTTCAATTATTTACATTTTTATCATTCTTTTGATGTTAATTTTAATATCTAGAAGTTTCATGGAGTTTTGGGCAGTGGAATGAATCCTGGATCTGAAAAAGTGGCTCAGAATTTGAAGTCGATGGGACAAAACTACCTAGAAAAGTCCCTAGTCATAGACATGCCTTGTTATGGGAGCGACTGGAGGTTATAAGTCATAAGCATGCCCATGTAAAGGGAGAAATTAAGGCTTTGATGAAGAAAAAATTTAGTTTGTCTCAAGATTTGGTCACTTGGATGGGTTAGATGGCTCTTGGGGGTTCTGTTGCAAGTGGAGAAGGTTAGGTTGGTTGTTCTTTGTTGGTTCCACTTCCTTAACTGATAGGGAGTTGAATAATATCATAGTAAATCTTCATCAAATGTTTGGCCTAGTTGGCCAGTTACTTGGGTAGATGTGGTAGGAGGGTGTTATAGAGTGGTATCATAGCATGGTTCCGTTCTCTTTGGGTGATGTCTGGTTTCTATTCCCCTTGGATGGGTGTGTTATCGTATGTACATGTCGATTGCATATAGGTCCTTGTGCTTGTGATCTATGTGCTTGTTTTTTATGCATGGAATTGGTCATGATTGTAGTGGTGTCTCCATGTGAATTTTGATGGTGTCGTTGTTGAATGTATTTGTTGTGAATTTATGCCGGTCATGCATCGATTATGTGTATCAGTTGATAACACATATACCGGTCGTGCATCGATTATTTCACATTAGTTGAAGGAAATGTTGGATAAGGGATACACTAGGGAAAGTGTATCACCATGGGGCACACAAGTATTATTTGTGAAGAAGAAGGATGGCACTCTCATATTGTGCATTCATTACATGCAATTGAACAAGGTGACCATTAATAATAAGTATCTGTTGTCGAGGATTAATGATTTTTTCAATCAATTGAAGGGAACAACAATGTTATCGAAGATTGATCTGAGATTAGGATATCATCTGCGATTAGACTATTGACTATTAACATTTCTCCTAAGGGTTGCAGAACTAGGGTTCATAGATAAACTTGTATTCTATGGTTTCAAACCCTTATTGTCATCCTTCAAGGGGGTTTCTTAAGCCCTTCACAAAAACTTCCTTTTGCTAACCAGATGGATTGTTTCTTTCACACATGTATGGAAACATACTTTGCAAATCATATTGTAATAGATTCATAATATAATATTATTGGTATTGACTACACCTTATTTGGAGACATAATTTTTATTGCAGGGGTTGGTACCTTTCTATTGGATGTGGTTGGTCATGTGAAGACTACACACCTTCTAGTAAAGATTCATACTAACTCTAACAATCCTATGGATTCTTGTTTATAAAGGGAGACCCCTCTCAGCTCAACTCATCAGAATATTTGTTTGTTCATGCTAATTTTTTTTTCTCAAATTTCCTTCTACAAGGGGTTGAGACTATTTACTTCATTTATTGAGACTAAGACAAGGTGCTTTCAAGTCAAAATTATAATCAAAATTTGGGATTACCTCTAGAATTTTAAAATTCATAGGGTGGTTGGTTTGGATTGGATCCACTTTTCTTAGGCTATATCATGTCTACTATTTTAACTTCCTCTAGCTCAAACAATTAGAAAAAATTTGTAAGTGTTTTTTCCTCTTGTTTCTTTGTGATGATATCTCTCTCCATATGTGAATCAATGCCTTGAAAACCAAGGCTTCTTAGTGATGGAATGGCATAGTTTGATCTGACCATTTATTCTTATTGCATTTTACAGGACGTTCTTGATCCCTCCATTTATTCCTATTTAAGTCTTTTAATTCAGGTTGAAGGAGCTAAGGGGTTTAAGTTGCAGATGAAGCCAAGGAGGATGCATGGACTACAACTTGCTCAAGGTTCCCAATCCTGCCTGTTCTTCTTATTGAAATTGAAGAATTTTTATCCTAGTTGAAGGAGATGATGGGGAGCTGAGCGGGTTGAATCACATGAATAGTCAAGGAGGATGTAGGGATTGTAGCTTACTCGAGTTTCTTCATCTCATCGATTATTCCTATTGAAATTGAATCCTTTTCATCCTGGTTGAAGGAGCGAAGAGGGGTTTAATTGTATGTGAAGTCAAGGAGGATGCAGGGAATTAGGTTAAGGGGACATGATAATGACTGGGTTAACTGGGTTTTACTTTTATTTCAATTCATAAGAGGTTTAGGGTTATAATACTTTGATTTATGACATATTTTCATGCCATCAATGGTTGTGCGGTTGGGGAATTTCCCATTCCAAATTTTCCTTGAGTGCCATCATGCCACTGTACGAACATGGTATACGAGATGGATATTGAGCCCCAGCTGAGAAGTGTCGAGCTCATCAGTCATATAAAAAACCCTCATTTTAAAAATTCCTCATCTGTGAATTCAGTCACTTTCTAGAAAAAATAATGAGAGGTGTTGGCTCATAAATTCCCCTTTCGAAGGCCCTTGCAATATTTAATTTTTCGGGTGCACTAATGTGGTATTATTGGCAAGAGAAATGAATAGAGATTTCACTCAAAGATTTCAACACGAGACAAATATCCTATCTACCCTTATTATTTGAGCCAGTAAGAGTTGGGAGTAAACATATATTACTCAATCTCAAATTGTAGGACCTTGTTCAAAGTAAAGATAATAAAAACCTCTGGGATTTGGATGAGATCATTACTCATTTCTAGTTCTCTCGAATATGAATGGGGACATCATCTGGAAAGACCAAAAACTACCATGAGTAGCATTAGGGTGCACCCTTTAGAGAGTCAAAGGTTTTATCATTTAGAGGTTTTTTGAGCAAAATATTGATGGGTCCCTATAATGCTCAACACAGATCTGTTTGTGAAGACCAATATTTAAACAATGATAACATGGTTTGTATCAGAGGAGAATGGACATTTTGGCTCATGCCTCCATAATATATTTGGTATATAACTTGCTTTCCCCAATACCAATGCCACAAGACTCATTCATTATTTAGGAACTTTCCTTACAAATAGATAAGGAAATAAATACTGATATTATCGTCATTCCCGATCATTTCCCATCACCATGGGGTAGAAAGACTCAGAGGTATGGTGGGAAGTGATTTTTGGGCTTATATATTTCCATTAATTGGATGTCGACCTTTGTTCTTACATTTATTTCTCATTTTCATATTTGTTTTGGGTTTCCTCTTGCTACAGACTGCAGGGCTGGGTGTACATAGGATAAAATCTTGCACCTTCCCCTTTGGTTCAGATTTCAAAGGCCTGGTTTTTATCGGTGAGTAAATTTTCTGCCTTTACAATTGATTGATGTAATAAATACAAGCCAATGTAAAAATTTTGTATGCACCGAGATATTTCTAGTGTTGAGCAGTTTAGGGATAAAATGATATTGTGTTGGTGTATAATATTTACATTTCATTTTTTCCCTCATCCTTTCTCCTCTATCTTTTCAACCAATTTTATCTGACTCAATCTCTCATGAAAACCTTTTTTTCTAGAACTTCTACTAGTTTTGGAACAAAGTATTTCCTTGGTTGTGTGCCATTAACATTTTGGGTATATTTTAGTGCATCGAGGTGATGTTGTACATATCCAAGGTTTTTAGATCTGTCTTTATGAATATTGTATTCAAGTTGACAACTATCATAAAAGCTTTCATCTATCCAAATTTAATGAACATGTTGCATAAGCCTTAAATCTACTCCAAAAATTTTAGGCCCATATTTTATTAGCTTAGCTAGGTTTGGATTGGTTTTCCTTTAAAATTTATCTCCTCTTAGGTTATGATCCAAAAAAAATTGGTGGTAGTTTCCTCTTATTTTAATGGAGGAATTACCATTCAATATGTAGGTGGTTTTGTGTTGAAGATGCACAACATGTATGTCCTTTTGTCCTCCAAAATATTTAAGCTCAAACTTCATATTCGCAATGTTCATTACAAACCTCTAATTTATTACAAAGCACATTTAACTTGTCTATATATCATTGAGCTTCTTGTCTATTAAAATTTCAAATATGGAACAAATCCTTCAACAATTTTTTTTTATACCCCATGCGAGAAAATATTGTTATATTGTTGTTTTGAATGGCGCAGTTTGATCCGTCCATTTCTTCCTATTGCAGTTTGCACGAGGTTCTTGATCCCACAATTTCTTCCTATTTAAGTCTTTTAATCCAGCTTGAAGGAGCTAAGGGGGTTGAGTTGCAGACAAAGCCAAGGAGGATGCATGGACTACAACTTGCTTGAGGTTCCTGATCCCACCCGTTATTTCTATTGAGATTGAAGCCTTTTTATCCCAGTTGAAGGAGATGAGGGGGAGATGAGTGGATTGAGTCATATGAATAGTCAGGAAGCATGAAGGGATTGAAAATTACTCGTGTTTCTTCATCTCATCGATTCTTCCTGTTGAAATTGAGTCCTTTTTATCCGAGTTGAAGGAGTGGAGAGGGGTTGAGTTATATGTGCAATTAAGGAGGATGCAGGGACTGAAGATAAGGAGGATGATAATGACTGGGTTAACTGGGTAATGGTGCAATTCAACCTAGCCATATATGAAAGGTTTCTTTTCTTCATGAAGTTGAATTAGATCTACTTTCATCCACACATGTTAATTATTACAATGAGAAAGGAAAATATTGAGAGGTGGTGTAGTCAAAAGGGATTATTATTGGTAGATTTTGTGTTTCAACCATTCAAACAATGAACAGTCTTGGAGAGGGTGTGCTCAAGGAGGATAATTATAGGTAATGTTTGCATTTCATCCATACAAACGACAATCAATAGATATATATGGTTACTAAAGGAAAACAACAAGTTATTACAAAGGGGGCACCATATTGAACTATTTCTAGTAGTTTGGAACTTCATAATAAGAAAAAAATAGATATCGTGGAGAAGCAATGCCACGGTGTTGTGTTGACTTGTTGCTCATACATTTAATGCATTATCATGAGTATTACGTGCTAAAGCAACACATATTTTAGAAGACATGCACCTCACTAAAGATACTTTCAACATATTTGTCAATTAAAGGAAAAAAATTAGCTACGAAGTGTTTTGAGCAGGTGTGTACTTTCAACAAACCTAGTTTTGAAAGAGAGAAAATTCACTAGAGAGGAATTGTGACATCCAAAATGATCTAACACACAAGCCTTTAACCCACACTTTGATCCTCTTCTCTTTCCTCGACTACATTATCTCTCCTCCTATCCTGTTCTATAGAGAGGTGTAAGTCGTCATTCTAGAGGGTGTATTTACTTACAAAGGTTTCAAGAGCTTCTCATCACTTACCCTCATCCATTTTAGACTTGAGAGCACTTCCACTACTGCATGTAAGAGCTTGATATGGTAGCCCATGGTACAATGTCTTTATGATTTACTTTCTAACACTTCATTCACATATCAAATAGATTCTAATATGCTTATTTTATAGCTCTTTGAGTTCATGTGGTTGTTTTGTATATGTTATCATACTACAAGGATTGTGTTGTCATTAAAGTGCACTTATTTAAATTTTACTTTCATATAAGGTGCATATTCTTTTCTTATTTTCCATCTAATCACCACACGTATTTTAATTAAGAAACTCATCACATCCCTCTATAATCTAATTTGTACTTTAATCTCTATCCTCTTTAAAACACTCAAAAACAACATTTTATGTTGGATTATTTTAAACTTACACCTAAATTATGCACAAACATCTTAAAATAATCCTCATGAATAAAACATAAATAGTAATGCTCTATTTATAAAACCAATAAATGATTAAACAACCATAAAAATTAGATCACTACTCCACATAACAATTATATCACTCTAAAACAATTTTTCTTAAGGCCGAGTAATATTTTGTTTTAAAATCCTAAATTATTATTTTAGTTTAATTTTTATATCACTCTAAAACATTTTTTTTAAGGTCGACTAATATTTTCTTTTAAAATCCTAAATTATTATTTTATTTTAAAAATTAAAACTATTTTAATAAGTTAGAAATTAAGACTAAGGCCGACTAACATTTTGTTTTAAAATCCTAAATTATTATTTTAATTTAAAAATTTAAAAATATTTTAATTTAAAAATTAAAACTATTGAATTAAAAATATTAGAAATTAAAACAATTTGTTCAAGCGGAAAAATGACAAAAACTATTAGAAATTAAAAAATTCGTCGTTCGAGCGGCAAAATGATGAAAACTATTAGAAATTAAAACAATTCGTTCGAGCGAAAAAATGACAAAAAAGAAGAGGGGAAGTAGACACGATGAATGCTAGAGACTGTTCGACTCTTTAGAAGAAGCATTGTTACATTTTTTTCCCTCTCAAATCCAGGACAAGTCCAGCCTCGCCTTGCCAACCTCACCTCCTTGCAGGGGTTTTGATAGGGCTAGCCTTACCTCTTGCCTCCATTTGCAGGGGTTTTGATAGGGCTAGCCTTGCCTCCATTTGCAGGGGTTTTTAGGGACAAGGCCAACCTCGCCTCCAGTGACAGGGCCAACCTCGCCTCGCCTCCAGTGACAGGGCCAACCTCGCCTCCTTTTTCAGGGGTTTTGATAGGTCTAGCCTTGCCTCTTGCCTCCATTTTCAGAGGTTTTTTTAGGACTAGCCTTACCTCAATTTGTAGGGGTTTTTAGGCTCTTTCTCATGCCTCTAGACTTTACCACTGTGTCTAAAAAATTGTGGAGCGTAAGCTTTTAAGGAGGCTGTGCCAGGACCATTTCAGAGCTTAGCCCCTTTGATTGGATGATTGCCGATGAGACAGTGCTAGGAAATGCATCGACTCTTAGGTTTTTGTCTCTGGTAGGTTCTCAGAACATCAAGTGGACAATGGATTCGCAACTCTGGGTCACTCTTCCAATATTTGTTGAAGTGGATGTATCGCGTAGGGATATAGCTCTAGATGTGGCTTTCAGGTCACCGATTTTGGAGATCTTAAAGGTTCTGTGTTCATTGAGTTATGGAGAGCAGTCACTGCACTTGCAATGTTTGTGGTGATTGATGCTGAGATTTTAATTGTTGATCCTACTAAGGCAGAAGTTATAATGCACAAAGGCAGTATTGGGTTCTGTTGGATCTTACAAAGTCGAGCCGAGAGAGGTACAACGAGAAGCAGCAAAGGTACACAAGTGCATTTTATATGTTTTTCTACAGGCTTCTGTTTTATTTTATTTATTTATGTGTGATGTTATCTAATATTTTCAAACGTTATCTCCATATGTGTTTAGTTTCTAGCAATTATAATCGGCCATTAAAAATAAGAAAGACAGATATGATCTAATAGAATATTAAACAATGAAAATTGCAGAAATGCCATAAAATACTGTAATTCGTCACTTGCAATTAAAGTCATCTTTAACAAATCACAAGATGTCAAAAAAATTGGTTGAACAGATTATAAGTCAAATCTAATGGAAAACCAACCCATTTCATGGCTGCTTATTATACCAACATTTGGTGTTAGAGCCTGATTGGGCTTGACTTCCTAGAAGGTTCCAGGAATATGAGAAGGGACCTATTGCTTCCCACCAATAAATCTAGTAACTCCAAAGTATCATTTGATTTGAAGGAGAGGAGCAAGGTCAAAGCAAAAAGGGAGAGAAAAGAGATGTATAAGAGGTGACCATTGTTGCAGATCATGACAATACAATCCATGGAAGCTACTCGATATTCATATAAAATGTGCCTATGATATGTTCTTGGACTCCATTTGTAGGACTTATTCGAAGGCAAATGCATTTCTGCAGCTTTTGGATTCTTACAAAATTTTCAAATAAATAAAAAAGTACGACCTTACTGAGCCAATCATTCATGTTTCCCATTTCTCGTAAATGCCTAAGCTCTTCCATGCGCTTTGAATTAATGTTTACCAGATGTTGTAGAAAAGTTGATTACTAGTGGAAGGTAAATCGATGTTGTTCTGTATAGCACAGATGTATGATCAATTGATCAAAGAAAATTTATTTTCATTTGTTTAACTAGTGCATTAAGTTAAATGAAGACCTGCTTCAGTCAATTAGTTGGATATTATGTGCCGAGGTAACCGATGGAGCGGCCCATGTTTGAGGGAGACCTAGTGCTCATGATTCCTATAGAGGAGTAACCATATTTTATTTCACATTTATGCTTGTGGCATTCAATTTAATGATGCTATAGTTTGGGAATGAAGTAGGCAAAGATATGGGGGTTTTTATGGAATTTTATGCACCATGGTGTGGAGTAACATGAAATTGTTGAGCTCTATATTAATGCACAAAGTAACTTTTCAGGTGATCCAACGAGGTCAATAATGATTATTTAATTTTTTTCAAAATGAAGGTGTGAGTTTTCAATGATCTGCTTGAAAGAGGTCATCCCAGAGAATCGAACAATGCTACAATGTGGAGCAAAGCACTGTGAAGGGGAAATATTTGCAGATTGGACAACTTCCATTGTTGTTGTAGAAGATTCATCACATGTGCATAAGAAAAATCATTATACCATCCTAAACATCTAGTCCCAAAAAATAGGCCAGAACTGGATGCGCTACTGAAATTCAATACAATGCGTGTCTTATTAGACATGAATATGCGCCTATTTCAGGGATTTTGGGCACCTATGATATAGGAATATTATACTCAGCTTGAATATATACTGTACTCTTCCATTAATTTCGTAAGAAGCACATTGTTAATAGTAAGATAATTGTCAGTTGGAATGAATTAACAAGTCATAACAAATAATGTTGAGAGATAGTTAAAGCCATGCGGGTGGTTGTTGTACATATTTTTAAGCAACATATTTTTAGATACCTGCTGGTGGAATATGAAAACCCCTTGTATTGGTTCTCATTGTAGCACCATGTTCTTCAAACAAAGATGCCATTTAGGTGAACACAACTGAGTAAATATTTGTGCATAGCCAAATGGGTAGCATACGCAATATGCACTTCACTTCCTCCACTTGAGACACACTACAAAGCCTCCAGGTATTGTGTGCTTCATCTGAGTTATGCCATCCTCTGTTAACGTTGCTACCTTGTCAAGAAACCTATAAACCCAATAAATGAACTTTTGAATAGTAAATAAATAATTTTATGTATTCTTAAAGAATTTTAAAAAAATCAAGCCAAATGCAAAGGTTGGAATAGGGAAATCCAGTAGTAATCAAGAACGTGAACTCTTCACTGTGAAATATCTTCTTGCTGACCCCCATTGTTGACTCCTTCCTTGGCAACTCATAGATCTTGTTTCCATGTAATGGAGCCCTCGGATTCTATTTCTCGATTGCTGCAACAAAAAGTTGAGCAAGACGAGCCATGGTATTACCCTGGGCCTAAAATGTCTGTAACAAGGTGTTCTTGCTAGAAATATAATGAGAGATAATGCTGCTGACCTAGTGGCCATCGAGAAACCATTTTTTACTCCTTAAAAAAACAAGACATCATGTACAATATTACCCAATGGCAAACATATAAGTAATTATACAGTCAAAATCTAATCCTTTAGTCCTTCAACATTAACAACACTTTTCATATGAAGGAGTAAATTGATCAGATCACCTCCTTTGTTATAGCAACCCGATCCATGAAATTGTGATTGTTCTGCCCTTTCTTTTTCATTCCTTGGTAAGTGTTCTCTATGTCCACGTGAAAACCCTGTAATTATAAACATTGAAACGTAGTAAGAGATGGTTACTATCAAATGATCAAAATTTTTGAATGTGTGATAAAAAATCCCCTGGAACAACCTCGAAGTAACCTAACAACTTAAAGGCCATTTTCAAGGGATTCTATACCTGATTAAATGGTGTGTTTGAACTTCACGAGTAAAGAATATTGGTAGGAAATAAATTTTACAACTAAACCTATACTGCACTTTTTCTACCCATAAAGCCTAAAGCAAAAGTGTTTTTCTCATCATAAATGTGAAACTTTTTATAGGTTAGAGTATATATGAAAATATGTTTCAAAACTCAAGAGATATAGAATAACAACTTATTTCCTTATTCCTTATTTTCAACTCTAGAAAATAACAACCATGGTTATGAGCCTGGATATACTATTTACAAAAAACACTCAAAAAAATGCTAAATGGTAAACCTAAAAAACCAATGCATAGATTGTACTCGGAATCTTGAAGGTATTGCCCAGTTCTTGAATTGAAATATCTATGGGAATTGATAGGTAGCAGCTCCCACGTTACACAGAGTGCTCCGTCTACAACTTATAGGTTACCATTAACTCAAGTAAATCTCAAAATGACACAGTATTATCAACTTTTCCCACAACGACCCAATGCAGAGATTCCTCCTGTCACTTCAACTATATGAATGATACAAATCCATAGAATAAAGTGAGACACAAACAGAGAGAACACGGCACACGAGGTCCCATATATTTTGTTTTCTAAGGTAGATTTCTGGTTGGAATTTGGTAAAACCTTTTCAAAAAATCAGAATGTTGAAGTTTTCGAAATAAATTGTTTTAATTATGGAAATAGATTTAGTACTAATAAATTTTTTTGGGCATCTAAAATCTTGAAGAGAAATTAAGCAACATATTTGTTTTTATAAATGTAGAAAAATAAACTATAAACAATCAGTGTTATAAGGGAGTTGTAGCTACATAGTGGTAATTGTCCTCGGGCTTTGCCATTTTGATCTTTCATAAAATCATGTATGGATTTTTATTAGCAGTCTATCTGTGTTTTTGAGTTTTGTATGGATCCAATAGTAAGAGTCTATAGTGTGAGAGGAAGGATCTAGCAGTGAGACTCTAGTTTGAACTCTAGTTTGAAGTTGGGCTAACATAATCAAAGGTTAAATATTTGTGTGGCTTGATCCTGCCAGGAACTGAGTATGCTTTATATTAACTTTTGAAATGGTGTTGGGCCTTGATGTTACCATATGTAGGAATGTTAGGTCCATTCCACTACACCTTTGCAAGCTATTTTACAAGAGTCTGGCACTAAAAGATACATTCATTCAAGCTATTGCACTTAGGAAAAAAAAAAGGATGAACAAATCTCACAGAAGGCTCAAATGTTATATGTTGTCTAGAAAAAATTCCGTAAGCAGTGCTTCATAATGTGCCAATTCAGTTCTTGATAATTTCCTCAGCGGTGTACCTATGGTTGAGAGTGGTTGGCTTGGTGAGCCGAGGATAAGTAGAAGGGCCTAGCTGGGTAATACCTAAAGATATAATTGACTAAGTTGTACTTAAATTTATAAACTTTTTCTTTCTTAATTTTTTTTAAGGAGATCATTGAATAACCATTCCATTATTCCTATTCATATAGACTTCCTAAATATTTTAGAGTTCCTGGTTTCAAATGGACAAATGGACTACCATAACTCCTCACATAATTCTTTAAAGGGTACTAGCTCAATGGAGGAGCACCTGCCATTCAGCAGGTTGGTGGTTCGATTCCACTATACCTTAACATGAATTATTCAATGATATTGTAGATTTTTTTAATTAAATATCTTTATATTGATTTACTTTAATTCCAACTATTGTGTTTGGAGAGACAATAAATGAAACTGTCTCTAGAGAGACAAAAATGAAACTGTCTTTGGAGAAACAAAAATGAAATTGTCTCTGCAGAGACAAAATTCTTGTGTTATATATTGTCTTTATAGAGACAATATTTTAAGACAATTTAATTTTAAGACGATTTAATTTGAGACATCTGCTTAAAGACAATATTTAAGACAATAGATAAGTTTTCTTTTGTCTCAAGTTAAGACAATTTACCAAAAATTGTCTTAAATATTGTCTTAAAATCTCTTTTATGTTGTAGTGCCCTTATAGTATTGAACATATAACCTCTTAAAAGAAAATACATACTCTTAACTATTATACCTATATAAATACTAAAACTATTTATGAAAATTTAATTTATTCTTATTATTTTAATTTTTTTAATTTTATAATGGTTTGCAAAATTGATAAACATAGCATGGATTTCATTTTTCCAGAAAAAATCAGAGGCTGAGAATATTTTTACTGCAAAAGGCCGAATTTCCATATAGAAATAAAAATATCAAACATTTTAAATAACAATTCCATAAACCCTTATTATTTTCTTTTTGGGTTTACATATATACAGTGAATTGATTTATGAAAATCTAATCTTATTGTTTTAACCTTATGATTTGGTTTGCAAAATTTGTAAACACGGTATGGATTCTATTTTTCGGAAAATATAAACAAATCTTATAAATAAAGGATGAGCATATTTTTACTGCAAAAGAAAAAACTTCCATATAAAAATACAAATCCTATGAGTGCGCTTTTGTTACCCCATGAGACATTAGTTTGGAGAGTTATGAAAGTAAACGTTTATGAAAAAGTTTTTATCTATTAAATATTAATTCATTTAAATTAATTATTTATATTAATAATAATGATAATATTTTTAAGAAGATTTTAAGCAGTTTGTTTTAGATAAATCAATTATTTATTAATCATGTTTTTTCTTTTCAGATAAAATCTGAGTAATTAAATCGGATTGCATATATAATGAAGCATTGTTTCAAGATAGGGAAAATATCTTGGACACAAGATAAGTTGGTTGAGAGAATATCTCAACTATACACCAAACTAAAAACATATAGATTTAGCTAAGTCTTATGATCGCAATCTACAACCCAATATGACCCGATGTCGGGGATGTCGGGCATGTCACGTTCTAAAAAAATAATAAATTTTACTTTTTCTAATATCGGCCAAAGCATTAACCTAATCTTAAATTTTATATAACTTGAATATTTAGATTATCTATAACTTTTTAAACTTATTAATAGGTTGAGATTAACTATTAAAATACAAATATGTATTATTTATATAATTTGAATGAATAGTAAATTATATACGTGAATTTGAATGGATCATAAATTTACCTTTAACGAAAAAAATTACCACATTGAATTTAAAATTTTAAACATCTTTACTCTTTACTAAAGTCAATACCATCTCTTAAATCAAAGGAAAAGAGTTAATTCAACACAAACAATCAAAATCCAAAATCTTTTATTATTTATTTTAATTAAATATTTGTAAAATGAATATTTAAAAAGGAAACTCATATTTTATGGATAAATTAAAATATTTAAAAACATAAATATTTCCATATTAATATTGACAAATTAATATTGATACCATGGGCCAAATACCATATTTATAAAAAAAGTATGGTAAATAAAAAATTTTAAAAGAGATATAAAGAGATATGATAAATAAATAAATATAAAATAGGTATAAAGAGGTATGGTAAATAAATAAATATAAAAGAGGTATAAAGAGGTAAGGTAAATAAATAACAATATATCAAATAGGATTATAAATAAAAATCTAATTATATAACAAGCCTATGGGCTAAATACCATAATAAATAAAAGAGGTATGGTAAATAAATAAAAATATAAATAAACCATGGTAAATAAATAAAATCTCTTTTCATATTTACTCCATAATCTGCTTTATATTTACAAATATTTATGTTCACTAGTTTACATGACCAAGAAGAAATAGAGAAAGAGAGAGAAGTGGAGAGAGAGAGAGTGATAAGGGAGAGATGGAGAGATAGTGTGTATGTTTAGCGGTGAGATAAAGAGACAAAGTAAGATGTATGGAAAGAAGGGGGGAGAGAAGAAGAAAGAAGGAGAGATGGAGGGATATAGTAATGTAGTTGGAGAGAGAGAGGGGTGGAAAGAGAGAGAGAAAGAAAGGGAGACGGGGGAAGAGAGAGGGAGAGAGAGAAAGAGAGATGGAGGAAGAGAGAGGATTGGAAGGAAAATAGAGAGGGAGGTAGAAGTGAAAGGGAGAGAGAGGAGGAGAATGTTGGGGGAAGAGAGAGTATTGGAGAGAGAGAGAGAGAAAGAGAGAGAGAGAGAGAGATATCAGGGAAGAGAGAGGGAGTTAGGAGAGAGAGAGAGAGAGATCAAGGAAGAGAGAGGGAGTTAAGAGAGAGAGAGAGAGAGAGAGAGAGAGAGAGGACATGAGAGAGAGGAGGAGAGAGGGATCGATAGAGAGATTAAGTTGGAGGGGGAGAGATGTACGAAATAATAAATATAGAGAGTGAGAAGTGGAGAGAGAGAAGGAGTGACAAGGGAGAGACAGAGAAAGAGCGTGTATGTTTGGGGTTGAGATAAAGAGACAAATAAGGAGATATGTAGATAAGAAGGGGGAGAAGGAGATATAAGGAAAGAGGGAGGGATAAAGTAACATAGTTGGTGGGTGAAGAGAGAGAGAGAGAGGGATAGAGAGATGGGAGAGAAAGGGAAAGAGAGGAAGGAAGAGAGAGGATGTGAGAGAGTGGAGAGAGGGAGCGAAAGACAGATGGACTTGGAGGGGGAGGGAGAGGGAGGTAAGAAGAAGTAAATACATAGAAAAATTTGGAGAGAGAGAGATAGAGTGAGTGATAAGGAATATGGAGAGAGAGGGAGAGAGGAAAAAAGGAGGAAAGAGAGATATTAGCGAGGGAGAGGGAGAGAAGGGGAAGAAAGAGATATAGATGGAAGGTGAAGAGAGGGAAGAAGAGAGAGATGGGGAGATGAGGGGATTAACAAAGAGATTTATATATATCGAGTGCGAGATCGTTTGTGTTTACGAGGGTGAGATAGAGAGACAAAAAAGAAGAGATGGAGGGGGTTATAGATATGGATGGAGGGTGGAGAGAGGGAAGAATATTTCTCAAACTAGATGAATTGATATAAGTGGAGATGGTGATTTATAATCCTATTTGATTATTTTCACTATATGAATTGATTTTAGTGTAGATATTTATTTCTAATTATATTTGATTACTTGCACTAGATGCATTGATTTTAGTGTAGGTGGTGATTTCTAATACAATTTGATTTCTTGCACTGAATTTGTTTATTTCAATTTAGATGTCAATTTATAATTATATTTGATTACTTGCACTAGATGAATTGATTTAAATGTAGATGATTTCTAATCCTATTTGAGTTTTTGCACTAAATGCATTGAATTCAGTGTAGATGGCGATTTCTAATCCTATTTGATTTCTTTGAGTAAATGCAATGATTTCATTGTAGATGTTGGTTTCTAGAGAGAGAGAGAGTGAGTGATAAGGAATATGGAGAGAGAGGGCAAGAGGACAGAAGAAGGAAAGAGAGATATTAGTGGGGGAGAGGGAGAGAAGGGGAAGATAGAGATATAGATGGAAGGTGAAGAGAGGGACGAAGAGAGAGACGGGGAGAGGGGGTGATTGACAAAGAGATTGATATATATGCAGTGCAAGAGCGTGTGTGTTTAGGGGGGTGAGATAGAGAGAAAAAAAAGAATATATGGAGGGGGATATAGATATGGATGGAGGGTGGATAGAGGGAGGAATATGTTTCGCACTAGATGGATTGATATAAGTGGAGATGGTGATTTCTAATCCTATTTGATTATTTGCATTAGATGCATCAATTTTAGTGTAGATATTTATTTCTAATGATATTTGATTACTAGCATTAGATGCATTGATTTCAGCGTAGGTGGTGATTTCTAATACAATTTGATTTCTTGCACTGAATGTGTTGATTTCATTTTAGATGTCGATTTATAATTATATTTGATTAATTGCACTAGATGAATTGATTTCAATGTAGATTATTTTTAATCCTATTTGATTGTTTTCACTAAATGCATTGCTTTCAATGTAGATGGCGATTTATAATCCTATTTGATTTCTTTGAGTAAATGCATTGATTTCAGTGTATATGTTGGTTTCTAGAGAGAGAGTGAGCGATAAGGAAGATGGAGAGAGAGGGAGAGAGGACAAAAGAAGGAAAGAGAGATATTAGCAGGGGAGAGGGAGAGAAGGGGAAGATAGAGATATAGATGGAAGGTGAAGAGAGGGAAGAAGAGAGAGATGGGGAGAGGGGGTGATTGACAAAGAGAATGATATATATGGAGTGCGAGAGCATGTGTGTTTAGGGGGGTGAGATAGAGAGACAAAAAATAAGAGATGGAGGGGGATATAGATATGGATGGAGGGTGGAGGGAGGGGAGAATATTTCTTGCAATATATGGATTGATTTAAGTGGAGATGAGATTATGGAACCACTATCAACAATCTAATCCAAGTAATAAAATATAATTATAAATCTACATCTAAATTGAAATAAACAAATTCAATGCAAGCAATCAAATTGTATTAGAAATCACCACCTACACTGAAATCAATGCATCTACTGCAAGTAATACAATATTATTAGAAATAAATATCTACCCTAAAATCGATGCATATAGTGCAAATAATCAAATAGGATTATAAATCACCATCTCCACTTATATCAATCCATCTAGTATGAGAAATATTCTTCCCTCTCTCCACCCTCCATCCATATCTATATCCCCCTCCATCTCTTCTTTTCTGTCTCTCTATCTCACCCCCCTAAACACACTCACTCTCGCAATCCATATATATCAATCTTTTTGTCAATCGCCCCATATATATCAATCTCTTTTGTCAATCGCCCCTCTTCCAATCTTCTAATCCTATTTGATTATTTGCACTAGATGCATCGATTTTAGTGTAGATATTTATTTCTAATGATATTTGATTACTTGCAATAGATGCATTGATTTCAATGTACGTGGTGATTTCTAATACAATTTGATTTCTTGCACTGAATGTCTTGATATCAATTTAGATGTCGATTTATAATTATATTTGATTACTTGCACTAGATGAATTGATTTCAATGTAGATGATTTCTAATCCTATTTGATTGTTTGCACTAAACACATTTATTTCAGTGTAGATGGTGATTTATAATCCTATTTGATTTCGTTGAGTAAATGCATTGATTTCAGTTTAGATGTTGGTTTCTAGAGAGAGAGAGTGTGTGATAAGGAAGATGGAGAGAGAGGAAGAGAGGAAAAAAGGAGGAAAGAGATATATTAGCGGGGGAGAGGAAGAGAAGGGGAAGATAGAGATATAGATGGAAGGTGAAGAGAGGGAAGAAGAGAGAGATGGGGAGAGGGGGTGATTGACAAAGAGAATGATATATATAAAGTGCGAGAGAATGTGTGTTTAGGGGGGTGAGATAGAGAGACAAAAAAAAAAAGAGATCGAGGGGGATATAGATAGGATGGAGGGTGGAGAGAGGGAATAATATTTATTGCACTAGATGGATTCCTTTAATTGGAGATGGTGATTTATAATCATATTTGATTATTTTCACTAGTTGCATCGATTTTAGTGTAGATATTTATTTCTAATGATATTTGATTACTTGCACTAGATGCATTGATTTCAGTGTAGGTGGTGACTTATAATACTATTTGATTGCTTGCACTAGATGTGTTGATTTCAATTTAGACGTCGATTTATAATTATATTCAATTGCTTGCACTAGATGCATTGATTTCAAAGTATATTATTTCTAATACTCTTTGATTGTTTGCACTAAATGCATTGATTTCAGTGTAGATCACAATTTCTAATCCGATTTGATTGCTTTGAGTAAATGCATTGATTTTAGTGTAGATGTTGGTTTCTAGAGAGAGAGAGTGAGTGATAAGGAAGATGGAGGAAAAAAGGAGGAAAGCGCGATATTAGCAGGGGAGAGGAAGAGAAGGTGAAGATAGAGATATATATGGAAGGTGAAGAGAGGGAAGAAAAGAGAGATCGGGAGAGGGGGTGATTGACAAAGAGAATGATATATATGGAGTGCGAGAGCATGTGTGTTTAGGGGGGTGAGATAGAGAGACAAAAAACAAGAGATGGAGGGGGATATATATAGTATGGAGGGTGGAGAGAGGGAAGAATATTTCTTGCACTAGATGGATTCCTTTAAGTGGACATGGTGATTTATAATCCTATTTGATTATTTTCACTAGATGCATCGATTTTAGTGTAGATATTTATTTCTAATGATATTCGATTACTTGCACTAGATGCATTGATTTCAGTGTAGTTGGTGACTTATAATACTATTTGATTGCTTGCAATGGATGTGTTGATTTCAATTTGGATGTCAATTTATAATTATATTTGATTTCTTGCACTAGATGCACTGATTTCAATGTATATTATTTCTAATCCTATTTGATTGTTTGCACTAAATGCATTGATTTCAGTGTAGATGGCAATTTCTAATCCTATTTGATTGCTTTGAGTAAATGCATTGATTTCAGTGTAGATGTTGGTTTCTAATATTATTTGATTTAGTGCATTAGGTGCATTGATTCCAATGTAGAAGTTGTTTTCTACAGCCCAGTATGACCCCGATGTCGGGTATGTCACATTCTCAAAAAGAAATAAATTTTACTTTTTCTAATGTCGCCCAAAAAATTAACCTAATTTGGAATTTTATATAACTTGAATATTTAGATTATATATAACTCTTTTAACTTATTAATGGGCTGAGATCAACTATTAAAATACAACTATGTATTATTTATATAATTTGAATGGACAGTAAATTATATATGTGAATTTGAATGGATCATAAATTTACCTTTAACAAAACAATTCACCACATTGAATTTCCAAATTAAGTAAAATTTTAAAGATCGTTACTCTTTACTAAAGTCAATACCATTTCCTAAATCAAAGGAAAAAAATTAATTCAACACAAACAATCAAAATCCAAAATCTTTTAATAATTCTTTTAATTAAATATTTGTAAAATGAATCTTTAAAAAGAAAACCCATATTCTATAGATAAATTAAAATATTTTAAAAAATAAATATTTCCCCATCAAAGTTGCAATATTTTAAAATTTAAATAAATATAAATATAAATAAACATGAGGTATGGTCAATAAATAAAACCTATTTTTATACTTACTCCAGAGCTATCGTAAATAAATAAAAATATATATAAACTAGATGTATGGTAAATAAATAAAATTTATTTTTATATTTACTCCATAAACCTTTGTATATTTAAAACAACTTAAAAAAGAGGTTTTATTTAGATGAAGTCTATGGGACGAATACCATTGGACAAATTGATATTGATACCATGGGCAAAATACCATATTTATAAAATAAGTATGGTAAATAAATAAATATAAAAAATGTATAAAGAGGTATGATAAATAAATAAATATAAAATAGGTATAAAGAGGTATGGTAAATAAATAAATATGAAAGTGGTATAAGGAGGTAAGGTAAATAAATAACAATATATCAAATGGGATTATAAATAAAAGTCTAATTATATAACAAGCGTATGGGCCAAATACCATAGTAAATAAAGGAGGTATGGTAAATAAATAAAAATATAAATAAACTAGAGGTATGGTAAGTAAATAAAACCTCTTTTCATATTTACTCCATAATCTGCTTTATATTTAAGAATATTTATGTTCATTAGTTTACATAACTAAGAATAAATAGATAGAGAGAGTGAAGTGGAGAGAGAGAGAGAGTGATAAGGGAGAGATGGAGAGAGAGTGTGTATGTTTAGGGGTGAGATAAAGAAACAAAGTAAGATGTATGGAAAGAAGGGGGGAGAGAAGAAGAGAGAAGGAGAGAGGGAGGGATATAGTAATGTAGTTGGAGAGAGAGGGGGGCAAAAAGAGAGAGAGAAAGAAAGGGAGATGAGGGAAGAGAGAGGATTAGAGAGAGATAGATAGGGGAAGAGAGAGGATTGGAGGAAAAAGAGAGAGGGAGGTAGGAGATAAAGGGAGAGAGAGGAAGGATGAGAGAGAGGAGGAGAGTGATGGGAAAAGAGAGAGTATTGGAGGGAAGAGAGAGAGAGAGAGAGAGTGAGAGAGAGAGATCAGGGAAGAGAGAGGGAGTTAGGAGAGAGAGAGAGAGCGAGAGAGAGAGCGATAGAGGAAGGATGAGAGGGAGAGAGGAGGAGAGAGGGATCGATAGAGAGATGGAGTTGGAGGGGGAGAAATGTAGGAAATAAGAAATATAGAGAGTGAGAAGTGGAGAGAAAGAAGGAGTGACAAGGGAGAGATAGAGAGAGAGTTCGTATGTTTGGGGATAAGATAAAGAGACAAATAAGGAGAGATGGAGATAAGGGGGGGAGAAGGAGATATAAGGAGAGAGGGAGGGATATAGTAACATAGTTGGTGGGTGAAGATAGAGAGAGAGAGGGAGAGAGAGAGATGGGAGAGAAAGGGAAAGAGAGGAAGGAAGAGAGAGGATGTGAGAGAGTGGAGAGAGGAAGGGAAAGAGAGATGGACTTGGAGGGGGAGGGAGAGGGAGGTAAGAAGAAAGACATAGAGAGAGAAATGTGGAGAGAGAGAGAGAGAGAGTGAGTGATAAGGAAGATGGAGAGAGAGGGAGAGAGGACAAAAGGAGGAAAGAGAGATATTAGCGGGGGAGAGGGAGAGAAGGGGAAGATAGACATATAGATGGAAGGTGAAGAGAGGGAAGAAGAGAGTGATGGGAAGAGAAGGGGATTGAAAAAGAAATTGATATATATGGATTGCGAGTGTATGTGTGTTTAGGGGGGTGAGATAAAGAGACAGAAAAGAAGAGATGGAGGGGGATACAGATATGGATGGAGGGTGGAGAGAGGTAAGAATATTTCTCACACTAGATGGATTGATATAAGTGGAGATGGTGATTTGTAATCCTATTTGATTATTTTCACTATATGCATCGATTTTAGTGTAGATATTTGTTTCTAATGATATTTGATTATTTGCACTAGATGCATTGATTTCAGTGTAGGTGCTGATTTCTAATAAAATTTGATTGCTTGCACTGAATTTGTTGATTTCAATTTAGATGTCGATTTATAATTATATTTATTAGAAATTGGAGAGAGTATCCATTGAACAGGTTTCATACTCAAAAATTATTTTCTATATAATCAAATGAATATATTACAATTTTTATAGTGTTGTTGAGATCCAACTAATTCCACTCTTGGAGGGAGAAGTTGAGAGAATCTCTCAACATCCTCCAACAAACCAAACCAATCCCTAATTTGTAGTATGCATAATAAATGAGGCATTATCTCAAACACCCCCCTTTAATGCCTACATTACAGAAATGAAGAACACACTAATTTAATACAAACATTTGTCTGCCCTGGTCTTCATTAACATTTGTACCCACTTTGAGATCTCATAGACAACGCTCTTTTCTCCACCATTTTCGAGCTACCATTCAACCCATTTAAAATACATTTGTTTCTGACTAGCAATATTGAATTTGTAAGATCAAATATTCTTGACACCCCCGAAGAAGAGTCTCGACACTGAACTACCCTATGGAAATATCTCCATCTGTGAAATAACCCCGAAGAATAAATTTCAACAGTCTATAGGAAAATATTCTAGATACAGAATATGATCAGTGATTAATCCTACAAAGTGACCTTTACACACAAGGATCTCATTGTATAACGTTGATGCTCTTGAAGCCCGAAGCACAACAAGATCCATCAACGTATAACAAATTCACACAATTAAATTAGCCAATTGTTCTCTCGACACCGAAGAACATCGAGAACGACTAATTTAAATAGTGCTAATTTGTTCAATAATTAATTATGCACTATATAAATCTCACAACAAATGTCACAAAGATAAAAATAGCACTCAATTTCACCACAAGCATAAAAGGTGGAACCACGTATACACAATATGGATACATAGATGTCAGTCATGAATGTTTATGTTCATGGCAAACAAAGTGACACCACCGCAGCTGTAATCCTTGTTGATGATTCAAGAGAACAAAAAATCCGCAGCAATTCTCCTTCCACCAAATTATCTTAATAGTAACCACTCACACTGCATTCACGCTGGCAGACTATCTTTACACTGGAAAAGAGTTTGAAATTTCGCTTCCTTGACGTGGGAAGCAATTATCTCGTCACATATAATTTCCACGCCTTGGTTTCCATCGCGAAACGGCCGATTGCTTAGTCAAATTTTCGATTAAGGGACGCACCATTACATTTTCCATCATCATGTTAACATTACTGGTTGCAAGAAAAGAAGCGAGATCTTTTTTACTAACTCGAAGCTTCACACGCATCGTCGATCCATCTGTGGATTTGGAAGAAGAAACGATCCTGACGCCGCCTCTATTAATCTTATTAACCACATCATCATCTCCTCCAAAGTACTTGATGTGCAGATTGGAGGCCATTTTCTGCAATCTCGTTATTGCAATTATTTTTCTGAGTATCACCACAAACACCATAAAAAAAATGTACACTACATTTGATAACACTGCACTGTCTTCAGCGCAGTTTCAGTATGGAAAGCGCAGGGTGAAGCAAAGAAGCAAAGTATACAAAAGATCTGTGGTTTGGCAGGGGCATATTCAATATTGATGATATGCATAAAGAGTTTGATCACCTGGTAACATGTAAAAAAACAAGATGGAAAGGCAACGACAATGAATCCGAGACTGTTCGAGAAGGGAATAAAACGCAGCGATATATTTGGAATCCTAGACGGAAATTGATTGCCAGTTGTCACAGGAGATGGATGTCTGTCAAACTAACCTACACTATGCTACTCTCTTACAACATACTCAATCTCATATCTCTCACATTTTCCTGGCCATCCCGTGAGGGATTTAAGCCAGTAGTGGCTCTGATACCATATTAGAAATTGGAGAGAGCATCCATTGAACAGGATTCATACACAAAAATTATTTTCTATATAATCAAATGAATATATTACAATTTTTATAGTGCTGCTAAGATCCAACTAATTCCACTCTTGGAGGGAGAAGTTGAGAGAATCTCTCAACATCCTCCAACAAACCAAACCAATCCCTAATTTGTAGTATGCATCATAAATGAGGCATTATCTCAAACAATATTTGATTACTTGCACTAGATGAATTGATTTCAATGTAGATGATTTCTAATCCTATTTGATTGTTTTCATTAAATGCATTTATTTCAGTGTAGATGGCAATTTCTAATCCTATTTGATTTCTTTGAGTAAATGCATTGATTTGAGTGTAGATGTTGGTTTCTAGAGAGGGAGAGAGTGAGTGATAAGGAAGATTGAGAGAGAGGGAGAGAGGACAAAAGGAGGAAAGAGAGATATTAGCGGGGTAGAGGGAGATAAGGGGAATATAGAGATATAGATGGAAGGTGAAGAGAGGGAAGAAGAGAGAGATGGGGAGAGGTGGTGATTGACAAAGAGATTGATATATATGGAGTGCGAGAGTGCGTGTGTTTAGGGGGGTGAGATAGAGAGACAACAAATAATAGTTGGAGGGGGATATAGATATGGATGGAGGGGGGAGAGAGGGAGGAATATTTCTCACACTAGATGGATTGATATAAGTGGAGATGGTGATTTATAATCCTATTTGATTATTTTCACTAGATGCATCGATTTTAGTGTAGATATTTATTTCTAATGATATTTGATTACTTGCACTAGATGAATTGATTTCAGTGTAGGTGGTGATTTCTAATACAATTTGATTGCTTGCACTGAACGTGTTGATTTCAATTTAGATGTTGATTTATAATTATATTTGATTACTTGCACTAGATGAATTTATTTCAATGTAAATGATTTCTAATCCTATTTGATTGTTTGCACTAAATTCATTGATTTCAGTGTAGATGGCGATTTCTAATCCTATTTGATTTCTTTGAGTAAATGCATTGATTTCAGTGTAGATTTTGGTTTCTAGAGAGAGAGAGTGAATGATAAGGAATATGGAAAGAGAGAGAGAGAGAGGACAAAAGGAGGAAAGAGAGATATTAGCGGGGGAGGGGGAGAGAAGGGGAGGATAGAGGTATAGATGGAAGGTGAAGAGAGTGAAGAAGAGAGAGATGGGGAGAGCGGGTGATTGACAAAGAGAATGATATATATGGAGTGCGAGAGTGTGTGTGTTTAGGGGGGTGAGATAGAGAGAAAAAGAACAAGAGATGGAGGGGGATATAGATATGGATGGAGGGTGGAGAGAGGGAAGAATAATTATTGCACTATATGGATTTATTTAAGTGGAGATGGTGATTTATAATCATATTTGATTATTTTCACTAGATGCATCGATTTTAGTGTAGATATTTATTTCTAATGATATTTGATTACTTGCACTAGATGCATTGATTTCAGTGTAGGTGGTGATTTCTAATACTATTTGATTGCTTGCACTGGATGTGTTGATTTCAATTTAGACGTCGATTTATAATTATATTTTATTGCTTGCACTATATGCTTTGATTTCGATGTAGATTATTTCTAATCCTATTTGATTGTTTGCACTAAATGCATTGATTTCAGTGTAGATGGTGATTTCTAATCCTATTTGATTGCTTTGAGTAAATGCATTGATTTCATTGTAGATGTTGGTTTCTAATATTATTTGATTGCCTGCATTAGGTTCATTGGTTTCAATGTAGAAGTTATTTTCTAATATTATTTGATTGCTTGCATTAAATGCATTGATTTCAATATATATGTTGATTTATTATATGATGTAATTGGATATATGACGGTACATTAGTTTTAAAGTGATTAGATTAATAATATGCATTGATTTTAGTGTAAGCACAAAAAAGTTATTGACAATGTACATTGATTTTTTGTGTTATAGTAATTCAACCTATTAATATTGAAGAGCAAGAGAGACAATGTATCATGTTTACTGCAACAGCTCGAGCTAAAGATTTAAATGCTTTACGATTCAAATTTTCTTTTTCATATAATCGATATGAAAAGATAACAAAACTAACAAGGGTGGCAATAAGAATAGTAGAAGAAAATTAGTTTGAAATTGATCACAATGAAGAGTATTTGTAACATGAGTACATTCTTATTATTCACATTTTCTATCTTTCAACACTATTATTGTCACTTTGCATTCAAAAAAAATATTTCATCATTTTTCATCATTATAGTTATTAACAATATTTATCATCTCAACGAATTGAGGTAACTAGGAAAATTTAAAATTAAAATGACCAAGTTAATCTCAAAAATATTTAGCATATTTAAAATGATTATATTAATATTTCATATGTTTACATATTATTGATAAAATTAATCATATCTTCGATAGATTTTCCTTGGTATCACACGACTGAAACCAGCCTAGATCCATCTTAACTCCAAAACTATCAAGCGGCGAGATGGATCAAATCTCTTGAGGTGCAAACCTTTCCTCAAGTTTTGCACCTTGAGAGATTTGATCCCTCTCAGCGCTTGATAGATCCGGAGTTAAGATGGATTAGAAATAATGTACATTGAAATCAATGCATCTAGTGCAAGCAATCAAATATAATTATAAATCGACGTCTCAATTGAAATCAACACATCCAGTGTAAGCAATCAAATAGTATTAGAAATCACCACCTACATTGAAATCAATGCATTTAGTGCAAGTAATCAAATATCATTAGAAATAAATATCTACACTAAAATCGATGCATCTAGTGAAAATAATCAAATAGGATTATAAATCACCATCTCCACTTAAATAAATCCATCTAGTGCAAGAAATATTCCCCCTCTCTCCACCCTCCATCCATATCTATATCCCCCTCCATCTCTTGTTTTTTGTGTCTCTATCTCACCCCCGTAAACACACATGCTCTCACACTCCATATATATCATTCTCTTTGTAAATCACCCCCTCTCCCCATCTCTCTCTTCTTCCCTCTCTTCACCTTCAATCTATATCTCTATCTTCCCCTTCTCTCCCTCTCCCCTGCAAATATCTCTCTTTCCTCCTATTGTCTTCTCTCCCTCTCTCTCCATCTTCCTTATCACTCACTCTCTCTCTCTAGAAACCAACATCTACACTGAAATCAGTGCATTTACTCAAAGAAATAAAATAGGATTAGAAATCGCCATCTACACTGAAAGCAATGCATTTAGTGCAAACAATCAAATAGGATTAGAAATCATCTACATTGAAATCAATTCATCTAGCGCAAGTAATCAAATATAATTATAAATCGACATCTAAATTGAAATCAACACATTCAATGCAAGAAATCAAATCATATTAAAAATCACCACCTACACTAAAATCAATGCATCTAGTGCAAGTAATCAAATATCATTAGAAATACATATCTACACTAAAATCGATGCATCTAGTGCAAATAATCAAATAGGATTAGAAATCACCATCTCCACTTATATCAATCCATTTAGTGCAAGAAATATTCCTCCCTCTCTCCACCCTCCATCCATATCTATATCCCCCTCCATCTATTCTTTTTTTTCTCTCTATCTCACCCCCCTAAACACACACGCTCTCGCACTCCATATATATAAATATCTTTGTCAATCACCCCCTCTCCCCATATCTCTCTTCTCCCCTCTCTTCACCTTCCATCTATATCTCTATCTTCCTCTTCTCTCCCTCTCCCCCGCTAATATCTCTCTTTCCTCCTTTTGTCCTCTCTCCCTCTCTCTCCATCTTCCTTATCACTCACTCTCTCTCTCTAGAAATCAACATCTACACTGAAATCAATGCATTTACTCAAAGAAATCAAATATGATTAGAAATCACCATCTACACTGAATTCAATGCATTTAGTGCAAAAAAATCAAATAGGATTAGAAATCATCTACATTGAAATCAATTCATCTAGTGCGAGTAATTATATATCATTAGAAATAATATCATTTCTAGTGCGAGTAATCATATTTCTCTATTTCTCTCTCTCTCTCTCTCTCTCTCTCTCTCTAATCTTCTCTCTTCCCCCATCTCCCTTTCTTTCTCTCTCTCTTTCCACCCCTCTCTCTCTCCAGCTACATTACTATATCCCTCCCTCTCTCCTTCTTTCTTCTTCTCTGCCCCCTTCTTTCGATACATCTTACTTTATCTCTTTATCTCACCCCTAAACATACACATTCTCTCTCCATCTCTCCCTTATCACTCTCTCTCTTTCTCCACTTCTCTCTCTCTCTCTATTTATTCTTAGTTATGTAAACTAATGAACATAAATATTTGTAAATATAAAGCAGATTATGGAGTAAATATGAAAAGAGGTTTTATTTATTTACCATGGTTTATTTATATTTTTATTTATTTACCACACTTCTTTTATTTACTATGTTATTTGGCCCATAGGCTTGTTATATAATTAGATTTTTATTTATAATGCTATTTGATATATTGTTATTTATTTACCTTACCTCTTTATACCTCTTTTATATTTATTTATTTACCATACTTATTTTATAAATATGGTATTTGGCCCATGGTATCAATATTAATTTGTCCCATGGTATTAGTCCCATAGGCTTCATCTAAGTAAAACCTCTTTTTTAATTTTTTTTAAAATATAAAAAGGTTTATGGAGTAAATATAAAAACAATTTGTATTTATTTACCATACATCTAGTTTATATATATTTTTATTTATTTACCATAGCTCTGGAGTAAGTATAAAAATAGATTTTATTTATTTACCATACCTCATGGTAATTTATATTTTTATTTATTTAAATTTTAAAAAATTGCAACTTTGATGGGGAAATATTTATGTCTTTAAATATTTTAATTTATCCATAAAATATGGGTTTCCTTTTTAAAGATTCATTTTACAAATATTTAATTAAAAGAAATATTAAAAGATTTTGGATTTTGATTGTTTTTGTTGAATTAACTCTTTTCCTTTGATTTAGGAAATGATTTTGATTTTAGTAAAGAGTAAATATGTATAAAATTTTACTTAATTTGGAAATTCAATGTGGTAATTTTTTTGTTAAAGGTAAATTTATGATCCATTCAAATTCACGTATATAATTTGCTATTCATTCAAATTATGTAAACAATACATAGTTGTATTTTAATAGTTAATCTTAGCCCATTAATAAGTTAAAAAAGTTATATATAATCTAAATATTCAAGTTATATAAAATTCAAGATTAAGTTAATGCTTTGGCCGATATTAGAAAAAGTAAAATTTATTATTTTTTGAGAACTTGACATACTCAACATCTGGGTCATACTGGGCTGTAGATTGTGCCTATCGGCACAATTATAGGACTTAGCTAAATCTATATGTTCCTAGTTTAGTGTGTGGTTGAAATATTCTCTTAACAAACTTATCTTGTGTCCAAGATAGTTTCCCTATCTTGAAACAATACTTCATGTATATATGCAATCCTATTTGATTACTCAGATTTTATCTTGAAGAAAAAAACATGATTAATAAAAAATTAATCTATCTAAAACAAAGTACTTAAAATTTTCTTATGAATCTTATTATTATAAATAATTAATTTAAATAAATTAATATTTAATAAACAAATAAATAAAAACTTTTTCATAAACGTTTACCGTAATAACTCTCCAAACTAATGTCTCATGTAGTAACAAAAGCGCACTCATCGGATTTGTATTTTTATATGGAAATTTTTTCTTTTGCAGTAAAAATATGCTCATCCTTTATTTATAAGATTTATTTGTATTTTCCGAAAAATGGAATCCATGCCGTGTTTACAAATTTTGCAAACCAAATCATAAGATTAAAACAATAAGATTAGATTTTCATAAATCAATTCACTGTTTATATGTAAAACCAAAAAGAAAATAATAAGAGTTTATGGAATTGTTATTTAAAATGTTCGATGTTTCTTTCGCAGTAAAAATATTCTCAGCCTTTGATTTTTCTGGAAAAATGAAATCCACGCTGTGTTTATCAATTTTGCAAATCATTATAAAATTAAAACAATAAGAATAGATTAAATTTTCATAAATAGTTTTAGTATTTATATGGGCTTAATGGTTAAGAGTATGTATTTTCTTTTAAAAGATTATATATTTAATACTCTAAGAAGTAGAATATAATATGTATGCTTTCAGACTACTTCTACTGAAATGAACTTTTTATTTCACAAACAAAAAAAATCTCATATACTAATTCACAAAAAAAAATTCTTATACACCAATTAGATGTCTAACTTAATTATAACTTTAAAATTTAAAAATAATAATAATAATAATAATATATAAAATAAATATAATAAAACTTTATGAAATTTTTATTACAAAAGTTAAATAAACCATATTTCTCACATGTATCAAGCTAAAATACCTATACTTAAAAGATTACGAGGAAATACATTAACCATATGTTGAATCAGGGGGAAATGCCAGACTATATATGGATGAATAATCAAGAGGAAATACCTATATGGATCTTATAATAGGACCTGGCCATCAATGAATCACACGAATTTGTAGCCATAGAATATATAAAAAGGTTCTGTTGATGGTTTCTAACAATAGCAGCAGGTCCTACAGATGTAGGCGGAGAAGCACCAGAAAATGCTAAGCAGTAACTGTCTCAGGAAAGAATTTCCCTGAGGCAGTACCATGTCCGAGACACCACTGAAATGGAAGGCAAGCATAGGGAACTGAATATTGGCCACACCAGACACATTGAAACACTATTCAAAGCCAGTCGTGGTTTCAACTTCAGGAGCTCTTGGACTGCAATTAAGAAAAGCATATACATCTGCAATCTGGTCATAGATACGTTGTGGAAATATATTGTATGTAAGTAGTACTTGAATCTACGATGGTTCCATCGTTGCTTTTGTGGTCAACTTTGCTTTTATTAATTTAGGTGGATTTTTAAACCTTAAATTATATATATATATATATATATATATATATATATATATATATATATATATATATATATGTGTGGGGGAGATATGAATAGAAAAAAGAACTGAAGCATCTTTTGTCTTTAAATTTTGTTTTAGAGAAAATTTCGTTGGTTTTATTAAGAAATAATTCAAACCATAACCATATAGTATTAGAAATAAAATAGATCTATTTTAACTACATGTTAACAATAGCATAGACTAATCAAATCTCTGACTCTTTTCGATTGAAAAATTTAAAATAAAGTTTTTACATCTAGAAATTTGATGTCTCTATACTTAATAAGTCAACCATTAATACACATATATATATATAACATAGAATTATTTATTTATGAAAGAAATTTGAATATTAATTTTTTTTATTATTAATATATTTTTAAATGCATATGAATATTACTTAATCTTATATATTTAAATATTTTGTTTCACACACACATATATTACATAACTCCAATCATTTTTTTTACTTTTAATTTTTTATTTTATTTTTGCATTGAAATAATGTATAATAGTTAACTTTGTATATATATATATATGAAAATTTTGATACTGTATTTAGTCATATATTGAAATATTTAAAAAAAGTGTAAGAACCACACATCGTCTCCACAGTCAAAAGTGAAATATATTAGCAATTGCACCACATGTTGCAAAAAAAGTCTTAAAACAATAGCATAGGAAAGAGTAACCTAAAATAAATAAATTGTTCAAAAAAGAGTCATCCGAATGATAGGAAAAAAAACAATAATTTGCAAGAGAAATGCCTTTAAGGAAATAGCATAGGAAAGAGTAGCCTAGAATAAATAAGTTGTTGAAAAAAGAGCCATCCTAAAAAATGAAAGGAAAAAATACAATAGTTTCCAACAATATGTTAAATTAATTTATTTATATTAATTAATTAATAAAAAAAAAAACCAACCATTTATTTATATTTGTTAATTAATACTCAAAAAAGACCAAACATTTCCATCCTTCATTCTATTTTCTGCAACTTTCAATTAATATTTTCAATCGAGGCACCATAAAAATTCACTTTGTTATCATCATTATGATTAAAGTGTCGTTAGGTTGTGGGTCATTGCTTCTGAAAAAGCATTCCAGTAAAAGGAGTTCAGGTTCAAAACTCCAAGCCTGAACAGGTGCAGTGAATGCTTTCAGATAAGAAGAGTGAGATCCAAGACAAAAAAATATTTGATGCTTTCCGATAAACATTAGAAAGATTCAGGATACTCTAATGGAAAAATTAAACAAATTTCCATGTAAATAAATTTTACTTCTTATGCAAATATCGTCCACTTTTATGGGCACACATTAATTGAATTTGCGACTGCACAGAATGTATGCTTTTCTTATATTAGTCAGCATGACCTGCACATTGCTAAAATTACAGTAAGGGAAACATTGGATTTCTAAGGGCGTTGTCAAGGTGTTGGAGCAAAATACGGTTAGTGGTGAGTGTTTGTTTAGTTTTCTATCATAGGCACACCATTTTCACTTTTAATATTTACCATCATGATTTCATAGTAATAAAGACAATATTGTAAGATTTATAGTCTAAATTTTAAATATGCCCAACTTCTTTTATTGCCTTGACTTAAAAATTAAACAAATTTCAAATAGATTTTACTTCTTACACAAATATTGTCCACTTTTATGGGCACTCATTAAATGAATTTGTGCCTCACAGAATGTATGTTTATATTAGCCAGCATGATAGCTTGCACAATGCTAAAATTACAGTAAGGGGAACATTGGATTTCTAAGGGCGTTGTCAAGGTGTTGGAGAAAAATAAGGTGAGTGTTTGTTTAGTTTTCTCTCAACTTCACATCATTTTTACTTTTAATATTTATCAGATGTTTATGTATTGTTGTAAGAATTTTTAAGATCTGAAAAGCACGCCAACATCAAACCATTTTGGATGTCGATATCTTCATGAAGGTAGATTTTTTTTTTGGTTGATGAGGAGTGGTGTTATTCAGTGCTTCAATTAATTATTGATGATTCGAATGTCCTCAATAGGGTTTTGGTTTTGGTTTCATGCAAAAGCTGGGTGTTTATTATCAAGATGCAAACCTCTAAAGACATATTTTTCCCCTAATGGGCCTGTCTTACCATTTCAAGCTGAAAGAGAGTTACCATGGGTGTTTTAAGCCGGAATAGTTCCTTTGCACGACCATAAATTTTCATTTTCATAATATCGTAGTGCCAAAGAAATTTTCTTAATCAATTACAAACATAAAACAGTTGGAAATAATTAATATTATTTGTATATTAATGGAGAAATGGTTACATTGTTGTAATGTATCTCCTTAAGTTACGATTAGTTCCTAGGGTATAAGAGTTTGTTTACAACTCCCTGATTCTTTGAGATATACTTATAGTTGTATCATTCCATTAATGAATATGGAGTGTGTACTCTCTGTTTGAGTGCAGTTTCCAGGTGCAGTACTCACCTGTGACCTGCAACTTCTTTGTAGTTCAGTTTTTATCTTGGTATCGGAGCACAGATTGGGTGAGCCTGATTTGTTTATAGAGAGCCCTAGTGGCTACAGAGCCTTCGTGGCTACGGTGTACACAAGAGCATTGTGCTCATAGGAAGCTTCGTTCTCTTCGGTCTCAGATGGTTAATTGATCTCCAAGCAGAAGAGGGTTGGCGCGATTTTTCCGTTGACAGGTGCACGAAAAAAGCCCAATTGGCGCGACTGTTAGGGGCATACCCGCGCCAGCACGCCGAAACACGCAATTGGTGTGACTGTGTAGGCCATACCCACGTCAATTTCGTGACTTGCGTTGTTTTTATTTGGGTGCAGATTTTTTACCTCGGGAAAGCGCTAACCTCTCCCTGTGAAGGTTCTGCACATCAGATTTGCTCAGTGGTGGTAGATCGGATTTCCCCGGTGGTGGCAGATCGAAGTTGCCTAGTGGTGGCAGATTGAAGTTGTAGATTTTCCTGGTGGTGGTAGATCGGATGTGCTCGGTGGTGGCAGATCGAAGTTGCCCAGTGGTGGCAGACTGAAGTTGTGGATTTACCTGGTGGTGGTAGATCGGATTTTCCCGGTGGTGGTAGATCGAAGTTGCTCAGTGGTGATATATCGAAGTTGTGGATTTGCCTAGTGGTGGCAGATCGGAGTTGCGGATTTTCCCAGTGGTGGCAGATTGGATTTGCCCAGTGGTGGTATATCGGAGTTGTAGACATGTCCGATAGAGGTTCAGCGCATGCGATTCGCCCGGTGCTGGTGGATTTGAGTTACAGTTACAAGATCAGACCAGGTTGGTGGCAGATCTGTGATTATGATCTAGTATGTATTGATTTTTTTTTTTTTTTAGTGTAGCATGTAATTATCCAGTTGGTTAGAGTTATTCATTGGAGGATCTGGAAGTTTATCAGTCCAGTATGAATAATAGCATAGAATCATATCTCAACGAGTATGGAAAACTAGATGGGTCCAATTTTACCGATTGGAAGTTCAAGCTACAGACATTGCTTGAGGGATCAAATGCGTGGTCGATTGTCATAGGCGATGAGTAGAGACAGAATTTGATAACAAGAACAACTACACAGGAACAAGACTGGGATGAAAGGGAAACCAAAGCAAAAGTTATATTGAAGATGTCTGTTACGGACAATATTATCCCACATATTAGAGATGGAAAATCGTCCACTGAGATTTGGTCGACGATCAAGAATCTATACCAGACACAAAATACAAATCACATCTTGCCTCTCAAAGGCAAGTTGTTTGCGGTGAGGATGGAGGAGAATGAATCTGCTGCTGGATTCATTGCAAGAGTTAAAGACCTGAAGGAGAGATTGGGAGACATCGGAGAGAAGGTGTCTGATTCTGATCTAGTCACAATTACATTGAACAGAATGAAGGATGAATATTAGATGTTCATCATAGGATTGGCAGTGACGAAGAAACCCTCTACATTTGAAGAATTGACAAGAATCTTGCTACAAGAAGAAGAGTGGCGATAGAATTTAAAACCGTAGAGTGATGATCTTGCTCTGATGGCAAATAGGCGACAGTTTAGAGGGAAGCATCCACAACAGCAACAACAGCCACAGCAGAAAACACAGCAACAACAGCAACAGAGAGGAGGTAGCACGTTTCAAAAGAGACCATTTAGAGGTACGTCTACAAACAATTTTTCAAATAAGAAATGTTTTTACTGTGGGAAAATTAGTCACCATATTAGGGATTGTTATAAGAAGCAGACAGACGAAGCAAGGAATAAGCAGAAAAAGCACAAACGATACTTTGTTGATGAAGATCAAGACCATAGTCAAGAACTTCGACTATTTACAGTTAATTGTGCTCTTTTAGCATCTAAGGAAGATGAGGATGACATATGGTATGTCAATTCTGGCGCATCCTCACATATGAAAGGTAAGAAAGAATGGTTTGAATTTATTGAAGAAACTTCATGTGGATCTAAAATTTATTTAGGAGATGACAGAGGATATGAGATCCAAGGGTACGGTGATATTTCGGTAAAGTTACCTAGCAGTGACATTAGACATCTTAAGAATGTTTTGTATGTGCCCGGGATTAGGAAAAACTTGATCTCTATATCTATGATAATTGATCAGGATATGCTAGTTGAATTCTTCAAGACCCACTGTGTCATAAAGGATAGCAAGATGGAAATTGTTGCATCAGGAGTGTGTGTGGGGAGCCTGTACAGACTAGATGTGAAAAGCATGCCACAACAAGCCATGGTTGCAACAGGATTGACAGCCGAAGAACTCTGGCACCAGAGATTCGGTCACCTTAATTTGCAAGACCTCATGTTACTTCAGAGAAAAGGTATGGTCGATGGAATCCCCATTTTTCATAGTGTTCAGTTAGATTTTGATGGATGTGCATTAGGGAAAATGCATAGAGAAGAATTTCCTCTGCATGTTAATAGAAAGGAAAGAGATATTCTAGAGCTGGTGCATACAGACATATGCGGACCTATGTAGACTACGTTGCTAGTTGGTGCATATTGTTTTCTTCTGTTTACTGATGATTGAAATAGATTCTCTTGGATATATTTTTTGAGTAAAAAGAGTCAGAACTTTCAGTGTTTCAAAGAATTTAAAACTTTGGTGGAAAAGCAGTCAGGAAACTATATAAAAATTCTCTGCTATGATCAAGGAGGAGAATATAGGCTGGGAGAGTTCATGAATTTTTGCAGATATCATGGGATTGTTCAATAGTTTACAGTGCCTCATACACCACAACAGAATGGAGTGGCAAAACGAAAGAACATAACTCTTGTGGAATGTGCAAGGAGTATGCTTCAAGGTAAGGGTCTATCAAATGGTTTTTGGGCGGAAGCCATCAACACTGTTGTTTATTCAAAGAATAAGAGTCCTACTAAATGTCTTCACTTCAAAACTCCTTTTGAAGCATTATATGGATTCAAACCAGAAGTGAGTCATTTAAGAGTATTCGGGTCAAAATATTTTGCTCATATACCCAAGGTGGATAGAAAGAAGTTGGATCCTAAAGCCATGAAATGTATCTTTGTAGGATATGGTACTGAGTTTAAAGCATATAAGTTATTTAATCCTGTCACTCATAAAATATTTGCAAGTCGAGATGTAGTACTTCATGACCAGGTTGAGGAAGGAAAGGATGACAGTGATAATGATTGACACATTCCATTATTGATGGAAGAAATCAGCAGGGATGATAAGGAGCAGGAGTAGAAAGAAGAAGAAGAAATAGGTGATGTAGCCAATAATGCAAGCCCGTACAAGTCTGAAGACAGATTTGAGGTAAGTCCCCTACCAAGAATATCAGGTAGGAAGACTCAAATACCAACCATATTGAAAGACTATGCTTTAATGACAAGTATTTTAAACATTGTAGAACTCATAAATTATAAAGAAGCAAGTCAATCTGATGCATGGAGGGTTGCAATGAATGAAGAAATTGAATCAATTACTAGAAACCATACTTGGGATTTAGTTGAAATGCCTGAAGGAAAAACACCCATAGGTTGTAAGTGGTTGTGTAAACCTAAAGTAAATGCAGATGGGAGTATAGAAAAGCTTAAAGCTAGACTGGTAGCATAGGGTTATTCACAACAAGAGGGAATAGATTTCGATGAAACCTTTGCTCCTATAGAAAAATTAAATACCATTAGAATGCTAATATCTTTAGCTACAAAATATAAGTGGAAGCTACACCAGTTATATGTTAAGTCTGCATTTCTGAATGGTGATTTGAAAGAAGAAATTTATATAGTTAAGCCTGAAGGGTTTGTTAAAAAGGGGTAGGAACATCTTGTTTGTAGATTGAAAAAGGAATTATATGGTTTAAAATAAGCACCTAGGTCATGGTATGAGATGATCGACTCATTCTTTGTACAACATGGTTTTCATAGGAGCATGAATGATCTAAATCTGTATACCAAGTTTAATAAACAGAGGTAAATTATTTTGATTTCTTTGTATGTGGATGATATGATTATAACAGGAAATTCAGATACTCTGATAAAAAAAATCGAACAGCAGATGTCACAAGTATTTGAAATGAAAGATCTCAGAAATCTTCATTATTGTTTGGGTTTAGAAGTATGGAGAGATTTTGGACAGACTTTTCTTACTCAAGGGAAGTATGCCAGAAGTTTGCCAGAAAGATTCAGGATGGAGCAGTGTAAGTCAGCAGCAACACCACTATAGCAGAATCTAAAGTTGTGCAGTGAAGATGGCACTAAGGAAGTGGATGCCAACAAGTATAGACAGCTAGTTGGTAGTCTGATATATCTTACTACAACTAGACCAGATTTGGCATACTCTATTAGTGTGTTGAGCCAGTTCATGTCTAAACCTCTCGAAAGTCATTGGGTTGTAGCAAAGATCATGTTGAGGTATCTTTGTGGCACTATTGATTATGGTGTTTTATACACTGACACATCTGATGTTACTTTAGCAGGTTTTTCAGATTCTGATTGGGTAGAAAACCTAGCTGATCGAAGATCTATCACAGGTTATGCATTCAGCATTGGATCCGGGGTCATAGAATGGAGCAGAAAAAAGCAAAGTACTATAGCTTTATCTTCAGCTGAAGCTGAGTACCAAACATTGTGTGCAGCCACATGTGAGGCTATCTAGTTGAGGATACTTCTCAATGATGTAGGAGAAGAACACAAAGAAGAAATCACCATCAAAAGTGACAACCAGAGCACTATCAAGCTAACATACCATCCAATATTTCACAAAAACACCAAACACATCGATACTCAGTTCCATTTTGTTTAGGAAAAGCTTCAGTCAAAAGAAATATGTGTTGAATATTGTAAATCTTGTGACAACATGGCAGATATTTTTACTAAGCCTCTTCGGAGAATAAAGTTTGAATTGTTTAGAGGGATGTAAGAAATTTAGGGTAATCCTTTCTCCATTAAGGGGGAGAGTTGGAAATAATTAATATTATTTGTATATTAATGGAGAAATGGTTACATTGTTGTAATGTAGCTCCTTAAGTTAGGATTAGTTCCTAGGGTATAGGAGTTTGCTTACAACTCCCTGATTCTTTGAGATATACTTATAGTTGTATCATTCCATTAATGAATGTGGAGTGTGTACTCTCTGTTTGAGTGCAGTCTCCAGGTGCAGTACACACCTGTGAGTTGCAACTTCATTTTAGTTCAGTTTTTATCTAAAAAAAAAAAAAAATCACTTGAAAAAGTGAAGGCTCAAAAATGTAAAATTTATAGATACAAATATATTTATTTAAATAAATTCATATTTTGGATTAACAACAGAAAATCGAACAAATACATTAAACTTTCCAGAACCTAGCATATAGGTTTAAACCCTCACCGTGGAACTTAGTGTATTACTCATGGAAATGAATAACAGAGAAAGTGGGGACTCTTGAATCTCTTCCATTATCGAGCGGGGGTGGATTCGACCATTAGAGTTGGCTTATATTTTGAACCCTTCAACAAAACAACTCATATTAAGTTAAATCCTCATCATATGAATTAAAATTATAGAAAGAGACATGTAGAAATTCATTATAATTAACCACTTATCCAATTTCCATCATGAGCGAGGATTTCCTTCTCTTGACCAAGAGTCACTATATAAAGTTGCATAGCATAGAAAACCTTTAGTGTAAAAGAGGTCGGAACATTGAAGACATCAAAAGTCCGAGGGTTGTTCGTTTGGAGCCATCTCACAACAGAGGAAGGTACAATAAGTCACGTCATTGGTATACTCAAGACAGGCTAGGATCATGAAAACAATAGTGATAACCTCAGAGAAAGTACATGTAGAGAGGTCATATCTTATTTCATAGAGTGGTGGAAGTAGGTCTTGGTGAGTTAGTTAGGTAGTTAGAGCTTAAATGAAGGTGGCAGTAGATCTAATGGCCCAAAACATTTTAATTTTCTAACATTTAATTCAATGACATAGACGAAGACTAGTGGCATCTAGGATAGTTGTTTTCAAATAAAAATGCTTTACAACATAAATATTATTTTACTTATAATTACTTTCTCTTTAAAATTGGAACAAAACTATGTTACTTAGTATGAATAGTATTACTTATAGCTATTAATTGTTTTTGAGGTAGCTAGTTGACAACCAGTCTTAATATCAACCTGCTAGAATTAATATTTTAGAGTAGGGAAAATTAAAAATATCTTTCTATTTCAGGTTATAGTTGACATTTATTTTAGTTTAGAAAATATTTATTTTTTATTTTAGAGTACTTTTAATTAAAAATATCTAAACATATATATTAATTTCTATTTCTATTTAAAAAAAACTTATTATAGTTCTAAGTTGAGCTTCACACAATTGTGTTTTAGAATGCACTTCTAAACCCAATAATATTTTTAAATTAATAAAATTACAATATTAGTTATTAATATTACACAATGTTTATAAAATATAAAAATTATTTTTTGTAACAAAAATATAAATTATATTAATCAAAATTATAATCAAATACTACTAACCAAGAATTAAGTAACATAAAAAAAAAAAATAAAAAAAAAATGTTAGATCTTGGATTTATATTGAAAATATTTTTCTCTAAAATTTCAAAAAATCATAACTTATTGTAATAAACTAAACTAAATTCAAAAATTCACTGGCCAATTACAAGTTATTAATATTCCTCATTTTAAATTAACCATCATTCTTTCATTGTGGGATACTTTTGATAACCAAAATGAATTCTACGTGATTTTTATCACTCTAAATGAAGCACCTAACCAGTCAGTTAATATTTATGCTTTGTCATGCCCAAGCTCTTTATTATACTTGGAAACATCTATCCAACAAATCTCCCCCTGCCCGCGATGAATTTGTAGCTAATGCTAGGCCTCTCACATAAGAGAACTTGGAATTAAATTTAAGCAAATGTAAATTTTCAATAAATTTTCAATGGGTCATCCATCTTCAGTTAGTGGAGAATCAAACTCTAAAAAACAATAAATTATGGTATAACAATTTCACATTTATAAGTGAAATTTTACGCATGGCCTCAAAATCATGTAGAGATAGAGTGATTTAGCACCTGGAAAATTTTAAATTTTTGAGTGAATTTTTAACGTTAAAATTTTATTTAATTTTTTTTTTCAAATATATGAAAATTAGAAAAACAAAATTTTTTATTAAAACTGCTGCTAATAAGATAAAATTTAACTTCTAATAAAGTTCTTACTCAATTGAGAAATATTTTCTAACATAAAAGATTGTATTTTTTTCTTTATTAATTAATTTCTAAAAATCATTCTAACTAATTTAAGGGATATCAAGCTACTCCAAATTTCTTATCAAGTAATTGAGTTTGTATTTTAACAATAAAACACAATTAGACTATAATTTTTTTAAAGAAAATAAATAAAGAATTTGAATGTTAAACAAAATAAAAAATGAGTTCCTCATTGTAACATGCAACCATAACAAATTATTCAAAATATTTTTATTAGTGTTTGTTGCCTATAATTTAAGTCTCACTAAACATGATGTCCAACTTTTAAATCTTCAAAACAAACCGTAATACTCCAAAACAAATATGATATGCATAATATAACTTTTTATTGTACATCACAACTTGGTTTTGTGAATGGGTTGAACTCATTGTTTGGCAATATTTTTTTAGAACACTAAAGGATGCATCGCAAAAAAGAAATTACACCAACAAAGGCATACATAACAAAAATATAAATAAATTACTATGGTTACCATTTTCTAAGAAGACAGTAAACCAAGGGTTATATGAGATCCCTCTTTAAATGGAGGATTTGGATTTTTTCTTGTGCTAATCATTTATAAAAGTTTGAATGATTATCTTTCTAATTTTCCTTTCTTTATATTTTGTTACATAATTGAAGTTGAAGATACTTTTACTATTTTATGGTTTGGTTTCTTTAGAATTTGATTCTAGTGAGAAAATGATGTTAAACACTACTTATTATATGAGTTTACAATTTTATGGTTTAATCATATAGAAAAAATCAGTAAAAATACATCATGCATAAGATGTAAAAAATGACATGATTTTGTATGCACCATGCACTAGGAATATATATTATTAAAGAAAAAAAATCATCATAAATAGATCCAATACATCACAGTGTAAAAACTCATTTTATAGCACTATCTATATATCTCTATAAAAATATGGCCACTAAAGCTCGAGGAAGTTCATATTATTCTATTTGTATCAAGTCAACCATCTTACCATATTTTAGAAATTTGGTATTGGGAAAGACGTAATATTAGTTCTAATTATTGGAAATCTATGCCCCAAAACAATAAGCACATAGTATCCAAGAAATTATTTAGATAATATAAAGTGATGTAGCAATGGTATAGATATAATTTTATTTCCACTCTTATAAAGTCTTTACTAACCAAATAACCAAAAACTAACCAAATAACCAAAAATTTCATGAAATAAGCTTATTTACCAAAAAGTGATGCCAAGTTGAAGTTCTTTATGGCTTCTAAGCCTTTATCTAGATTTTAGAAAACATAGCATAAAAAACATGTTCATTTTAGAAAACATAGCATTAATATTTTGCACAAAACATGTTAATGGCTTTCAATATATATACTTAATTTGACATAATACAAGAATTTCACAATCTATAATATAAAACACTAAGCTACGAAATTTTAGTTCCAATGAGCCTTCAAAGTTTAACATCAAATAAAAATTATGAATATTAAGCTTTAATTTATGACTTGAACATGTTACTTTCATCATTACTTTTTCTAATTCATGGCCACAAAGTTTTAGAGCTTAAAGCATCTTATGATACCCAATAGTAATTAGTTAGTGGCCACATTTAGAAACCGTATTTTATAGCCTTTTTTTTACAACCAATATAGATTGTAATATGCTTTAGTAAAGAAATGACACCCTTTTCTAATGATGCTTGATAAAATGGCAAACTAGAGTAACATACTTCTTAATATATGGAAAGAATTCTATAAAATAATATGAGCATAAACTTTATTATAATACCCATATCCATAAAATCCATAAAGGTGCATGATTAAAACATCCATAAACTCCATAAGCATAAAGGTGCATACGATGTGTTATGAATCTCCATTTAAATACACATAAATGGACTTCAAGAGAACACTTGATTACTATTCAGCCCAAGGCACTTTGACCATGTGTGAAAAGTGGGCAATCACACGGTAAAGTGGAATCATGAGCTTGGCACGATATTAACACAGAAAATTACGTTGCAATCGTGAGCTAGAAATTACGTGGAATCGTGAGTTGAGACAGGATGCAACGATCACTCACCCAACCAAGCACAATTCAAACGTTGCTTTCACCACCCGCATACAAGGCCAAATCTCCTTCTCGTAGATGCGTTCAGAAAACCCTGCAAAGAAAACCTCAGATCTGTATCTTTGATCTAGCAGATAAGTGATGCACAATTCTCTCTTTACTGAATAAATAAAATAAACTAGACTAGCTAGGGTGATCAGAGAAACCACCGAAGTTGGGTTTTCTTACTAGAGTGAGATCGAATCCCATCGAAGAAAGCCTGAGGATCTCACCTGAAATCCTCTCTTGAAAACTCACCCGAGCCCTAAAAAATATCACAAAGAAAGATCCCAATTTGTTTTTTCCATGAGTTCTCCAATTCCTCCTCCTCTTTTTATAAACGGGCTACTTAGAAAAACCATGGGCAAATACCTAGGGTCAAAAAAACCAAAAGGAAAAACCATGGGCAAATAACTGGGGTCAAAACAACCAAAAAGGGAAAACCATGGGCCAATGCCGCTTATTCACTACTTTATTTATTAGTCTTCTACTATTGTGATTTGGTCCAATCGGTTAAACGGTTGGGGATATTACGTAGATCTTGTTAAAAAAAGTTGGCACATCTTGATATTTTTATGGGCTTAATAAAAAAATGATATATATATATATCATTGGTCCATGATGACGCGCCCTCCAGGGTCGGGTGCACTCACCTCTTCCACCCCATGTACCTTGGACGAAGGGATGTGTGGAGAAACATTTCCCCAGGTCCCCTTTTTGGGATACGTGGGGAGAAGCATGGGAGATGTTTCTCTAGTGTGGGGGATGTGACTCCCAAAAAGTGGCGTCCCCCGTAAAAAAGGGCTAGGTTCCCCCCCTTAATTTTTCTTGTAAACATTGATTTATGATAAGGGAGGCTTAGTGTTTAACCTTATTGCCCTACTAATGCTATGCAATCCATGGTAATGTTAAATTTTTTAAGTAAAGACTTAAATTTTTAACACTATCATGAAATGACTGAGGATGTTTGAGAGTGGTTCCAACCTTATTGGATTTCATACAGAGAAAGTAGAATTTTAGATCTCACTCAAAATCCAAGAGACTTAAGAATTTTTCAAGAATTCAAGATTGGGGAGATTTCAACTTTTCCATTGGATTTTTTCAATGTACAAGGGTATGGAATTGCTATTTAATTAAAAGCACTAAGCCCTCTCTATACTTAGAGTGATTCTTTGACTCATCACTCTACTATTTTGAGTTTTAATTATATCAATTTATTATTCGAGCCTTCATATTTCAATATCTACAATAGTCTATTTTGTTTAGTGCTAATTATATTTTAGAATGATGAATGATAAATTTTAATATTAAATAAATTTAGACTAGAAATTGCACCATCATCAGATGTTTCAAAGGAAACGTCGTAAGATTCTTAAAGAGATCCAATAGTTGCTAATCAAGATATGTGTAGTGAAATAGATGTCTATCTTATTATGTGCGTAAATTCGAATCCCTATCAACTTTTTCAGATTCGAAATTCGACAAGAGATATTCATGCCCCGAGACAAGACCTTGCTTCATTGCGAGCGCTTTTGCATACATAAAACTGGAATTGAGATACCACTAAGCTTGAGATGGACAATCAACATGGCGAGAGGGAAGAAAGAAGAATGATATATGTTGAAATTGAGATTGAGGTTGAGGTTAAAATGGTATTGGTAATAAATTTGTTATTATATTTTTTATATTTAAAGATTTTTATTACATATATTAAATAATTATAGATTGGGGATTTCACATATTGAAATTTTCAAATAAAACCCTAAATTTATGTAAACCCTAACACAAGATCTAGGATAGTCAGTACCATTAATGGCATGAGCTCAGACTGCAACCTACATGAGGTCAATGAAGAGAAGCATTAACAATGTAAAGAACAGAGAGCTATTCTCAAAAACAGAGCAGGCATTGTTGAATTGCGCCTTTTCATGACAACCTCTTTCACCATGGCATAAGCTTCTGCTCCATGAGGCCTTCTGGATGTTATTTTTTTTCTGACCGGGGTTCATACCATGCTTCAAATTATGAAAAGATATTGTAACTCTGTTTTCTATTTTTTAAGAAGTAGACATGGGACACCTAAATTTTATTTTGTGTTGTAAATGTTAGATGGATATTCTAAAGCAATTGAAATGGTTAGCTCGGTGCAATGATATCAACACAATGACATAAAGCAAGACTCTAATTTCTGTCAAATGGATACAACTATTTTTCTTTCTTTCCGAATTGGAATGCTTCCATTGGAAAGATCGTGAAAGGTTCCCTTTCCACATTTTCCTCTTTTAAAAAATATATTTTTTGAGCTGCTTGTACAGGGTGATTTCAGTGTTATCTCGCATGAAAGCAATAATGTAACTCAGTTTATGTTCTGCACCAGAACGACGGTGAAATCAATAAAATTTTTACAGATGCATGCTTTCTATTTGATAAAAAAAAAATGGTGCAAAAGAATAAATTTATTTCTAATCAATATTTTTAGGTGTATGGCATTTCTGACCTGGATATGTAAAATCGTTAGAATGTCATACAACTCCCAGAAGATCTAACTATGATGTCACGGGGCAAGTTGTAAACAGTAAATATTTATGTTGAAGATATCGTTTTACCACCCATTCTCTTGTCTGTTGCAGGTCTTGTTTGCTCCTAGTTTTCTCAGATTATATATGGGTTTTTGAATTTTGAAAATGTATTCACCCCCCCCCCCCACACACACACAAATTTTTGGTGGATGGAGACTACTTATAACTTGCCCCTTACATTGTTTGCCCAACTTTGATCACCCTTTTCTACCAGTATTAATTTGTCTCAAGAATCACAAAACATTCAAGGGTCTCAAAACAGGTATATTGTGCAATTTCCACTGCCATTTCATTTCATGTACAAGGTAGATGTAATAGCCGTGGTTTTCAATAGGGACAATAGCTCAGGGAAAATGAAATATGCAGTATTTACCTTTCGGATTCATTCAAGGGTTTCATGATCTCTTTGCTGCAGGCTTGCACCATACCTCTGTAAAATAATGTTTCTCATCACTTAGCAGCTGCTAAGAATGGAGTTGCCATTTTTAAGGAGAGACAGGAAAATTATTTCAAACAAGGAATTATCTGTGACATGTCCTAGAGAAAGGAAACGTCGTTCTGTATGTAACTTACTGAAGTACCTATTTTAATATGAAATTCTGAATTTTAAATTAATTGACATAGAAATGACTAGGGTCTTATCTTTTGGATAAATCACTTTCTTAATATATGTGACATTGATCACTATTAAGGTTGAGTTTTGAAACAAAAGAGTCATGCAGTGCAATGAGAGAAATTGGGAATTTGGAGAGATGATTAACTTTTCCAATTTTGTTGCAATACTATTGACAGTATACTTATCTCATTATTTAGTACATACCATATAAAGAGATTTTTCCAATGGACAAATGTTTACTGTATGAATTCCCAAGCCTCATCGTTGTCTTTATTTCTGCAATGCTATTGATAGAATAACCATCTCACAGTTCAGTTCTACCATAAAAGAGTTTTTGTTTTTCCAGTAGGCCTTGGACAGTTTTCCTGGATGACTTAGCAGGTCTCATGATTATATGCAAATGCACCATATGCAATATGCAATATCCATTACTAGAGGCATTTCTTAGTAGATGTATTCTTTTAGGTACGTTTCAGTAAATTTTTATAATCATCTAATTATAAATGGAAGAATTTATCATGGAATTGAATATACACTTAAGAGTATTTGGGTTTAGCATTTAGACAATCAAGTATAAGCTTGGGAGGAAAATCTTCATTGTGAAACTGTCGAGTCATATTGCCTTGGGAAATTTCTTGTCAAGGCTGAGAAATTTCTTGCCAAGGTTAGAAAGAACCGAAAGAAAACCCAATATTGTTCTCTTCTTGGATTGGGCAGAGAGTAAGAAATAATCCCTTTGTGTCAGTGTGATGGTTATGAGTTAAGTGTAGTAAGAAATCACTTGGTTATGGGGTTTTCTAGAAAATTTGTAACGAGCAAAGATAATGGAATAGAATAAAAAGGAAAGAAGATTAGACATCTCTTAAAGTAAATTTTATGGGATTCTTCAAGTCTTTAAAAACACAGAAGCACTGATTCCACTATTTCAGAGTATAGTGAACATTCGAAGACAATAGATAACGGTCTCTAAATTTAGAGAACAAGTTTGACAAGGACAGTTTCTAAAAACACATAAGCTTGCAACCTCTGAATACAGTAGCTATCTGTCTCTAAATTTAGGGAACAAAATCCCAAGCAATTATAAATCCAGTGAAAGCTAAGGAAAATAGTAAATGGAATCAAATAATAAGGTTGTAAAGGAAGTTGTTCTAGACATAATACTGGGCATTAAACTATACACGCATCATACTGTGATAATTTTTATAACGAATACTCTGAAACAAGCATTACAAATACAATGTTACGTAAGAAGAGACATAAAATACAATTCAAAGGATAAATACAATTCAAAGGATAAATAAATGGTTTAGATTTTACAAAATCATGTTCCTGACATAAAATACAATTCAAAGGATAAATAAATGGTTCAGATTTTACAAAATCATATTCCTCTAATACAAGAAAGAGCAGCGTACGCGTATCATACACAACAAGCTTCAAAATAGAATGAGAATTATTTTGAGGGCCGGACAAGTGAGACATGAGATCATTCCTTTGAAATTGAAATGGCTGCTCCTCAATAATAAAATCTACAACGATATTTTTTATACGAACCATTTTTTCTATACTCAACCGAAGTGAATTGGGGGTGTTGGCGGCGCTCTGATTCCTATTATGTATTCTTCGTTTCATATATTTAGGTTCTATTAATGTTAACATCTACTTCTGTTGTGGCCGATACTATTTTCTTTTCAGTAGGCTGGGAAGTAAATACCACCATAAAGAAGTACACAGAATGGCTAACAACCTGTTTGAAAACACTACCACGCTTCCCATAATTATAATAACAACCCATAAATTCATAGCATACTAGCATGAGAAATCACCTTCCTGTGAAAATCAATAGATTTCCACTGTTGGATGCCCTCAGAATCCACTTTCACAGAGATGCTAGCAGACTTTTATGCTTTGTCCATTGGTGCCGAGATCAAATCTGGCAGCTCGTTTTTCGGATGGATCTCTTGTGCTTTGCCTTGCTCGATTACTGACACTTCAGTATCCTTTTGCGTGGCCTCCACAGAGAGAGCCTTGTGGGACCTTTAGCTGAGCTCTGTTATTTTGATGCAAATCAGGCACCTGAAAAACAAAAAACAGCAGGCAGTGAAAACATCAGTCTTGCATTCCTTCTAATTAAATATATCCAACACACATAACCTCTGACATAGGTTAAAAATCAAAGCCCAAGTGCTTACTTACCGTTGGGAACAAAAATTCTTTTCGGATTCGAACCCACGACCGCTGATTCGCCTTTCACACGCAAACCTTTTCCTCTTTCTTGGAAATCTTCTTTGAAACCAGTTCTTCAGAGCGAATTTCTGATTCATAGAAATGTCAGCTGCATCATGTGACTTCACCTTAATCTCTTCTGCATCAAAATTCAGCGGCTTCTTCTTCTTCTTGGACGGCTGTTGATCATTGGAAATTTATTTCCTGGCAGGTGACAGAACTACAGCAATCAATAATCTGTCTTGAGAAATCCAAACAATCCTCACTGAACCCTTCGATTCCCATCGATACCCTAGCTGAGCTCTGTTATTTTGATGCAAATCAGGCACCTGAAAAACAAAAAACACAGGCAGTGAAAACATCAGTCTTGCATTCCTTCTAATTAAATATCCAACACACATAACCTCCGACATAGGTTAAAAATCGAAGCCCAAGTGCTTACTTACCGTTGGGAACAAAAACGCTTTGCGGATTCCAACCCACGACCTCTGATTCGCCTTTCACACGCCAAGATTTTCCTCTTTCCTGGAAATCTTCTTTCAAACCAGTTCTTCAAAGTGAATTTCTGATTCGCGTGATTTCATAGAAATGTCAGCTGCATCATGTGACTTCACCTTAATCTCTGCTGCATCAAAATTCAGCGGCTTCTTCTTCTTCTTGGACGGCTGTTGATCATTGGAAATTTATTTCCTGGCAGGTGACAGAACTACAGAAATCAATTACCCGTCTTGAGAAATCCAAACAATCCTCACTGAACCCTCCGATTCCCATCGATACCCCGATTAGGGAAAATCTCAATAACATATTTTGAGAAAGGGCTTAGCATGGAAGCATGGTTTTTTCCTTTCCATTTTATTTGCCTTTTGAACCTAGGCCACAAGGATTCTGACTCAGACACCACGTTGTTGGCCTCGGTTCCCATGGTAGAGCCGAAGCAACTACCGCTGCTCTTGGCACCCGTGATGTCTCTCTGTAAGACTTCTACAACTTTCTTTCCCTTTCCAATACATAATAATTTGAAGCTTGATAGTATACACTGATGCATGCACATCCTTTCTGTACACTGGCACTGCATTCCTACTGAATGAGACGAAGGTTTTGCCATGGAAATGTTGCCGCCACTGCCTCCCATGGCCGCATCATTAGCACTCTTGTTGCATGTCCCAAGATTAGACCCACGGAGTCCTAGAAACCCTACCATAACCAACGAGCTATAATAACGGCATAAACTAAATATTTACAACTACCTATGCCTTTTCCAGCCAACGGATGAATAAGTTTTAATCGTCTAACAAATAATCTAAAGGTTTCAAGTTATGACACGTTTGCACACAGCAAAGTTGTTTTCAAATAATAACGCCTTACGGCGTAACTAGCAATTGCACCATATGTTGCAAAGGAAACGCTGTAAAGCAATAACCTAGGAAAGATTAATATAGAGAAAATGCTCTCACATGAATCTAAATTTATAACTATAATCATATTTAATTAAATATTAAATAAAACTGAAAAAATATAGTTAAAAAAAATCAAAACATACAACTTTTTTCTCAATTTTTATATATATCTATTTACACATTATACATATTATAAACTAATTTCATATATAATTTTCATATATAAAATTTTGTATAAGCAATAACATAGGAAATAGTAATATAGAGAAAATGTTGTCACATGAATCTAAATTTATAACTATAACTATTTTTAATTAAATATTAAATAAAATTCAAAAAATATAGTTAAAAAAATCAAAATATATTACTTTTTTCTCAATTTTTATATATTTATTTACACATTACACATTATAAACTAATTTTATATATATTTTTCATAAATAAAATTTTATATACATGTTTTCTTAATGATTAAAAATAAACATTCGTTAAACCCAATAAATGTGGATTATGAGGGTGAAAATCTATCGTGTGTATCCTCTTTTCATGCAAATCATAGGAGTTCGAAACACCCCCGACCCTCAAATCAAGCACCTTCATTTTACCGTATGCCTCAGCAAAATAAATGGATTGATAACCATCTGGTGGACAACAGATAGCTGAAAGCATTATATCCATGTTGTTCGTGTATATCATGTCAAATACTTCTTTCTCAATATCCATACAATGAATAAAACCGTCATAGCTACAAGAAAGGACCTGCACATGAAAAAGCATTGGAATTTATCACTTACATGTGAATAACTAACACAAAATAGTTTAGATAATTTCCAAAGGAAAATTTTTAGATACGCCTTCAGAGAAATATTATAATGACAAATGCTTTAAGGCGGATTTTTCCGATGTTACATTTTATGAAGAACGCCGAACATTTGACTACTCAAAATATTCCAAGTTGTTTCAATTTACTTGAATGGCCACTTATCAGTGGAAGGGCATCAAACAAGCTTAGTTACCACTACACTAAAGGGTAATGGACTCTGGGATATAACAATGTAGCGAATTGTAAGCAAGAGTATGGTATCCCAGTGCTAAGCATGAACCTGCAATTAAATATCAAATTTTATAATGTATATCAGTGACTATAAACATTAACAAACTGTAATAAGTCCACATTATCATCAATAGAGATGACAGTGGATACTGGAAAGTTGAACATGGTGGCTACCTAATAAAGGTTTGAATCTAGAGTTAGAACAATACAAATTAGTTGTAGCAAGAGTTACTGACCTTAACCATCTACATACTCTGTATTGTTCAAACCATTATTAATGATGCACCAGGATCAGATTACTGATCCGTTATGAAATAGTAGTAGGTAAAAAAAAAAAATATTAAAAACACAGGTAAAGAGGGAAGAATATTCATGTGAATCGACATAAAAAAAATGATTTATCCAACATCTTTCCAAGTCTATTGAATTGTCTTTTATTGTCGGATTCTGCCCGTAGTTATCATATATAGATGTACAACAGCTTTTTGTTGTGTGTGATTCTACCTATAGTTAACAACATTCTTAATACATATATACAGCCTTTTTAACACAGACGTGCAGCAGATACACAACCTATGCATAAAAACAGAGCCATATTCAACAATTTATACCAAAAAAGGGTTAAAGTATGATAACCGTATCTTGAAAATTATGTTGGGTAAATTGCAGCCATATCTCTGCGTTTTTCAATATTTTTTTCTATATTATATTGAACTGTTTTATATACATATGCATATCAACGGGAATGAGGTCTATTTAACAGAAAAATACCAAAATCACATAATAAGCAGAAAAAGGAAAATGCAAAAGCAAAATAAAACTGCAGAAAACCTCTGGGCAATGGACCTCGACCTCGTAGAGACAGGATTGTGCCCAGCGCCGCAGGTCGGCGAAGGCTAACATTGCTCACGATTCCGCTGTTGCTTAGAACACAGATTCGCTGTTTCCTTCTGCAGACTAAGGTGGCCAAGCTCCCTACCAGGTTGCAGCCATCAGAGATCTCCAGGACATGGCCACAGAGGGCGTCAGGGTTTTCCTTGGTCATCATGAGAATGGAGCACCCAGCGTTCTGACATTTTCACTGATCGAAAAGGAAGAAGTCCATTATTTATAAAACTGTTTCTTTTAACTAATTAATAATAACGGTTTTTAATCCTAAGGTAGAGAGTTTCTCAATCATCTAACATCCAAATCTATGGTGTAAAATAGTACATCTGGCAGTTTAGCAAAGTTGTTTTCAAATAAGAACGCTTTACAGCGTAAATATAAAATGATGAATGATAAATTTAATTTTAAAATTAATATGGATTTTAGAATAGTGAAAAATGAATGATGAATATCAATAAGAGTATGTCATTAATTTTTGTTATTATATATATATATATATATAAACCTGATTCTTATATAGAAATATTTTAGTTCTCAATTATATAAAAAAATATTATTATTTAAAAAAAAATATTATATATTAATTTTATATTAAAAATTAAATAAATTAAAAATTTCATTTTTATTTGCAATTTTATATTAAAAATAAAAAACAATTTTATATTAAAAACAAATAAATTATAAATATCACTCTTGTTTAAAAAGAAATTGATTTTTTTTACTTCAATTACGTATCTAGACCTTAATTATATAGATTAGCCATGCGCAATAACTTGCAGCAGCCCTCTTATTCTGTTCGTGCTCTACTCCCTTTCCTTGGAAGACACGGTTGATTGCACGCCTTTCCAATAACCCAAATAGCAACGGCATGGGTAGTAACTACTCCACCGGCTACGTGCGATTTTGGCCTTCAGCCCTTTTCGGAACTACAGAGCTTGGCTATTTTAAGGGTCGTAGTCTAAAAAATAGTATAGAATAATTTAGAAATTCTGGTAATATTATGAAAATTTTGGTAAAGATTTTTGAAAATTTAGGTTATAGTTGTTAAATTTTAATATTTTCGATGTCTTAAAAGTTTTTGATGCTGCTCAATCCATTTCCATTCTAAAAAAATGCAATTTAAATACTCTAATTACCTGGACTATCCGATTTTAAAGTGGACCCTCTGTTTATCTATACTTCCGTGAACTCACTAAAACCTACATACATGATTTTTTTTAGAAATTAAAATATTTTTATAATGGCTAACATTAAAATTAAGAGAAAGATATTGTTTGACAAATAAAAAAATAAAATAAAAATGAAAAATTCAAGCTTTAAGTTTACTTGAGAATCAAACTATATTTTTTTTTTATTAGTTTATAAAAAGAAAAAACCCGCCAAATTTATTTGAGCCATAAATAGATGTGATAAAGACAACATGCTTCAAAGAAATTGAAACACTACATTTTCAAGAAAATTCCCGTAAATATAATTTAATCACTTGCTAGGCTTAAAAATCAGTGATCAATGATCATGTTAATTGATGTTTCTGAAGAGGAACTACTTAAAATTAATTTTGCAAGAAATTTGAAAGAATAAAATTGAGGATTTAATCAAGTTCCTCTTAAATTTGATTGTTAATATACATCATTAATTTGAATTAGTGAATTAGTTAATATTTAATAAATTTTGAATTAATGAATATTTCCATAAAATGTTTACTAGAGTTTTTTTTTATATATATATACAAAAAGAACTTGCATTAATTTCATTCTTCCATTAGGAATTTTAAGAACTAAATCATATGCTTTTAAACAGTAACATTAGATCTTCACATTCACTTCAGCCTTTAAATAATAACATTACATCTTCAAATTCAAATTCACTTCACTCTTTATATATGTAAAACGAAAATATTAAGGGTTTATGGGATTTTAATAGGGTAAACCATGAGAGAAACATGGATCAAGAGGAAATCCCTAGACTATATATATGGATTTGAAAGAAATCTAGGGGAAATGCCTAGATTATATAGATTATAGATTATATATGGATTGTAAGGAAATACAATGAGCCATAAAAATCTATATATGGACTGTAAATAAATGCAACGGACAATCAGATAAATGTCTAGCAAGCTTGGTGAGTGAAACCCAAACGATTCATCTCTCTGTTATACAATATATACAATTTTTTCTGCTAATAATTTCCTAGAATAGCAGCAGGTCCATTAGACCAAGCAGGGGAACTAAGATCACCAGAAAATGCCAAGCAATGAGCATCTGATGTCACCGGCACGAAACAATTGTCGTGAGGCAGTACCATGTCTGAGCCACCACTGAAATGGAATACCATCTCAGGGATTGGAGCACATTCCTTTCACGACACCAGACACATTGAAACACAATTCAAAGCCAGTGGTGGCTTCAACTTCAGGAGCTCACAGAGTTGCAGCATGAGGATGATCAAGAACATCAGATTGAACATGGAGGCCATCATGTTAACATGGAGGCCATCATGGACTGCAATTAAGAAAATCATACACGGCTTGGGGAAAGGAAGTGAAAGAAGTGCCAGAGTCTATGATGGTTCCACCGTTGCCGTTTGTGTCAAATGTGGATATAGTGGAAGGCAATGTCAAATATTTTCCACCAATACTCACCCGTTGTCAAAGCAAGAGGCCCCGAGCTATCTCCATCGCGAATTCTGTGTGAGGAACGGGAGAGTGTGATCTCCATCGCGAATTCTGTGGAGTCGAGCTATCTGGGTCTCTGTCAACTAAGAGATATTTAAGGAGTATACGGGGATTGCAAAGTCCAGCCCATCAAATAATTGACTTCATTGTTGTTAGTAGAATTTTAACATATTTTGAAATGTTTTATCTATTTTTTTTTATATATAAAAGCAGTTGAGTTTGAAATAAATTATTTATTCATTTATATAAAGTTGATATTGAAATAAATAATTAAAAATTCAAATAGTTTATTTAAATTTTTTTGTTGAAATATTTTAAATAAAAATGATGCATGCTCTCTATATTAAAAATGAAATATATTTATTTTAATTATATTATTTTTCCAAAGTTAATATAAAACTATGTTATTTCATATATATAAATTTATATTGAAATAAATAGTTCGACATTGAAATAGATTATTTAAACATTTTAAAAATAATAAAAATAATACTATTTTAAATATTTACTTTTAATTACTGAAGGTTTATATTGAAATAAATAACTAGACAATGAAATAGATAATTTAAATATTTTGTGGAAATATTTTAAAAAGTATAAGAATGATACATGATACACTTGAAAGTGAAATATATTTATTTTTAATTACTTTAAATTTCTAAGGTTGGTATAAAATTATGTTGCTTCCTACGAATACCTAAATATTTTAATTATGTCTGAAAGAGAAATATTTTTATACATCTTGTACAATGGGTTGTAATATCAATAGAGTATCATTTATGTTTAATTTAAAAGATATTTAGTTTTTATTTTGAAAATTTTACTCTGACATAATCACATATCACCCTAAAATGTGGCTCTTGGTGCAACAATCAATATATATATATATATATATAACAAAGAAAAACGTATATTTCTACTATTAACCTTTTTTATTCTTTGTGATTTTCAAAGTGTCTCTCTCCATATCCAGTACAATTTCCTATAGGGCATTTACAATGGAGCCTTTTATGCATCGATATATAAATACGTGGAAGAAGGTTATCCTTGTGAAATAACTAGTAGGATTAATTTTAAACACTATGATTTCCAACATAATAATTTTGTTGGTATCCTAATCTTCACAACAAAATGATAATTATCAACTTATTTTATATGAAAACTTAATTTCTGGCCCACTTAAGAGAGGTATTCTTTTTCTGTCTAAAAAACCTTTTCATCAAATTTACAATGGTTTGTGAGTCCCAATAAATGTGGAAGATGGTTATCCTTGTGAAATTACTAGTTGTAGGATTAATTTTAAAGCAAGTAGTTTAACATAAAAATGTGTTGGTATCCTAATATTTGCAACAAACGATAAATATATAATATTTTAGATACAAATAATTTCACCATCCCTGCTTAAAGAGGGGATCCTTATGCCACCCCATCTAAAATAAATCCCTTTTCATCAAATTTACAATGGTTTGTGAGTCCCAATAAATGTGGAAGAAGGTTATCCTTGTTAAATTACTAGTTGTAGAATTAATTTTAAAGCATGTAGTTTAAGATAATAGTTTGTTGGTAGTTTTAGTCTAGTTTGTTGGTATCCTGAAACTTCTAGTATCTTCTAGATTAGAATTTCACCCCAAGGTAGAAAGCATTATTTTTTTCCTTCCTACCAATGTCATAAAAATCAAGAAGATAGTTGTATAATTATATGAAGGATCCAAATAGGAATCCATGCCAAATAGGCATAGTAGACCGAGATGGATTCTATGATTAATTTACAAAAAAAAAGAATGAGCCTAGCAAGATGGCCACTTGTTGCACTAGACTCAAATTATTTCTTCATAAATATTTGGCTTTAACATAAATCCCAAGTATTTTACATCTTGATTTATCCCCACTGCTTCAGTGAAAAGAAGAGTCTCAGTTTGATCTTTTTATTTATTCATCATGCCCCAACAACAAAGTGGGGATTTTTCCATATTGATAAGAATTTAAATAGACTTTGTGAAAGTATCCACGAGAAGCTTCAAGTGATGAAATTATCCAAGTTTTCCTCTTAAAAATAAGAATATCATCCAGAAAGAGTAGGTGGATAAATTATAAGTGACTAGTAATGAAAACCATATTTATAAGAATTTCAATAGCCTTTGAAAAAGTATCTAGGAGAAACCTCAAGTGATGAATATGATCCAAGTTTTCATCTTAAAAATAAGAATATCATCCATAAATAGTAGGTGGGTCAATTATAAGTTACTAGCAATCAAAACACGTTTGTAATTTTCCATATTTTTGGCATCCATAATCAATTTTCTAAGGCTCTTACCAACCAACAAGAAGAATATGGGGGACAAATAAAATCCCTAATAGATTCCTTGATCAACATTAAATAATGGGGAGGCCTATAAAGCAATAGAGGAATTATTGACGCAATTTAGTACTCAAGAGATGACGAAGTGACAAAACCCCAAATGAATAAAGATAATTCTAATATAAATCCAACTAACCTTGTGAAAGTCTTTAGAGAGGTTGACTTTGTATAGGATATTTTTTTGGCGCTTTGTGTGGATTGGATGAAGGCTTTCCTAGGAAATACCCATAACTTATATAATTTGACTTCTTGTTAGGAACTAAAATTTGTCACGAGAGATGTGATCCAAAATGGTTTCATTAAAAATGATAGAAATGGTATTGGAGATGATTTCATAAATGGTGTGAGAAAAGTATCTTTAGCAGGTTATTGTGGTGCAACTTGGAAATCATCTAGATTTTATGCTTCAACTATTGGTTTTTGTGAGATAAAAACATATTTAGTAGGTTCTTTTAGCATACTCTAAAATTTCACATTCTCCACTTCAAATTATACTTGTACTCCTACTAAAACAATCATAAATTTTTGAATTTCTCCCCTTGCATAACCAACTTCATCGAGAATCTTCCCACACACTTGTCATAAAAATTTCCCAACTTTACTAATCTCAAAGGGTGTATCTACTATTTCCACTACCTTCGCTAGGGTTTCTAAACCTAATTTTTTTCTTAAATTGAATTTTCTGCTTAAGAATAGAAGGCTGATTTCTTAAGTTTTTTATTTCCCTTTCTTATTAATTTTCAGAAGATCAGATTCAAACTTATGATATGGGGGGGTATATATTTTTTTTGTCCAATGATTCCTCCTTATTATCCTCATTACTTGTTCCTATAACATTTTCAATGATTTTGTAACAACAGGGATCTTGGTTGATGGAGGGGATGATCGTGTAACAACAGTTTTTACCCTTTTTCTTTATAAATGTTCCTCCCATTGATTTCTTCAATGAAATTGTATTCACCTTCTTTTGTGGGTGTTTTTCTTACTCAATCTGGCATGCTTCATATTCATATTTCATATTTTTCACTAAAAACATCCACGATTGTTTTATCATGCATTCCTTTTCCAATGCAAGAGTCTTTTGGTGGAGTAATGCCAAAAGAGGTTTATGAAGGAATGCCTTCATGAGGGTATTGAAAAGGAAACATTCCTTATACTTTTCCCTACTTTTTTTGTTTTATTTCTTTCATATTTCTCCTCAAAATCACTCTCTTTTACTTCAGTACTCTTACGATTTTTTTCAACCTTCCCTATGTACACCCCTACTATTCCATTTTAGTGAATGAAAAATTATAAAATTACTCTTTTGGGATTTTTTCACACATTTCTTAGGATGTTTGGAATGCCAAACAACATCAACCATATACTCGATGTTATAAAATTTTGGATAAAGTATGCTACATATTGTTAGGGGTGCCTAAGGGAAGTTCTATCTACTCCTCTCCCTTTGTTCTTATCTCCTCACCTTCTTGTACAAATGTAGCCTTGTCCATAGAAATTGTAATCTCCTTATAAAATAATGCATCCTTGTTTAATGTAAGGCTTTTATTATGGAAATAACATGTTCTTTAATAAATATTTGTACACCCCTTATCACCAAACATCGTGCATTCAAATTCTATATAAATTATAAAGAAATAATCTCTTTAAATCCTTGTAACATGTTGAAATATGCCAACCAACCTGCAACCTAGAATATCCCATAAGCTCTTAAATAACCAATCTAAGCATTCAAGTAATCTGGTTCATGAAGTACAGTTTCTCCTTCCAAGGTTGATTATCAAATAAATTGTTACAATTCTAACACTTGTTCATGTATATTCCTATCGAGAGAAAAAATTTGATATGGCTGGAATTGCTAAGATTTAGTTACGAAAAGATATTATTTATTTGTTTATGTCTTAGTTGGGAATTGGTGTGAAATTTTTGGAAGGATTTAAAAATAGTTACATCAAGTTTCATTGGAGTAACAATGCTAGGATATTTAATGACATTATGAGTGTTGAGTTTTAATATCACATGCCAAATTGGGATAGTGATGGTGCATTATACAATTATAATTTTATATGAATCCTCCCCCCAACATGGAAATGAGGGGCATCCTTGACTAATGTAATAAAATGATAGCGTCAACCTTAATTACAACAATTCAATTTAATGAAAAATATTTACTATTTTTATACTTACCAATAACGATGATGCAATGACTATGAGAAAAGTGCTAACTCAACTGGAAATGTATGGAATAAATTCATGGAAATTTTCTTTAGTGAATCTATCATTAAGGTCAGAAAATTATAGATAGTACTTGTTTTGGGAAAATCCATTGTAAAAACACAAAATCATAGTTGAAAATAATGATTTTACTAATGTTAGGAGGTACTTGTGTTGTGTCTAAAGAAAAAACTTGTAATAATTAATAGGTACAAGTACATCCAGTTAGTATCAACCACAATTTGTGGCTATCACGAGGTACATGTATAATCTCATTTGGTTATGAGGAGGTACAGGTACAATCTCATTTGTATAAACATTAATTAAAATGGTCATTAGTACAATTTGGTCTATATTATCAACAATTTATAATAATTAGTAGGAAAAATTGTGCTTTGGTCTCTATCAAAAATTAATTCTAACAACCCATTAGTGGATTTATTCAGTATTAACAACAACACTCAATATTCTATAGAAATAAAAATGCATATACTTAGTTTCAACAACAATATACAACCTTTAGTATTAGTGAACCAATTATAGGTGAAATAAGAAAATGATTAGAGAAGTGTAACTGCAAAAGAAGGGATGTCCTCATGACCAACAAACTAAATCCCAATCATCAATTTGTCTAACAGTGGCCTAATGGGATTTTAACCATTAGATTTTTTATTTTATTTTATTATATTTTTATGATCTGTTATTTTCTTTTTATGTTATTATTATTATTATATAGTGGGAAACAAATTATCTCATTGGAGATATAGGAAATTTTTCCCTTGCCCCAACATCTTCAATGTTTGAATCTAAGACAATGTTAATAAATGAATCCTTAGAATTTTGACTATTATACAATCTAAGATGATGTCAATTTGCAAGCCATGATTCTTGTGACCCATCAATGGTCATTAATATTATAGCCCCATTGTTGAAGATTGCATCCACTTCATATTGACATAGCCACCTGGTAGAAAGTTTCTCCCTAAAATATTTAAATATGGAATCACACAATATATCCCAATCATCATTCAAAAACACATTCTTTTTAATTAATTTATTATGCCACTTGTAATGATGCTATTATATGATATCAGTAAGTTTCATAGAATCGAAGCACATTTATCCTAACATGTTCAATTGGTTTAGAAAATATGATTGTGTTGTGGTCAAGTCTAGATACACCTCCAAGGTATTTTTGTGTGTCTTAATTTCACTCTCAATGTGAAAGACAATATTCTAACCATACATATTTTTTTAATGACAAAGACCTATGGTATTCCTCAAGTTAGTTTTGTAATTCCAAAACACCTCTAGAAGTCTTTTAGCAAAATATTGGCGATGACCTATCACAATTTTTGTAAGAATTTCTTTGAACACTATATTAGAAATCTTGATTTTCCCATTATCATATGGATGGTAAGGTGAAGTAAATTTGTGATGAATGTTGTATTTATTGACAATTTTTTATATAATCTTGGAATTAAAATGCATTCTTCCATCTATAACTACCGCCTTTGGCACTTCATACTCGACAAACATGTCTTCAAATAGAAAATATGAAAAATCCTATTCAGTAGCCTTGGTAAGAGCCTTAGATTAAATCCACTTGGTTGTATAGTTTGTTCATATATAACAAAATATAAAACTTGTACTAAGATAGGGGGTTAATCAGTCCTACAAATCCTAAATCCCATCTCTCAAAATGATCCATCACTAATGTAGGTTGCAATGGAATTTCATCTAATTGAATAGGTTGTCCCATCCTTGAGCAATTGTCACCTAATTTTACATACCTTCTTGCATCCTAGAATATGATAGGCCAAATTTATCCTATCTGGAGAGCTTTATGACCTATTCACCAATCAATGAAGTGTCCTCTGCAAGGCTCATCGTGACAAAACTTTGGAATACCATGGATGTCATATTCTCTCACACACCTTCTAATTTGTTGATATGGACCAATATGGAAGAGATATCCATCTAGCCAAAAGTACCAGGAGATTTTTTTAGTGGATTTTAATCTATACCTAATATAAAGGTCATATGGAATTTTCCCTACAACAAGGTAATTTGCAATATGGCATTCCAAGGCGAGTAGGTGGAAACTGCAAAAATTTATTCACCAAGAAAATAATCTGAATATTATCATCATTATTAGGTGATGTGGAAAGGAAATCAGAAAAACGTTATCCCTCCCAAACCTTTTTACAATGGTGATATCAAATTCCTGTAGTAATGGCAACCATCTAGTAACCCTAACATTAGTGATTATTTTGTTCATTAAAAAACAAATAGAAAAATGTTTAGTGTGCAAATTTTTTTGGTAGGAAATGGTATAATACCTAAATGTGTTGATATCATTTCTAACATCAATAAATTATTTTTGAGTTACCATATAATTTTGTCCTATAGGAGTTAGGTTCTTATTGATATAGTAGATGGCATAAATTTTGTCCCATTATTGTTGTCAACCCCAATGGTTATGTCATAGGAATGGATAAGTGGAATGAAAAAGTCCAATTTGTTCCTCATAATATAGGATTTGTTGCTACACACCTCTTGATCTCTATAAAATCAATATTTGCACTTAGTTCATATAATTTTTTTATCTTTCATTACTAGGAGAAAAATGGAGGTGCAATCTTAGAAAAAATTTCTATGAACCGCCTACAATAACTTGCATGCCATAAAAATATACATGCATATTCATTTTTCTTAGGAGTAGGGATCTTCAAAATTAGCTGAATTTTTGCGAGATCTACCTATATGATTACAATAGAGAGATAGTGTCCCAACACAATTTCCTAGTTCATCATCATATTACACTTTTAAGTGTCGAGTGACATGGGGTTGTATAAAATTCTCTAATACCATTTCAATATTATTTAAATATTCATTAAAATCATTTCCATAAGGCGTGAAATCGTCGATATAGATTTCTATACAGACGTTAACTAAATCAGAAAACATCCCTAGCAAAACACAATGGAAGGTTGTCGATGCATTACAAAGTCAAAAGGGGAGGTCGCTATAAGAAAATGTAATCATATGGAATGTGAATGTATTATTGTCCTGATATTATAAAGTAATTTAATATTATTATAGCCACTAAATCTGTCATGAAATAAGAAAAACATTTTACCATGAAGGCTATCCAGGACTTTATCAATAAAAGGTAATGGAATATGGTCCTTTTGGGTGGGTTTATTAAGTTCCCTATAGTCAACACAAATTATCCACTTGCCATTTATTTTAGGAGAAATAATAAGTGAGGATGCCTATTGAATGTCAACAATTGGATACATGAAATTTGAATTCAATTTTTTTTTAAGTTCTTCCTCAATGATATCTTTCAACGTAGAATGCATTCTTCATTAACGTTTTTGACTAGACTAGGATCATTCCTTCAAATAAATATGGTGAGTACATAAATTATGATGGATCGTCTTCATTTCATTTGTTGACACATAATATTTGGGATTCGGAAAATTCATGTAAATATTGTAAATAGAAAAATAAAGGAAATTAGAAGATGAATCACAATACTCCTTCTCTCCTAGTATATATCCATGTTTTCTCTTAATGAAAAAACACAATTAATTCATGGATTTATTCTACCAGCCTGATATAGTATTAGAGACAACCCCCATTTTTAGTTTCCCTCTGTCTTGTAACTCATATTTTTCTGACGCTATCCTCTATCCCTCTGCATTTTATTTTTGTTTTCATTCTCTACGATGGTCCATGGACACTAGTATAAAATTATGAAATTAATGATTAGGTGACTAAAATACTTAGTCACCACAATTATTTCAAGTGAATTACTACTAAATTTGAGGAGTTTTAAGTGACTGAACTAAAAATGACTAATTTAGTCTAGGGATAAAATATATGAATAGATAATAAGTGACTAACTTAAATGAATAATTTAGCCCAAGCCTAAAATATATGACTAGATAATGACTAAGAAAAGAAAGGTGCATTATCAAACAAAGAGAATTAAAGGGAAGAAATTTTCCCAAATGCAGACCTAGTGAGAAAAGTTGCTTTACTTGTTGAATGTGCTTAATGACAAGATGAAGCATTGTGCTTAGTGAGGATCAAGGTAAACACCTACACTTAACATCGATCATAAGAATTAGAGAAGAGTGTATAGACAAGCAAAGTAATGAGTAAATGCCTTCCCACTCTACAAAGGAAAGGGCTCATTCAGTACAAGTCCAATTGCTTGATGTCCCTATTTTGGACCTTGAAAAAGACATACGAGGTGTTCAATTAGAGTTTGCCATGCATAGTTTACTAATCTTGACAAAATTAATAACCTAACCACCATGTAGCGGAGAATGGATTTCCATGCATGGGGAACTCTAAACACGTTGTATTTGATAGTACTATCACATAATAAAATATAAGTAAAATATTCAATCCGTTCATTAATCACAGATTAGAATAACCTAGTCCACTCACACTTGAAAAGAACATAATAAGACTATAATTACTCACACCAACCACAATAATGAAAAAGTAATAAGAAAAAAATTAGAGATAAAAGATGAACTAACCAAAGACTAATCACAGCATAGCATAATGACAAGTTAAATGTCCACACCATTAATTTCTCTTTATTAATAACAACATTAGAAAACATACTAATATGAAATTACATAGTTTTATATTCATTTATAACAACACTAGAAACCATACTTATATGACATTACATTGTTTTAATAGGTCACATAAATGGTACCAAATTTGTGAGTCCATAAATGAACACAAAAAAATCCCATATAGTGGAAGAACTATGGACTCCCACAATCTAGCAATCCACACGTCTTCCTACAATTTTTTGTACCTTAATAATCACTCTACAAAATTTCAATAAAGGTTATTGAGTTAATATTTTAGTCAATTTTTTTTAATGAATATCAATTAGAAGAGATTTTAAATCAAGGTTTTAGCTGGAATCCTTGTTTTTTTCGCAGGGAAGGAATTATGAGGGAAAACACACCGAGGCAAAACAAAGATTCCAAAGATTTGAAATCAATGTTTTAATTGGAATCCTTATTTTTTCGCAGGGAAGGAATTCTAGGGGAAAATATGCTGAGGGAAAACACAAATTTGAAATACTAGGCAATGAGCACATCATATCTGATCATTATGAATATTAGCATCATCCAAGTTCTCACACGGGTGGATTCCATTTGCAAGAAGTATGAAAAGTATCATTGACAAACATAGGGAGAATAATATCTCTGGAAACGAAACCTTTGTCGGGCTTTATAGCATTGTCGAGTCATTGAGGCCGTAAAGAATTTAGTAAACCATACATTTCGTCTAGCTAGATTTTTAAAATGCCAGAAAAAAATTCTAAATTCTGTGGCTTTTTTGGTACCAAAAGAACAAGGCAGTGGTCATGACCGTGAATGCTGAAATTTGACACACCAAGGCCAGATTGCATTAAGTGATTCCCAAGTTGTAGAAATTGGCTCAGAAAAAGGTGAGGATTAGCTATCCTTAATTTTATCCAAGTAATTTTTAGGGCTTTCTCATGGTTTCGTAGGTTTTCTCTTCAATTACCCGATGTTTTGATGATGTAGCAGCCTTTTCATTTCAATGTTGAATACCTTAGTTCCAGGCAACCTATATTCAAGGCATTTTGGGACCTAGGATAAATTTGGTATTTCTATATTTAAATTCCAATAAGCTAGAGTTTGTTACATGAAGCTCAAATATAGCTAGTTAGAAGCTTAACTAAATGGAGTTTTAATAAATCGTAACGATACACATTGTTTTGATTATGATATAGGAAATTTATTAGATGAAATGACCTTGAAATTTTAGGATGCTTTTATTGGGGAAGAATGAGTGTGTATTCATGATCCCGGCATGAATATGATCCAATGAATAAGATAGAGGTATTCATTTAAACTTAGTGTCTTAATCTCTTACTGACCAAGATGAACGTACAATGATATAGCTCCATTTTTTTTAAATTTTGAGACATCACAGTTCTGTAATTTTAAAATTATATTGACATATTGAAAATTTCCACATCCCACAGGACCAATTAAAATTCCAATTGAATAAGGAAAAATAAAATAGAAGTTTTTTTTTTCCTAATCAATATACCTTCCTGTTTCTTTGCTGCTAACAATCTTCTCATGTAGTAGAGATACCTAATTCTTGAGGATGGTTGAAATGTGCTCGAATGAAAATCTCCATAGCCATGATGGTGAAAGAGAGAGTAGCCCAACAAAGGGTGGTCCTCAACAAGTTGTACTAGGACTAGTTGGAGGGGAAGATGGATTATTTGGGCCACCAGTTTGTACTCTGAACATCTTATCATTGAAATTAGCAAGTTGGTCATGGAAAGAGGGGAACTAGAGGGGGAAGGTGGCTTTCCAGAAAGCAAGAAGAGGAAAGTAAGTTGGATTTTTCACCAACCCTTGGGAGTTCAGTCTACCCATATTCATCAAACTTGGATCATGCTCTAATTACTAGCTTCACTATATTTTTGTAATAATGTTGTTTTTGGTTGTCAATAAAAACATGATGGTTGTAAATAAGTCCTTCTAGTGTCTAGATGGTCTTGCTACTCATTTTGGCTGTCATGTTATTTTTGAAATTCCCATGGATGGGTCTAGCCACAATATAAAATGACTTTGCTATTATTGTATAAAACTTACAAGTTGGCATACTTCTCTTCAATAAGTTTGACAACCATGCTTCCTATGAGAGCACAAAGTTCCTAGAAATAACTTTTTTTTTTCACATTATTAATAGATTTAGATAAATTACATAAAAAATGTCAATGATTTGGAATTTTAACAACAAAGCCAAGAAATGTAAGAAACAGTTTGGGTTCGGCATGATCTAAATTAACATTCCTTTAGTTTTTTATTTCATTTGTGTCTTTCTCATCCAGTACTCATCCGAATGTAAAATGGATTCCACCCATGGTATTCATCCACCCATGTTATCCATCCACCCATGGTATTGTAAATGGCATCGACCCATGGTATTCATCCACCCATGGTATTTATCCACCCATGGAATTTACCCATGGTATTTTAGGTGGCATCCACCCATGGTATTCATCCACCCATGGTATTTAACCATGGTATTGTAAGTGAGATCCACCCATGGTATTTACCCATCCATGGAAGCTACAATATGGTGGACCATCTATCCTTTTAAAAATGCGACTTATTACTTATAGCCTTTTTTTGTTACAAGAAAATTGAAATTAATTTACTCTGTGCTCTTATAGTCACAAGATGGTTTGTGGATCCTATAGGTAGGGGATTGAGTGAATTACCTACAAATGCAAAATAATTTACAACTGGAATCTTATACATTCCCAATTCAGTTCATAACCAATACACAAGAAAAAAATATCAAATAAGTACAACACGAAATTAAAACAACTAAGAATCTCACAAGGAACTCTTTTCAGCCTCTGGATTTTGATCCAAAACCTAGTTCCCACCATGCTTTCATAAAAATATAATGATGCCTAAAGAAAACACCTAATAAGGTTCAATCACAACAGTGCTTGCAACTCTTATAGGCTTATAGCCTGCAAAATCATGATAAGTTAAATAGTTATCCTCAAAAATCTCTAAAATATGGCAATATATGTGGCAAAGGCTCTGCCAACCTAATTATTTCTTTTCATGTTTGCATTCCAGAGTAACTAGAATAGAATGTTACAAGAATGTGTGCTAGAAAATGGCACTCAAACCTAAGAGAGAATACCAATCATAACTTTTCTTAAATAGACAACGAATATCAACATTAATCCCCTGAACAAATAATTAAGTTATGCCAAATAATAAGTGATAATTTGGAGTCAATGTTGATCTTGAATCTTCCTAAACCTCTTAGAAACTATAATAGGAAATAATTCCAGAACAAAGAAAGAAATAAGTAATAATTATAATCGAATTGGACAATAATTTTACAAGATTTTATTTTGACTAAAATCTAGAAGTAGCACAACAAACAGTGAAGTTTGGGAGAAACATCAAACTAAAGGAGAACAACGAAGGCTTATTCCCAATGTACCCTCTCCTTGTAGGTGCCTTCAAATTAATGGTATTTTTGACAACAATAGTGTAGGAAGATGAAATGGAATTCCTCAAGCTGTAGAATGGAATTTTAAAGTGCAGAACCCTCACAGAAATATTTGCAATAATTTTAAATAAAATTTTTTAGCTTAGACCAACTGCCACCAAAAATTCTCGATGGAGAATGATTGCAGATGGGATAGGGAATAAAATTTTATTTAAGTTATAAATAAACATGAAGTAAACATAAATATGATCAAGAATTTTTTTTTAAGTAGGTTCTAGAGCCTGTGCAAATACATGTGACAAATGAGCTTGAAATAGATTATGGGAAAATCTTCTACCAGGGTGGAAAAAATGCAGGTATCTTGGAAAAATGTCTTGGATTCTATGACATTCTAGGGAAGGAAGGTTTCCATTAATTTTTTTAAACTAATTTTGCAGTGACTAACACAAATCCAAAGTTAGCCCATAGTTTGGAAGAACCTGGAACCAGAAAATAAAAGCTGACTTAAGACTAGCCCATGAGGGACAACATGACCCAAGGATGTTATTCTGCCCATATTTATCAACCTTGGATCATTCTCTAATTACTAACCTAACTATATTTTTGTAACAACGTTGTTTTTGGTTTTCAATAAAATCATGATGGTTGCAAATATGTCCCTCTAGTGTCTAGAGAGTCCTGCTACTTATTTTGGTTGTCATGACAACCCTGTTTCCTATGAGAGCACAAAGTTCCTACACATAACTTCCTTTTTTCATATGATTAATAGATTTAGTTAAATTACAAAAAAAATGTCAATACTTTCGAATTCTAACAATAAAGCCAATAAATGTAAGAAATAGTTTGGGGTCGACATGATCTAAATTGATAGTCCTTTAGTCATTTATTTCATTGTGTCTTTCTCATATAGTACCTTGAAAAGAAACTTGAAATTAATTTACTTTGTGCTCTTACAGTCTCAATATGGTATGTGGATCCTGTAGGTAGGGGATTGAGTGAATGACCTACAACTGCACAATAATTTACAGCTAGAATTTATACATTCTCAATTGAGTTCATAACCAATGCACAAGAAACAAATCTCAAATAATCACAATACCAAATTAAAACTACTAATAAGCTCACAAATAAATTTCTGAATAATATTTTTCAGGCTATGGATTTTGATCCAAAACCTAGTTCCCACCATTCTTGCATAAAAATCTAATGATGTCTCAACAAAACACCTAATAAGATTCAATCATAGCATTTCTTGCAACCCCTATAGGCTTATAACCTTCAAAACCATGATAAGTTAAATATCTATCCTCATAAATCTCTAAAATATGGAAATATATGTGGTAAAGGCTCTGCCAACCTCATTATTTGTTTTCATGTATGCATGCCAGAGTAACTAGAATAGAATGTTACAAGAATGCATACTGGAAAATTGTTCTCAAACATAAGAGAGCATATCAATCATAAATTAAATAGACAATGAACATCACTAGTAATTTCCCTAAAGAAATAATTACCTTATGAAAAATTTTAAGTGATAAGTTGGTGTCAATGTTGAGCTTGAATTTTCCTATACCTCTTAGAAACTATAATGGGAAATGATGCCAGAACAAAACAAGAAATAAGTAATAACTATAGTTGAAGTGGAAAATATTTTTATAAGAATCTATTCTGAATAAAATATGGAAATAGCATATCAAACAGTTAAGTTTGGGAGCAACGTAAAACTAAAGGAAAACAATGAAGGCTTATTCCCAATGTACCATATCCTCATAGGTACATTCACATTACTAGTATTTTTGACAACATTAGTGTAGGAAGATGAAATGAATTTTCTTAAGTTGTATCTTGGAATTTTAAAGTACACTACCTTAACAGAAATATTTGCAATCATTTTAAACATCGAAGGTTAGCTTGGACCTATTGCCACCATAGATTCCCGAAGGAGAATGATTCCAGATGGGCTAGGGAATAAAATTTGATTTACGTCAGAAAGAAACATGAAGTACACGCAGAGAGAATCAAGCAAAATTTTCTTATGTAGGTTCCAGAGCCTATGAAAATCGATGTGACAAATGAGCTTGAAATTGATTATGGGAAAATCATATACAGGGGTGGAAAAAATGTAGGTATCTTGGATAAATGGCTTGGAATTTGTGGCATGCCAGGGAAGGAAGTTTGCCATAAATTTTTTGAAACTCATTTTACAATGGCTGACATGAATCCAAAGCTAGCCCATAGTTTGGAAGAACCTGGAACCAAAAAACAAAATCTAACCTAAGACTAGCCCATGAGGGACAACATGACCCAAGGATCTTAGTTCACTCATCCTCATCAAACTTGGATCATGCTCAAATTACAAGCATAAATATTTTTTTTTTAACAATGTTGTTTTTGGTTGTCAATAAAATCGTGATGGCTATAAAGAAGTCCTTCTAGTGCTTAGATAGTCCTACTACTCGTTTTGTTTGTCATGTGATTTTTTAAATTCCCATGGATGGGTCTATTGATAACATAAAATGAGTTTGATATTACTGTATAGAACTTAGAATTTCTCATACTACTCTTCAACAAGTTTGGAAACCATGTTTCCTATGATAGCACATAGTGCCTTCACATATCTTCTTTTTTCACATTATTAATAGAGTTAGCTAAATTACATAAAAAGTGTCAAAGATTTGGCATTTTAACAAAAAATTCAATAAATGTAAGAAATAATTTGGGGTTGGCATGATCTAAATTAACAATCCTTTATTCCTTTATTTCATTTGTGTCTTTCTCATCTAGTACCTTGACAAGAAATTTGAAATTAATTTACTCTGTGCTCTTAGAGTCTCAATATGGTATGTGGATCTTGTAGGTAAGGGATTGAGTGAATGACCTACAAATAAACAAGAATTTACAACTGGAATCTTATACTTCTCAATTGAGTTCAAAAACAATACACAAGCAACAAATCTCAAATAAGTACAACACAAAATTAAAAAAATCTAAGAAGCTCAGAAGGAACTTTCCGACTAATAGTTTTCAGGATTTGGATTTTGATCCAAAACCTAGTTCGCACCATGCTTGCATAAAAGCTAATGATGCCTCAAGAAAACACCTAATAAGATTCAATCACAATAGTTCTTGCAGCTGTTATAGGTTTATAGCCTGCAAAATCGTGATAAGTCAAATAGTTATCCTCACAAATCTCTAAAATATGGTAATATATGTGGCAAAGGCTCTCCCAAGTTAACTGTTTGTTTTCATGTATGCATGCTAGAGTAACTAGAATTGAATTCTACAAGAATGCATGCTGGAAAATGGAAATCAATCCTATGAGAGAATATCAATCATGTTTTTTCTTAAATGGATAACGAATATCAACAGTAATTCTGTAATGATCCTTTTTTGGGATTCTCAAGATTCTATTTCAGAGATGGACTACAGAGGAATTTACTGGATATGTCACCCTTCAAATAAAGGGTGAGATCCAAAGGTTACCTGTCCAACTGTAGACTCTGTCTATAGAACTTGGAATAACCCCTTTTCAGGAATCTCAATAAGGTCTTCAAGGAAAATGTTGTATAAGTAAATCTGAGCAAGAATAATGCATATCAGGGCTGGGATCCCCTAATTTATGATGTATTTGACTTATATATGTAATTTCATCATAAAAAAATTAGTTCAAGCACGTTAAACAGATCTCCCACAGTCAAGACTAGCTAGAAATCAACCAAAGAGAAGGGTTGTTGCAACATGAGAATTGTCCTATCAAATTTGCGCAGTTTTGACTGAAACTCAGAGGAGGACAGTCAAGGATCTGATATTTCAGAGTTATAATAGTAAATCAGATTTATATTTGGGCTTATTGCCTCTACAACAGATTACAAAAAGAACTAGGGAAAAATCCCTTCAGAAATTAGAGCTGCAACTAGCAATAAACTATAGAAATACATAGACAGCGTTATTTTTCATATGGTTCAGCTGCTGTACATTAAATTTCAGATCTATGACATATGTATGGATAAAAAATGAGATCTAATACATATCTGGAAACTATATGACTTTAAGAACAAGATCCATTTGGAATTACATCAAAATATTGAATAATAAGCTATAGATCTGAATTACAAATTGGAGTGCTGCAGAAAACCCAGAAATTTATGAAGATAACTTTATTATTGAAAATATCAGATCTATGTAGACATGGATCAGCAACCCAATCCATGGATCACCAAGGGAAAGCAAGCCTATCACCAAGAGATCTTCCTCCAATCTGATAGCAAACTGAAACAAGAAACCCTCTTACAAAAATAACGCAGTATTGAGCAGAAACTACGCTGAGGGTGAAGGAGAATGAATAAACTAAATAAAATTGTAGATCAGATACAAAATATGGATAGACTCTCTCTTTGGAGGCTGAAAAACACACTCCAACAGAAAAATCTTCTCAAAACAAGCTAGATCTAAGCAGATCTAGAACACCACTTGCTGTAAATGACAGCAGCTACAAAACCCTCAATGGGACAACGCTCTCATAAAATTGAAGCTTGGTATCCAACCAGATAGTGGCTCACTTCAGCAAAGAACTCCTCCAATGATCCTCAAGGGAAGAGATGAAACCCCTAAATAGGAATTCCAATCACAATCCTCCACTAAATAGTAGAGAATGATATTTGTCTAAGCAAACAAATACTTCAGAAATATAATCTATCAACAACCTTCTTTTGCTGCCCTCCTTCTCCTTTTATAAGATGAGAAAGCTCTTGCAAACCCTAAAACATTTTGATGAGTTAGCCATTTTCACAATAGAGGCTCCCTTATATAACTACGCAGTCCCTTTTGGAGATGCAATGAACCTAGACAGCACAGTTGATTTGGTCAAGGTGGACCTAGTCTTTGGCTCAAACCTCTTTCACACCTGCAAGTGATTATTTACATAGCCCTGATTTGTCTTTGTTCACATGGGAATTGATTTATTCAGACTTTTTAGGAGTTTTACATGTCCTCCTTTATTCATTTATTCATAAATCATAAATTAAATCAAAATTGAATGTTTCCTCTTAGCTAAGGCTAAGTAGGAACATTATAGTCCTCCCCTCCAAAATGTTGCTTGTCCTCAAGCAATTGACAGGGTAAGAGTTGTAGTTCTTCTCCTTCTCCATTGATGGCACCATCAAGAATCAATATTTCATCATGGATTAAGTGCTCACCAAGCCAATACATCAGAAACTGCTCCTCCAGTGCTAACATGATAGGGGCATAGTCTACCCCTTCAGGAGTGTAAAACTCAACAGAAATAAACATGGGTGAAGCAATGTCACATCTAAAACATGTATCATGAAGTATAGGATAAAGTTCCATCCCATGTGGTACATATACACTACCTATTTTTTGTCCATACAACCCCATAAACAATACTAATATCTCATCTATGTATGGAAGAAAAATCACATATAGGCAAACTGAAATTTGCACTTGAGGAGGTGGGTCACAATCCCACATAAGGTACCAGTGCAGTGCACTCCTTGTTTTGAGTAAGTCTGAGTGTGACAGGTGGTACCCCCACCACATCTTTGCTGCATGGGTCACTTTGACATGGCTGAAAGTTAAGCCCTCATTAGGTGCCTTCATGAAGCACCCATCATGACAGATAATCTCCCTTTGCACCTCAAGGGAGTGGCTAGCTTTGGAATTTTTATTGGCCTCATCAATGCCCTGAGATCTACATGTAATATCACTCCTTGTAGGAGACATGGCCTGCATACATATTGTAAGAGAATGTGTCAAGTCAGAAAAATAAACATACTCCATAAGATCAGATTCTTTACCATTCAAGTATCCCACACACATAGAGTTAGGCATGGGCTTTTCTCCTTTTTTAAGAGAAGAAAGAGATGGCTGAAATGTCTCCTACATAGGATCCCTTGGCTGCCCCATCTCCTCATAACTATTGCACTCTTGTAAATGTTGATATAGTTCCTCCCAATCATAGTGCTGATGTAGTTCTTCCTCCATACCCTCCCAATCAAAACTCTTCAAGATTAGGGAGTAGATTTTTGCTAACTGCATATAGCTAGAAAGGAAATATTTGTGTGCTCTTTGTAGTATCTCTTGCTTAAGCTCGGAGGCTTGTGAAAAGAATGCTTTTCCAAGATTATAGATGACCCCTTCATGGACCAAATAGCCTCCTCCTTGCTTCATGCCATCTAATATCATCCTGGTGTGCAGATATTTGGAGTACTCCATAAGGAGTAGAGACCTCCAATATGGATCTACATTTCTCAACAAAGATAGTGCTGCTAATGCATCTATTATGGTGCTTGCCTTGTTTTTTCTTGTTTCTTTGGCATTATGAATGCCAAAATTGTTTGTGGGAAGGCTGATCCTCCCCCTTGCTTCCTCCCACAGCGCTGTGACTCTCTTTTCCATTGTTTCAACACTTGGTGAGGCTTCCCCCACAGAATCTAATGGTGCCCCAAGTGGCTTGCCTTGATGTAGGAATGTTCCTTGCAGCATTCTCATAAACATGAGAGAAGGGACTGTGAGGTCCTTGCCCCCACTGTGAAATTCCATCTTTGTTGTGTGGGTGGAAACATCAAGTGAAGGGTAGGTGTGCATGCCTTGAATGATTTGTTGTTTCCCACTATTCAAATCCACCCATTCCATCTACAAGGCCTTCCAATCAGTGGTAAATTTTCCCAAAGTAATCAACCACTGGACACCTAAGATGATGTGGGTGTCTGGTATGTCCACTACAAAGAAATGGTCCTCCAAAGTGTAGGTTCCCATAGTCACAGAAAGTGATGGAACATACTTCATGCACTGCATATTTCTATCTCCCGGAACCAAAACAGAGAACCCATCAAAAATATCAGTAGGGATCCCTCTCCTCTACACAAGGTGAGAATCAATAAAGTTTTGGGTTGCCCCACTGTCAATCAGAATAGACACTCTTTGGTTCATAATTGAACCTTGCACTCTAAGGGTCAAATACTTGGGCACTCCTCTCAAAGAAGCAAGAGTCCCACTGGTTGGAGCAAAGGCTCCTTCTTCTTCTCTGGATGATGATGGATCCTCATCCTCATCATCACTAGCACTCTGATATCTTCTAGGTCCATCATTTCCCTCTTCCTCCTCACAACCAGAGAAGACTTTAATATAGTGTGCTCTTCTAGCAGCACATCTATGTCCCGGTACCCATGGCTCTTGACAAGTGAAACATAATTTCTTTTTCCTCAACTCCCTCCAGAGATCAATGTCAAGAGGTTTCTTCAGTGAGCTCTCCTTGGATGGCGCAGCTTTCCCCTCCTTCCCCTTAGAAGAGTGAGTGGCTTTGCTTTGGAAGGTTGCCTTTGACCTTGGCAAGGCATCTTGGAGACATCTAGTTCTCTCAATGGCATCATGCAGAGTGATGGGCTTGGTAGACTTAACCAACCCATGCAAAAGTTCTTCCAGGCCATCAATGAACATGTAGACTCTCCTTGCTACTGATAGATCAGGGACCATTATAGACAACCTCAAGAATTCAGAGATATAGGCCTCTGCATCTCCTGTCTATTTAAGCTTTGCCAAGCTTATCAAAGGGGCCTCCGGATCTTTCCGATCAAATCTCTCCACTAGTATCCTAGTGAACTCAACATATGTGGACACATTGCGATGCCCCAATTTAGATAGTCCATGAAACCACCAGTTGTGGGCTTCTCCCTCAAAATGCAGCGCAACAATCTTGATGGCTTCTACTTCAGGCACTTTATTCAACTGGAAATAGATGTCCAACTTCTCAACCCATGCTTTGGCAGAACAAGAGGGTGATCCATCAAACTTAGGCAAGAAGAACCTGCCCATAGTGTGGTGTCTCCCATGAAGGAAACCTCCATCTCTATATTGCTGCCATGGCCTCCTCCGGTCCTTGAGATGGAAGAAGTCTTGAAAGCTCAAGTTATCCTTGAACCTTTGACTTTGTGAGTCATATTCTACAAAGCAACCTTCCGAAGAGGTTGGCTCTTGCAGTCCTTCATTATCTACAGCCAAGAAGGTAGGCATTGTAGAGCGTTGTGAGGCCTGTGGAACTTGTGGCAAGCTCACAGGTTGACCAGTCCCAAACTGAGACATATCAGAACTTTCTCCTTGATGGAATCTCCCAAGGGACTCCCTAATTATATCTATCCTCATCTCCTTTATCTCCTTGGATAGATCTTGCATAGCTTCCAAGAGAGTTTTTGCAAACTCCTTTGCTTCCATATCTTTATCATTCACCAATTCAGGGGCTTTCCCCTTGTCTTGACCCTTGTCAAGGTCAATAGTAGTATAGTCATACTTTATATGAATTCTATTCTAGTATCTCCTCTCCCTCTTATAAATATGATCTTCATCTTTGGAATGCAGCATGACTGGTGCTCCAATGCTAGCACAGGATGTGCCAAGAGTGGAGCTCTGATACCACTGTAATGATCCTTTTTCGGGATTCTCAAGATTATATTTCAGAGATGGAATAAAGAGGAATTTACTGGATATGTCACCCTTTGGGTGAGATCCAGAGGCTACCTAGCCAGTTGTAGACTCTGTGTATAGAACTTGGAATAACCCCTTTTCAGGAAATTCAACAACGTCTTCAAGGAAAACACTGTATAAGTAAATATGAGAAAGAATAACATAGATCAGGGCTGGGATCCCCTCATTTATGCTGTATGTGACTTATATATGGAATTTCATTAGAAAAAAATCATTTTAAGCACATTAAACAGATCTTCCACAGTCAAGACTAGCTAGAAATCAGCCAAAGAGAAGGCTTGTTGCAACATGAGAACTCTCCCATCAGATTTGCACAGTTTTGACTCAAACTTAGAGGAGGACAGCCAAGGATCTTATATTTCAGAGTTATAATAGTAAATCAGATTTATATTTGAGCTTATTGCCTCTACAACAGATTACAAAAATAACTAGGGCAAAATCCCTTCAGAAATTAGAGCTGCAACTAGAAATAAACTGCAGAAATACATAAACAACGTTATTTTTTAGATGGTTCAGCTGATTTACATTATATTTCAGATATATGACACATGTATGGATAAAAAATCAGATATAATACAGATCTAGAAACTATATGACTTTAAGAACAAGATCCATTTGGAATTACATCAAAATATTGCATAATAAGCTGTAGATCTGAATTACAAATTGCAGTGCTGCAGAAAACCCAGAAATTTCTGAAGATAAATTTATTACTGAAAAGATCATATCTATGGAGACATGGATCAACAACCCAATCCATGGATAACCAAGGGAATGCAAGCCTAACACCAAGAGATCTTCCTCCAATCTGATAGCAAACTGAAGCAAGAAACCCTCTTACAAAATAACGCATTAATGAGAAGAAAATGTGTTGAGGGTGAAGGAGACTGAATAAACTAAATGAAATTGCAGATCAGATACAAAATATGGATAGGCTCTCTCTTTGGAGGCGGAAAAAAACACTCCAATAGAAAAAGCCTCTCAAAACAAGATAGATCTAAGTAGATCTAGAACACCACTTGCTGCAAATGACAACAGTTGCAAAACCCTCAATGGGACAGCGCTGCTCATGAAAATGAAGCTTGGTATCCAACCAAATAGTGGCTCAATTCAACAAAAAATTCCCCCAATGATCCTCAAGGGAAGAGATGAAACCCCTAAACAGGAATTCCAATCACAATCCTCCACTAAACAGCAGAGAATGGTATTTTTCTAAGCAGACAAATACTTCAGAAATATAATCTATCAACAACCTTGTTTTGCTGCCCTCCTTCTCCTTTTATAAGATGAGAAAGCTCTTGCAAACCTGAAACCACTTTGATGAGTTAGCCCTTTTCACATTAGAGGCTCCCTTCTAGAACTACGCAGTCCCTTTTGGAGATGCAATGAACCTAGACAGCACAGTTGATTTGGTCAAGGAGGACCCAGTCTTTGGATCAAACCTCTTTCACACCTACAAGTGATTATTTACATAGCCCTGATTTGTCTTTGTTCACATGGGCATTGATTTATTCAGACTTTTTAGGAGTTTTACATGTCCTCCTTTATTCATTTATTCATAAAACATAAATTAAATCAAAATTGAATGTTTCCTCTTAGCTAAGGCTAAGTAGGAACATTACATTCCCCTAAAGAAATAATCACCTTATGCCAAATTATAAGTGATAAGTTGTATTCATTATTGAGCCTGAATTTGCCTATACCTCTTAGAAACTATAACGAGAAATGATTCCAAAACAAAACAAGAAATAATTAATAACTATAATTGAAGTGGACAATAATTTATAAGAATTTATCTAACTAAAATATGGAAATAACATATCAAATGGTGAAATTTGGAAGCAATTTAGGCTAAAGGAGAACAATGAAGGCTTATTGCTAATGTACCCTCTCCTCGTAGGTGCCTTCAAATTATTATTATTTTCGACAACATTAGTGTAGGAAGATGAAATGGATTTCCTCAAGCCGTAGATTGGAATTTTAAAGTACAGTACCCTCAAATAAATATTTTCAATCATTTTAAACAGCAAAGGTTAGCTTGTACCTACTTCTGCCATAAATTTCCGAAGGAGAATGATTGTAGACAGGCTAGGGAATACAATTTGATTTACGTCAGAAAGCAACATGAAGTAGAAATAGAGGGGATCAAGCAACATTTTCTTAAGTAGGTTCCAAAGCCTATGAAAATACATGTGACAAATGACCTTGAAACCGATTATGGGACAATCATCTACTAGGGTGGAAAAAATGCAGTTATCTTGGACAAAAGTCTTGGATTTTGTGGCATGCCACAGTAGCAAGGTTTCCATGAAGTTTTTGAACCTCATTTTACAACCACTGACCTAGATCCAAAGCTAGACCATAGTTTAGAAGAACATGGAACCAGAAAAAAAAAGCTCACCTAAGAGTAGCCCACGAGGGACAACATGACCCAAGGATGTTAGTCTACCCATCTTCGTCAAACTTGGATCATGCTCTAATTACTAGCCTAACTATATTTTTGTAGCAATGTTGTTTTTGGTTTTCAATAAAATCATGATGGTTGTAAATAAGTCCATCTAGTGTCTAGATAGTCTTGTTGCTCATTTTGGTTGTCATGTGAATTTTGAAATTCCCATGGATGGGTCTAGTCACAATATAAAGAAATTTTTCTATTATTGTATAGAACTTGGAAGTTCTCAGACTGATGTTGAACAAGTTTGGCAACAATGTTTCCTATGAGAGCACAAATTTCCTATAAATAAAATTTTTTCTTCACACTATTATTTTATTTAGCTAAATTACATAAAAAAACGTCAATGCTTTGGCATTTTAACAACAAATCCATGAAATGTAAGAAACATTTTAGGGTCAGCATGATCTAAATTAACAGTCATTTATTTCATTTATGTCTTTCTCAACGAGTGCCTTGACAAGAAAATTGAAATTAATTTACTCTCTTGGTCAAGCAATCTGTAAATCCTAAAGCATCACATGGATGTTTTCCAGGAACCTAGTTATGTAACCTCTTACATTTGGAGTCAGAATTGGCCTATCCATAGACTAAAAATTCTCCTCTGTATTTTATATTTCCTTTGCTTCTGATTGATGTTGTATTTTCCATTCAACAACAACCCCAATGAGATCTATAGCTTGATGGATATTCTTCATCAGAGTGTTTTGACGTAGTACAATATGACACAGAGAATTTAGCATATGTGGCACAATTTGGGCTGAATAAATATAAAATAGGTTTGAATGTTGTAAAATAAGTTGGAAAACGTTAAAAATTAGCAACTGAATGCTACCCTTCAACTAGTATTTCCTTCACATAATGGATCCTTAGAGGTATCTTCCTCTCTCCTAAGGGAAAACTTTGTGATAGTCCTGGCATGAGTAGATCTAGAGCTCGGTTAACTATGTCCTTATTCTATGGCTAGACATTCTGAAAAGCTCAGGAAATACCTGAAGTATTATTTTCAAAGCTACTTCATGAGCCTGAAGATATTGCGGATAGTAACAAAGACACATGGCTTCTAGCACTTTCCTCTAAAGTGAGAGAGTTTTCCACTAAATTTTCATGTTCTTTTTCTGGCCCATAAGATCATTGGGGAGATACTTCAAAAAAAGTGTTATTAGCTGGAAAATATTTGTCCTTAAGTGCTCACAGTACTCTGCACTTACCTTTTCAGGTGGATTGTAATATTCCAAATTTTCTATCAGCTAATTAGAATATTAGAGTTCTTACTTTTCTTATTTAGTTAAGTAAATAAAAGCGTGGAGGGACCCATAAACCCAATAGATGAATAAAATCCATTTCTATAGTGTGAATGTTGGTTAATCGAGTAGTGGAGTAGCATTATGGAGTAGTGGAGCAACATAATAATGAAGCAAGATTGGAGGTCATAGAGAATTAATGAGGAAGATTATGGATATAGTGGTGGAATAAATGCAAGATGATGGAAGAAGTGGTGCATTAAATGCACACATGATCGAGGAAGTGGATAGTAATTGTAGCAGTGATGGAGATCATGGAGGACTGCACATTCTTTATGGAGGCTAGTGGCCACATGTGTAGCATATTTATGAGGTGGGTTAAGGCTAGGGAAGGATCACAACCATAAAAGTAATATGATGTAGCAAAGGAAGGGAGTCTCGATTTTTATTTTTGAGTGTCGTAAGACATTTCTTTGCATGCTTCAACTATTTAGCTAAGTCTATTGTGTTGTTTAGCACCAGGTGTTCTTGAGAGGGAATCCCACCCTCACCCACGGGGGACTTTGAGTGCCTACTCTAGGATGGTTTTATTGGGAGCATTCATCATTCGGAAATCAGTGCCACTTTCAGCCACTCTCATGTACACTTCTAGCTACAGGAATTATGCATTCCTGAATTAGGGTGTGAGAGTTGGAAGGTTGTTTTCAGTACTTCAGCTGAGAAACCTATGGAGGGATAAAATCTTCACACTCTGGGGCCATTGTAGTCTTCCAGGAGTATCATTGACATATCTGGCATTAGTAAATCCACCTGTTCTCCTATGCAGCAACATTTTCTGTATGTAATGTGTAATTCTATAGTGAGGGTTTGCGGAGAAGAGGAATTTCCAAGAAACTCAACTTGGAATCTTGTGAGGGATTAATCCTTCACTCTGGAAATCACTTCAGTAGACTAGGATGGTGATTTTACTATCAATCATTAGGCTACATCATCATCCCTCCTAGACAACACAATATTTCCCAGCAGTTGTGCATGCAGCAACTACATATTCATTGGAGGAGCTAGATCCTAAGTTTTGTGCTTGGGAATCGGGAGAAGGGACCATCCCTTCAGTTAGTGAGTTGAGTGGGTACTATTGTATTTTATAGATCATTCTTTCAGCCCTAGATCATTACTTGTCTCCAAGGAGTGCGTTACTAAGCCAACAAGGGTGAGGTGTGCAACCCAAAAAGGGCCGAAATTCCAAACTCAAAATCTGGCCAAACCATTTCTGGGTTTTTCTGGGTGTTTCAAGTAAATTCAATGGTTAAAATACCATATATTTCTGAGCATGCTAGCAGCATCTCACACATATATCTTCTTCCGAGCAATAGTAGTTTCCAGCAGCAGCAACAGTTTTTACTTTCCACTGCCATTTTTCAATAGATTTGTTTCAACCATATTTGGATGGATTGAGTGCATCCCTTTTTGGAGAACTGTGTATATTCATTTTCTATTGAAATATAATGATATGGCTTAGATGTTTCTTCTCATATGTATGATGTTTTTATGCATTCCTACATTTTTCCAGTTCTAAATGTTCAATTCTTCTTTTTTCATAGTTGGAATTATTCATATGTTCGATATCCATGTATTTTCCATTTTGGGATATTACAATGGTACCAAATCATGATCTTTGGCTCATATTATGAGCATTTCATGAAAATAGAGGAATAAGATGAAGAAGCAGAAAAAGAAGAAGTCTACAATGGCAGGAGGATTGCATTTTGCCACACTTCTCTTCAGATCTATGCAAGATCTCACCATGGAGATCAAAGAAATGAGAAGGGAAAGTCAAAAGGAAACCTCAAGAGGGTTTCAGAATGGAGAAGGTCCAAGCACTTCCTATCAGAAGTATAAGCAACCGACAGTGCAGAAATTTCCACAACGCCCCCTACTATGCCCACTTTACTTGTAGAAGGAAATGTATGGGATAGAGATGGAGGATATTTGGAGCTTGAGACTCTGAGTGATTATATTGGAAAGTAAAAATATTAATCTAGAGAATTTGAAGAGAGTCTGACTTTCCAGGAGTTTTTCCAGATTAAAGAGAATTGCAGACTCCACAGCAGCAATAGAAGAAAAGGAAATATGCAGGGTAGATTCTTCCTACCTACATTTGATGGGTCATCCACAAGCACAAAAAAATCTTGGATGGAGAATTTAGATGCATTTTTCCAGCTACACCAATAGTGGAAGTAGAGTCTGTTCAAATTGCAGTGCTACACCTTGAGGGTGAAGAAAAGGGCTAGTGGTTTGGTAGATTAAAACATGCAAGAGTGACTGTGTTGATCAACGATTGTCATTGATGTCAACCCAAGCAGCACCAGGGGCTAACCCAATATTGCATGGGAATTTTGACTTAGAAAATTAATATATTCTTGGTCAATAATTCTTTTGATGGTTTCTAATTGTCGAGATGTTTCTGTTGATATATGGCAAGTCATGTAATTATTCACAGTTTGAGAGATATTCATGTTTGAAGTTTGTACCCCCAGTTAGTGGGCTAAAAACCCATGGGGTTGTGGCATGGGTCATTGAAAAGTCATAATTAATATTTTTTGAGCTCCTAAAATCCCTCCCACAATCACTTTTTGAAGCCCCTCTCAACCTAAGCATTTATATAAATTGTGATCCTTATTTCCTCCTTATGGAGAGGATTTCGCCAACTGAAACAGGTCATCATGGAATTTGCAATCTATATATTTTTATAAGGAGTTTCAGAATCTGAAATTTTTATGAGGCAAAGCCAAAATCCTGAGGAAGCTGCTGTAAAAATTTCAGACCAAGGTGCGCAATATTTTTGGAGATATGATCTGTGGAAATCATGGCTTTTGCAGGATCCTGAAATTCATCTCAAAGAAGTGACCTTGGTAAATTCATCATAACTCTCTCTCTAAGTATTGGATTGGAATTACGTAAAAAGAAGTAGATAGTGCACAGTCTATAATTTTCTCTCTATCAATTTCAAAGCCAAATGAAGAAACTGTGACACGTGGAACGTCGTACAAGTGCGCTCTGCTGAAATAGTCCATAATTAGGGCATTGTGAGAGATTGAGTATAACTCTCTCTTGAAGAATCCAAATTGGGTTAGACCAGTGGCATTGGAAATATGACTCATAGGAATAATACAAGACTAAAAATAAGATATTGAAGATCTGAAATAACATAGATACACTAGATTCAATATCGAGCTCCTAGAAGGCAAGAAAAAGCTAGATCATGTGTTGTCAAGGGTTGCAAAGGACCAGACTTTCTATGGCAGCAAAGAAAATCAAGGTGCAACAGAGGGTAGCATGAGAAGAGCAGAAACCAAGCTGCATAATAGTAGCAAGAAGTTCATCATATGAAGTCTTCAAGTGGGAAGCACTGCATACATTCATTGTAAAGGTATCATTGTACTTAGTCATTGTAAATACATTATTGTACAAATTGTACTAGTATCTATCTGCCAAGGGTTGAAGAGGAAGTGTTGGGAGGTCTAGGATCATCTTTAGGTGGTTGTGTCATTGTTGGGGTTATGGTCTAGTATATCTTCTTCTTCTGCATCATTCTATATCATTGTAAAGTGGACCATTTTCCCTAGTACGAGAGTCCATTCTTCTTTTATTCTTATATAGGGTGATAGGGTGGTGCTAGGGTGAGTTGTAGCTCATTGGGTGTTGGGGCGTCCATTTAGTTGAATACTGAAGAATCTGAGGCGTTGGAGCTTTATTTTCAATTGGAGTTGAATATTAAAGAATTATTAGAAAAGCATTAGGTGGTTTTTGTCCCGGAGTGGGTTTCCACCTTAAAAAATGTGTGCATTTTAGTTCCTCTTGTTTTCCACTATCATTGTACAAAAAATAATAATAATTGAAGATTAAATAATTCTCTAATCAAAAGGAATATTTATTACCCCCCCCCCCTCTCAGTGTTTCCAACAGACTGCATATGAAGAGTTCACTCAAATATTGGTAGTGAGGTTTGATAGAAGAAACCCAAAGGAACATTCCATTAAGACATTCTTCGATAATAAATATAAAGTGTATGAGGAGCAGAAGGGAGATGTTAACGCTGATACACCGGGAGGAGATCAACTAGCACCACCACTACCAATAGAAAGAGTACTTGCACAGATTGGAGGAGCCCTTGCATTTTAGCAAGATTTTCCCAAGAATTCAACATTGAGAGTATAAGGCATGATTTAGGAGGTGCATGAGGAAGAGGAAGCACATACGAGTGTTGATGAAATAGTAGAGGTGTAGCCATCACCATCACCAACAGTTGGAGAAGAAATTGCACCGGTTGGAGGAACTCTTGTAGCTTTGTAAGATGTTCCCAAGCATCAGCTGATCCAAGGTATGCAAACATTTCCACCCCAAATTGTTTCAGTACGTCATCTTGAGATTTGTAGGGCCATGCCATCAGTGTAATTGCATGACCAAGGGTTAGAGCACATTGTTGATTTAGAGCAACAGACTATCACTACACAGAGGACCCTTGACTGGTTCAAGAATAAGATGTATAGATATCCCAGTTTGACATTGTTGAGTTGCACACAACACTTTGTGTTGGAGTGTGGAGTTTCTGAGGCTGGGACTGGCACAATCCTAATGCAGGGAAGCTATACAATAGATTTCAAGAACCGGAAGTTATTGTTGCATGAGTTGTCGTATTATATTTATGATAAGGAGATATTAGCCATTATGCATGTATTGGTCGAATTCTGATAGTTTTTGATTGGCAGTAGATTTTGGGTGAAGACCAACCACCATAGTATCCATCATCTTTTTGAGGAGGAGCAACAGTTACAGAAGAGGCAATAATGGTGGATTTGTACAATGTAGGACTATGAGTTCATAATTGCTTACGGAGAGGGCCATGTGGTAGTATATGCACTATCACAAAGATCAACAATGTTGTCACTGAGCAGTAGTGATGATTTGAGGGACCAATTATTATTTCATCATTCTGATGACCACTTCACTTATGAAGCATTGGATGGGCTGATTGTAGATGATAGAGATCATGTGATGGATAACATCTTCCATTATATGGAAAAAGGCTTCTTGATGAGCACCTCACATCTCAAAGAGAAGTTTTTTCATGCAGCATATTCAAAACCTCATAGGTTCTACCGACCCATCAAAGAGAGGTTTTCATGGAGAGACCTCAAGAAGGATGCACTTTGACATATGATGAAGTGGAAAGATTGTCATCAGATTGTGGAGGATGGTATTGTTGACATTGATTCACTGTCGAGGTATGCACATTTCTTTGAAATTTTGACCCAATAAATATCTTCACTCGTGACCGGATTATCTTTCCAGAATGTCTTCATGCTTCATGGTCTTCCCAAGGCCATATATAGTGATGGGGACAGTTATTGTATTAGTAATTTTTTTGTTGGAGCTTCTCCATTGGGTGGATACTGAGTTGGTACATGATATGAGTCATGACCCACATTTGGATGGATGGATGGAGATGATGAGAAAGTAGCCATAAATTTTCTTGCAAATCTATGACACATGGAAGAAAGAAGCATGGCTGCACTGGCTGCTCTTAGGTGAGTATGGTTACCAACCGACATTTCAGATTATGTTCCATGCCTTGCACAGTACTAAGATGATGCAGTAGCAGGAGGCATGGATGCACTAGCTAATATTGGGAGAGTATGGCCAAGACATTGCATTATATATTCTCAATGGTATATCATTTTTTCCTTCCTTGCACCGTAGTGATGATATGCAACAATAGGAGTCATTGTTGGGCTTGTTACTCTTGGGAGAATTTTTATTGGCATTCTCCCATACCTTGCATAATGATGATGTGAGATGGAAACATGAATCCTTGCTATGTTGGATTCTGTTAGGAGAGTATGGCCACCATACTTGGTATGATGATGATGTGATGTGGCAGCAAGAGTCATTTCTGCGGTGGCTGATATTGGGAGAGTATGGCTCGAAATTTCACATGTCAATCCATATGTTTGTATTTACTACTTTTCATATTGTTTGGATGATGTTTAGAGAAAGAAAGGCCACCAGGGCCAAGGATTGCAGCATGGATATACACAACCTACTCCATGTAGCATGGTTTGGAGAGATAGTTTATGAGCTAGGACTTTAGAATTGGGGAAGGAACCACTACACTTCACATATCTCATGCAGAGAGGCGGCTCTTGGTTAGCAAATGGTTGCCACTTGGGGAATGATTGATGAGGAGAGGCATATAGCTACACGGTTTCATTCATTTCTAGACATTCTACAGAGGCAGCTATGGATCTGGGCAGTCATAGCACATTGGAGTAGATGGGGATACCTTCCATATAAGGATGCCACTTGGGAGGGAGATGGATTTATGCAGCATCCACTTTTGAAGTTGCTTGGGGACAAGAAATTTTTTTGCGAGGGGGACTATATTATTCCAAATTTTCCATCAAATAATTGGAATATTAGAGTTCTTACTTTTCTTATTTAGTTAAGTAAATAAGATAGGGGAGGGACCCATAAACCCAGTAGATGAATAAAATCCACTTCTATAGTATGAATAAGGGTTAATTTAGTAGTGGAGTAGCATTATGGAGTAGTGGGGCAACATAATAATGAAGAAAGAGTGGAGCTCATAGAGAATTAATGAGGAAGATGATGGATATAGTGGAAGAATAAATGCAAGATGATGGAGGAAGTGGTGCATTAAATTCACACATGATGGAGGAAGTGTAGGGTAATTGAAGCAGTGATGGAGATCATGGAGGACAGTGCAGTCTTTATCGAGGCTAGTGGTTACATATGCATCGCATTTATGAGGTGGGCCAAGGCTAGGGATGGCTCAAAACCATAAAAGGAAGATGAAGGCAATAAAGGAAGGGAGTCTAGATTTTTATTGTTCATTGTCGTAAGACATTTATTTGCACGCTTCAGTTGTCTAGCTAAGTCTGATGTGTTGTTTAGGAGTGGGTGTTCCCGAGTGGAAATCTAACCCTCACCCATGGGTGACTTCGAGTGCCTACTTTGGGAAGATTTTTTTGGGTATCATTCATCATCCGTAAATCAGTGTGAATTTCAACCACTCTCATCTACACTTCCAGCTACATGAATTACGCATTACTGAACTAGGGTGTGAGAGTTGGAAGGTTGTTCTCAGTACTTCAGTTGAGAAACTTGTGCAGGGATCAGCCCTTCACACTATGGATCCATTGTAGTCTTCCAAGAGTTTCATTCTCATTTCCGGCATCAGGACATCCATCTATTCTCCTATGCAAAAAAATTTCCTGCAGGAATTTCGTAATTCTGTAGTGAGGGTTTGAGGAGAAGAGGAAGCTCCAAGAAAATCAGCTTGGAATCTTATGAGGGATTAATCATTCACTCTGGAAATTACTTCAGTAGCTTGGGATCATCATTGTATTATCTACCAGCAGGCTACATCATCATCCCTCCTAGACATCGTAGTATTTCCCAGCAGTTTTACATGCAACAACTGCATATTCATTGGAGGAGCTAGATCCTAAGTTTTGCGCCTGGGAATCGGGAGAAGGGACTAGCCCTTCATCTAGTGAGCTGGGTGGGTTTTATTTCATATGATAGATCATTTTTTCAGCCCTAGATCAGCAGTTGTCTCCAAGGACTGCGTAACTCAGCCAGCAAGGGTGTAGTGTGCAACCCAAAAAGGGTTGAAATTCCAAACTCAAAATGTGGCCAAACCATTTCTGGGTTATTCTTGGTTTTTTGAGTAGAATCACGGATATTTCTGAGCATTCAAGAAGCCTCTCGCACATATATCTTCTTCCGAGTAGTAGTAGTTTTGAACATCAGAAGCAATTTTTACTTTCCAGTGCCAGGTTTAGGTAGAGTTGTTTCAACCATCTTTGGATATCTTGAGTGCATCCCTTTATAGAGAACTATGTATATTCATTTTGTATTGATATATAATGATATGCCTCAGTTTTTTCTGCTCATATGTATGATATTTTGATGTATTTTGACATTTTTCTAGTTCTACATGTTTAATTATTATTTTGCCACAGTTGGAATTATGCATATGTTATATATTCTTGTCTTTCCCATTTTTGGATATTACATGGATCAAGCATCTTTTCAGCGATATTTTTTATAATAGAAGGACCAACAACATGCCCATTTTAAACATTTTGAAATGCATAGACCAACATAGGATGAATACAAATTTTTATAGAAATGATTACTTCGTGTTAGTTTGTTGGACCATAATAAATTCATAAAGTGTACCAGAAGTGCCTTCTTCATTTGAGTACTGTATTCTTCTACAACCTCAGTCATGTAATTTTTTTTTAAAAAGGTGTAGTCAATGCGAGTTCTAACCAAGGTGCCCCAAATATATATATAGGTGTTAGCTTGCTGCCAAGAGAAATATATTTCAGAAATTTTTTTATACTTCCTTAAAAGTATCACCTTTACATTTGACATTACCATTAGCAATCGTTTCACTCCTATTTTTTACATAGATAAAATTTTAGAAAACAATCTGGGTAACAAGGATACAAAAATTATTAAACACGTACTTATGATAATCACTAATATTGAATCTTGCTAACCAATCATTCCATGACTTGTGGTGTTCAACAATTTCTCTGTTGATATGAGTGCTTGTGGGATATTGCTTGAGTTGGAAGTTATTGTTTGTGAAGTATATTTAATGGTCACATCTTCGAGGGGTCATAGGGATAGATGTCCATACTGCTCCTTTATTTCCTGGATCCAATTTGAAACATTATGGGAGAGTTTTCCTCATTAAAGGTTAGGTGTTTATAAGTAATCATAATTAATGTTCAAGAGTGTTGCCATTTCTAAGGTCTGTAGGGTAGCCAAATAATTTAGGAAAAATTGAACTGAAGGCTACACTAGTAGTCTAGATCGCACAGAGAAAAATTAAATTCTAACATTTCCAGTAGAATTCTTTCATTGAGACTTCAAATAAGAATTACATTGTACTTATTACCAGATTTCTTAGAGAACTACACAAATTTCCAGCATGTTGATTGAGAACTTTAGAAATTTCCATCATATTGTTTTGTTTTAATTTGGAGTTTGAGCAGGATCCTTTCTTCCTTTTGGAGTTTTAAAAACCTTCCAGCATGTTGACTTGAATCGCGTTCTTCTTACAGGAGTCGCCATACCCTTGGAAAGAAGAGTTAGTCACCTCTCTCTTTGGAAAAATTTGTCCTCTTTTCTTAGGGTATCTTGACAAGATTAAAGGATTTAACACTCCGACAGGTGCCATGGATTTGAAAAAATATTGAAATTCCAAGTGTAAGGTATGGAAGTTGGCCTAGCAATTGATATCAAAATATATTAAGATGCAAAGGTGGCATATTAATTCCCATCTTAAGAAAAATCCCAAGACATGGTGCATTTATGGATATGATTTCTTGTATTGTTTTAAAAAATTATAGACACAAAATTTCATGATTTTAAAAATGCACTAGCATTG